>OY992787.1:14056322-14369670 GCA_963921375.1 Tiliacea citrago
ATAATTAAACCAAAAATCTGTTTGTTCAATAAATAAGCGCTACTAGAGACAACTGTGCAAATTCAAATTCATTGCCTCTATATACGAAGAACAAAAACAATTGTATTAAAATAGTCTCTCAAAACTCACGCTCCGTAAGACAGCCGCTTGAATACTGATTGTACCTACAAGGTATGTAGGTACAATCAGTATTCAAGCGGCGGTTAGATACGCACCTACTTAGATCAAAGCTATTAACACTATCAGAAGGGACCTATAATTCCTATTGAGTATCGACTCTTACAAAACAATAAATTGCATTTTATAAGGATTGTCTGAATATTAAGATAATGAACTTAAGAACAGTTCAACAGCATATTTTTGATGTGCAACATCTGTATGCGCACGTAAATCGATTGCTGGCGGGGCGACGCATGCCGCGTGGCGATCGGCACTACATACTCATACAGTCTATATGTAGGAGTGTGTAAATGTGTGTGTAGGTAGTGCGATGTTTCGCATCTGCCACGACTGGCAGATGTGAAACATCGCACTACCGCCGTCACGGGACGACTCCAGTGACGGCTGAATTTTTTAATTTATTTTTTGTCGATAAGCATAGTTATTTGTTTTATGACATTGGCACATCTTAAAATTGATTCATACCTTACTAATAACTTTGCTAGCTGACACATTTCATTTGGTTATTTTTCGATCCTTATTAATATGCTTATGTTCGTTAGCTGCTGTCCCCTTACTTTGTAAAAGTTGTAGCTACTAGGTGAGTCAATACCAGTCTCTATCAATCCGTGATAACCATTCCGCTTTGAAAGAAAGAAAGAAAGAAAAATATTTAATTTGGGACATGCACAAGAAATACAAAAATAGCATTTAAACTAACAATATCCAAAAATAAAAACAATCAAGACTTGTGCGATGCCAAAAAGGCTCCTATCTCAGCATAATGCTGCGATATTTAAAAAATAAATACCGCAGCGCTGGTATTCTGATAGAGCCCACTGTGATACCGCGGACTCGCCTACGGACACAATATAGACCCCACTAGGGTAATAAAAATAAAACAGAAAATAATAGAATTGGGTATAATAGATTTGGGTAGCTGCATGAAACCGTTGCACGGTGTGTGTTTCCGTGGTGTTTGTTTAATAATGATATAATATAACTTATGCATTTTTCATCATCACGTGTATTTAAAAAAAGGTATAGCTTACAGGCCACTATGGTCTCATAAAAGAACTAAAACTAGGGTAACATTTTAACACGTAATGAAGAAGATCTAATGTTGGCATTTCTTTTTATTTTAACACTAGCAACCCGCCCCGGCTTCGCACGGGTAGCAGAGCATACCTATATGCCAACATTTTTTTTTCTGTCGTAGTGTCGTATCAGCCTGTTGCGTCGAGCATGTGGGTTAGATTAAAATGAGGCTATATTGTCATTGTTCAACAATCATCGTCATATTTCAGCATGTTCTTTTTTGACAGACTCATTTGGTGTATTGCCCAAATTCTTAATTAGTTCAGTGTAAATGTCTATTCCCTTGAGAAAGGTTTCAACATTTTGATATTCATCCTTGGCGTGAAATCTTGGTGTCGTATTAATTTTAGTGCAGAAGCCAATGGCTGGTATTCCGATGTTACGTAGGCCGAGCATGTCGGATGTAGCTGGTGCTACGATTGGCCTGAATTTGACCCCTCTGGAACAAATTAAGCTTACTTTATCCACTGCTAACTAATATACAATGTTAAGTTAAATTCTTAGGCCTTAAAAAAAGGCTACATATAGAATTTTTGTTTGGTTGAATAATTCCGTGTTAACTATATGTAAGTATCTTACATGTTTGTCAAAGTATCCCTCATAGCAACCCAATACGTGTTGGTTTCGTCGACGGATGTAATTTCTGACTTCGTCTCACGTCGAAGGTACGTCACTTTGGTGCTGTTACCAACTTCACTCATCCACGAGTTTACCTGGGAAGGAACAATATAAGTGTTACAGAGAAAATATAAAATGATGAGTGTCGACTGCTACGCTCTTCACTGTATTCCAGTTTGTGTAACCCGGAATTTCACTACCTCTAACAAGTCGTTTCAGATTTGTCCATACTGTCCCATCTCAACGGATCATCCAGTATTTGTATTGATGAACTTACCACGAATTGCATCAACTCCGGATCGGCATCAGAGGCTAGCCGCATATCGACGATGATCTTGAATTCCGAAGGTATTATATTCTCAGCCAATCCACCCTGTAACACTATCCGAAGAATCAGCCAAACGTTAACAATGGCTCACCCAGTGTTCCAATGGCCGAATGAGATAGCCACTGAGAATAAAATGTCCTTCCAGATATATAAGCACTGTTATTACACTTTTTGAAACTGGACTCGAACTGAGAACATTACGCTCCAAAGTACTTACATCAATAACGTTAATGTTAAGACTGGTATACCCAGCAGCACCTCTCGTACTGTTAGACTTCAGGATCTTTTTCTGTGTCTCCCTATAGGCCATGACAGCGTTTATAAATTTATATGCCTGCAAACATTAATCAGTACAGTAATGTGCACGCAATATCTTCAAACACCTACTTGTTAATACAAAGTGGCACTGTGAAGTGACAAAACCAAGCTAAACACAAATGTATGTCCCTACATTCCCTACATATTTTTGGCAGGCCATTTACGCTTTATTGCAAGATCTGCCCGAAGCCATTTTCACTTGGTGGAATCAGATACACATCGTGGAATATCCTCGGAGTACTAATTATAGCTGAAGAAATTATGCATGACGTAATCATGAATTGAGAAAAGACTTCAGATTGATCCTAGTTACGCTGGCAGTATTAAAATAAATATTCTTACGTTATCCATGGCACTACCTTCTGGCATGAAAGAACCATGCCCGCCGACACCACGGATCACAAAGTGCATTTCTGTAAAAAATCAACATCAACATAAATGGTGGGAATCCACACTGTGATATGTTCGGCAATATCCACCTATAGAATCAAGTATCGTAGCTTACAAATGTCTTACAGCTTACTACACTTTAGCTTGATCTTTTCAGAAATCATACCGAGTGACTAGAGTAGATAATAGTGGACTGGAATATTTATTTTACTTACGTCAAGCTCTCTTGTCCACGAAAGAAGCGAAAATAGTGTCACCGGTCGTTGTCAGGCCTTCGTCTAGCGCGAACCCAATGTTCAAGGATTTAAACTTCACAAATGCGTTCATCCCTTTCCTACCGCCAGTTTCTTCATCTATGGGCATATAGGTTGATTAAATTGTATTTAGAACAAGAAGACTGCAAATAAGGACACATTAATATAACTAGCTTTTGCCCGCGGCTCATGCTTTAACCGTGTACATCATCCAAATCCGTTCAGCCGTTTAGGCGTGTAAAGGTAGCAGACAAGTAGAGTAACTTTCGCAATTATAATGTTAGTAAGGAAGTATGGATGAGGGTAAGGGCACGCAGATGATACGTCTTACTTACCGGGCATTACCGTCACATGTAAAGTGCGTGCTAAAGTTATATTGTCCTTCTTTAATCTCCTAATAGCTTCTAAGTATTGAATCCCGACGTCTTTGGTATCCTGTGTACCTCGGCCATAAATGTCGCCATTTTCGTCCATGAACGCATCGAAAGGCGGATGTGACCATTTTTTCTGTAACATTAATATTAGATAGCATCCTGGAGCTTGTGATATGAGTAAAAAGTGAATGGTCACAAATGTTGTTTAAAAAGATCCCACAGAATCTAAAAAAAACTCAGGTCTGTTTATTGCACGTTTTTTACGACTTGACAAAACATCGAGATTTCTTTATTATATGTAAGTTCAATATAAATGATAATATATTAATATCTATCTAAGTAATACTTACACAAACCTTCCATAAATTCTCTAAATGATGGTGAGAACCGTATCAAAATTTGTTGCGTAGTTAAGAAGGACAACGCGTTCACACAGACAGACGCTAAAAGCGACTTTAATTTATGTGTATATGTCACCGTATGATTATGAACATCGTTAGTTTATAATCTATCTAGCGATTATAAACTATCGAAAAATTATGAACTGCAACAAACGATTTACAATTTAACCCATTATTTTTCGATAGTTTATAATCTATCCATGGCTAAGCGACAAATTGTGAACTGCTATCAAACTTGCATGCGACGAACGTACAGACGCCAGCACATCAAGCTACTACAATCTGTCAAATTTCTTTAATAAATTTTCAACTTTATCGCTCTATCTTAAGGTTCAATTCGGTCAGGTTGATTGGTAAAATTTGACAGTTTCGGATAGCTTGACCTGCTGGCGTCTGTACCTTACGCTAATACTAAATAGCCAAGTAAGTGAGAGTAACTTGGAAGAAGCGCTCGCCAGTCGCATCAGCAGTCCCTTCGCTCGCTCGGCTCGCGCGATGTTGGTCACAGTTCTAACCTAACCCATTTGGTCGGGGTGCCCTGGCTTAGTTACTAGTTACTGCGACTAATTTGGCTACCACCAAGACTTACCAATCAGGGACGGTTCATAACTTTACGGGTGATAAAATCGGACTGATTATGAACCCTGTCTATAAGTGCAGCAGGTTCGTTTACAAGCGACGATTTGACATTGATGGATTATAAACTACTGAAAATTAATGCGTTATATTGTAACAGTTCACAATTTTTCGTTAGTTTATAATCTCTCTAGATAGATTTATAAAATGGTGCTCACAATCTTACGGTGACATAAATATATATACTAGTATTATATATGTATTCCTTTGTACTAGTATTATAATTATGTCGTATCTCTCTGTTACTTTACTGTGTGTACATAAATAATAAAATAAATAAATATATATGGATAGGTACACATAAATAGGTACCTCATCGACTTTGACTACGTCCATGTGTGAGTTGAGCATTATGCTAGGCAGTGAGGGGTCAGAGCCTTCCAGCGTGGCCACAAATATCGGCTTCCCAGCTGGCTCGTACACTGCATAAGGTAAGCGCAGTACTTTCGACTGACGAATCCAGAACTCCACTGCATATTCTATGAAACAGCAACATGTGACATTTATTTCATCCTACTTTTGGAATGCGGCATCCTTGTAATTTTTATATGTTGAGGGACAATCCTATCGACAGGTCGTAAGAACGTTTTGATAATCAAGATCATAGTATTAGCAGGAACCTATACGTAGAGGGAAACTACCTACTGTATACCAGTACGTACACAATCAGCAGTTTGGCGCCATCAGGAGGTTATCCTCTTGCTGTCGCCAAAATAGCACAATCTTAATAATAAACACATTTATAAAGTAAAATAAGAATAAATTATTACACTTGTAATAATATACCGCGGCTACTTTAATATGTAAATACGAGTAAATGATAAAATCTTAAATTTTACCCGCGAATTTTCCCAAGGTCTAGCCTTTTTACAATGTACATACCTGCTTTGCATAATCCATGTGTATAAAAGCGAACAAACAATATTTCTTTATACAACAATAATTCATTAGTATCTATTTAGACCAGAAGTAATAATAAATGTATACATATAAATATTGAATCTAGCGTATGTCCAGCGTAGACATGGCGTAGACGCTACACAAATGCATTGATACTCCACGAAATGTACGCGTGCTACGTCGTAACCTTAGGGCGCGTGGTACGTAGTAACCGTAGACCGCGTGCTACGTCGTAACCTTAGGGCGCGTGCTACGTCGTCACCAAACCATGTGTTATTATTTTAAAGTTATCTAATCATTAACAAACATAAGTTTCCTCTAGTGTTTTTTCCTACTCCTACTGATTAGTGTACCTTTTGAACAATATTTACCCATGTCTTTTATAATACATACTTAAGTTTTCTTCCTTGCTCGTGTCAATGCGAAGGTACTCTCTGAATCTGTCTACTGAGGGAAGCTCCAAGTAGTGCTGGTATTTGTTCCGCAGTGGTCCAGCATTGCAGCTAGAGAATACAATCCCGGGATCCCGAGATTCGGGATCCCGGGATCCCGACTGTTTTCTGGCCCCAAAAATCCCGGGACTGTACTTGGCTAATCTCGGGATTTTCGAGATTGCCACAAACAAGTCTAGTTTGTATTCCGTAGTCCGTTGCGCCTTGAAAATAACCTTGCCTAGATTATTTTAATACATTACGACAAAAAGCAACTCCTACAATACGTAGGTACCCACTATTTACTACACAGGTACAGTCCTAATAATATGTTTGTCGTAGAACTTAGAAGGGACTTCCCCACTCGGAATACTTTAATACAATACTCTTAAGGTAATTCCCCAACGAACCAACAGGGGAATCACCGATCATCTCATATCATAATATTGTTGCGGGTATTTCCCGTCGGTCGGGGATTTTTTTTTCATTTATTCATAAACAATTTACATTGTGTTGAACATTACATATTAAAAAGAGAAATAACACATGCAGAAACTACTACATTAAGCAAATTAATACAATGTCAGCAAAATAATACAAAGACACAAATAAATACAATATCTGGTTCGTAGCAGGTTAGTTAGTTCGTCAGTTAAAAAGTCTAATTTATTATTATCAGGTAAAATGTCAATTACAATGTCAAATATAAAGCAAGTGTAATGTCAAATTCAATGTCCAATTATTAGCAGGTACCTGTGTCAAATTCGATGTCAAAAAATTAAGAAATAATTTCGCTAAGGTTTTAGTAATTTATATAATTTAGAATCATTAAATCTTTTCACTGCTATTATTTTAAGTGACTACTTTTATCATTAATAAATTCCGATACCGAGTAAAAACATTTTTACAACAAGAAGGCTTTTAATTTAGTTTTAAATGAGTGCGAGCTATAAATTAATAATTTTAAATCAGTTGGTAACCTATTAAATAACTCTACTGCTTGGTATCTGGAACAATGCTTAGCTATGTTAAATTTCGGTGCCATCTTGTGTTTAAATTCTTTCCTTCTTGTGTTTTCTCTTATCTTACGCTCTTCTTGAGATTCATACTCGTGAATATTCTTAGCCAAGTGATTCAAGATTACCAATATATACAAACTAGGTACTGTTAAAAAGTCAAATTCTTTAAAGTGCTCTCTACATGAGTCTCTTTGTGAGATCCTGACTATAGTTCGTATGGCTCGTTTCTGCAAAATAAACGCTTTCTCACAGTTATAACTGTAGCTGTTTCCCCAAAGCATTATTCTGTCTAGATTCTACCAGCGCGTAATATATAACCTTGAGTTGCTTTATATCTAACATATCTCTAAGGCTCCTGAGAGCATAACATGCTGATGATATTGAAGAGTCAATAGCAGCTAACTCCTGTTTCCAATTTAAATACACATCTATGGTAATGCCTAAAAATTTAACTTTGTCCACTAATTCTATCTTGTCTTCTTTGATTTTTACATCCAAACTGTCATTATGGCGAGTTGTAGTTTTAAATAAAATGATGTTCGTTTTACTTGTATTTAGCAAAAGGTTATTGGCTGTAAACCACTCGCAGAGGTTTTGTAGGCTTTTGTTAACATTTTTGGTCAATTCTTTTAAATCATTCGCACCAACTATTATATTTGTATCATCTGCAAATACAACAAGTTTTACATCTGGTTGTACATAATGCATAAAGTTAAGCAAGTCATTTGTAAAAATAATAAATAATATGGGTCCCAGAATAGAGCCTTGGGGCACACCACGTTTTATGTTTGTAATTTTAGAGGTGTATATGGCTTCATGATTACTATCATCGATGTTTTTTATTTCGACAAACATTTGTCTATTTTGTAAATAGGATCTTAAAAGATGTAAGGATTTCCCTCTGATGCCATAATATTCAAGTTTAGTCAATAATAATTCATAATCAATCGTATCAAAAGCAGAGCTAAGGTCGATGAATAGCCCTGCCACTTTCATTTTGTCATTTAATTTATTAATTATGTCATTTATAAGAGTATTTATTGCATCTGAGCAACCGACACCTTTCTGATACCCAAATTGTCTTAAATTAATAATTTTATTTGCATTTAAATGTACCATTAGTCTAGTTTTAATTATTTTCTCAAATACTTTTGATATGGTTGGCAAAAGGGATATAGGTCGGTAATTTTTAGAATTAGACTTAATTCCTTTTTTAAATATAGGAACTACTTTAGCCAATTTTAATTGGTCTGGAAAGACACACTCTTCGAAGCATTTATTAAAAAAATCAGAAAGTGGGACTGCCAAAGAGTCTATATTCTCCTTCAAGATCGATATTGGTAAATCATCAAAACCACAAGATTTCTTATTGGCCATTTTGCTAATAATCTTTGCAATTTCAGATGGTATAGTTGTACAAAAGGTTAAATCACTTTCTACCCTTTTTGTACTCTCTATTAGAAACCTCATCGCCCTTTCTTTTTCCTTGCTAGCGAGAGACGATTTGAACACAAAACTGTCAACGAAGTGATTTGCGACCTGCTGGGGATCAGTTATCATTTTGTTGTTCACTTTTAGGATTAAGTTTCTACATTGCCTGTACGAAAGTATAAATATGCAAATCAGGTTTTATTTTTTTCATTTATTGTTCTGTCAGTGACGGGTTACGTAGGCTACGTTAGTGACGACGGGTTACATAGGCTACGTCATTAAAATTTAAAAGTCAATTATCTGAAATTAAGTATTTCAAATGGCGGGAGACTTTGTTAGACCTACTTTGACCCTATCTTTGTCATCGCCACCTGATATTGCAAAATCTTATACATGTATAAAAAACTGCTTATTCATATCTCCACATTGCTTATTAGGTTAGTACTAAAAGAAACTTAACCAACCATTCCTGGTTCCATAGGCTTAGCATGAGAACCGTAGAGAAGTGTTTTAAAGTAGATAATAATTACGCTTCTGTGTAGACAGCTGACAGTTTTCTACGAAGAAAGATAGACAAGCGATTTCTATTCTACAATAGAGTAGAAATAGAAAGCATCATGCTAAGCCTGCTTTTAGAGTTTTAATTTTGTGTAATAAATGAAAATCACCAATCTTTCAAAGAGCATGGGAGATGGGCTTCAAGTTAATCTTTGAGGATAATTGATGAAATTATTGTTGCTCTGCTATTATTACTAATATTCAGTTTGAAAAGCCTTATCAAATCCCCCTTAAAGTTTAAGAGATACTTAGCTCAAGACACCATCTTGAGATACTTAGCTCAAGATACCATCTTGAGATACTTAGCTCAAGATACCATCTTGAGATACTTAGCTCAAGATGCCATTTATTATTTTATGCCTAGTATCTTAAGATAATGCTTGTGAAGCATTGATGTCGTAGGAGGTCACAGTTTTAACCTAACCTACCCATTTTTTTTTTAAAAGAAATTAACCTAATCTATATAGTTATGTTCCGGGTAACCTACTAAAAACAATATCTTTTTTTATATTAATACAAGTCGTGTCTGGCACTCGCCGGCCGCTACCGCGGCACCGCTCGCTTCGCTCGCTCAAAAACGTTTATTGTCTGAAGATTGTTTGCTGTAATAAATCATTTGATTAATGACCAAATGCCATAATGACATTATACTTGGTAATATTTTGCGAAGTAAAAATTTGACCAAATGAAAATATGCGTACTAAAATCATTCGAAATATTGCAATGGTATAAAAAAAGGTTGCTAAAATTTGTTTGGGTAATGAAAATTTGGCAAAATCTTTTCGGCAAAACGGCAGGATCCCCATATTTAAGGGTCTTGAGATACTTAGCTCAAGACACCGTCTTGAGATACTTAGCTCAAGACACCGTCTTGAGATACTTAGCTCAAGACACCGTCTCGAGATACTTAGCTCAAGACACCGTCTCGAGATACTTAGCTCAAGACACCGTCTCGAGATACTTAGCTCAAGACACCGTCTCGAGATACTTAGCTCAAGACACCGTCTCGAGATACTTAGCTCAAGACACCGTCTCGAGATACTTAGCTCAAGACACCGTCTCGAGATACTTAGCTCAAGACACCGTCTCGAGATACTTAGCTCAAGACACCGTCTCGAGATACTTAGCTCAAGACACCGTCTTGAGATACTTAGCTCAAGACACCGTCTTGAGATACTTAGCTCAAAACACCGTCTTGAGATACTTAACTCAAGATACCATTTATTATTTTATGCCTAGTATCTTGAGATAATGCTTGTGAAGCATTTCTGTCCCAATCACCCGTACAAAGGTAATGGGTAAAACTGTGACATTAGAAGGTCACTAGGCAACTTCAGATAATAACTTATTGAAGACTTACTGGACTTACTTATTCTCTGGAGTCTTGACTGGGACCAACAGGCCATTGCATTATATAATACAAAAGTAATATACTGTGTACTGTAGGTAATTATATTATATATGTACAATGATATCCACGAACTCCTCCATTTTCGAACAGGCTCATTTCACGTCTAATACTATTTGGCTCAAGACACCGTCTTGAGATACTTAGCTCAAGACACCGTCTTAAGATACTTAGCTTAAGACACCGTCTTGAGATACTTAACTCAAGATACCATTTATTATTTTATGCCTAGTATCTTGAGATAATGCTTGTGAAGCATTGATGTCCCAATCACCCGTACAAAGGTAATGGGTAAAACTGTGACATTAGAAGGTCACTAGGCAACTTAGAGAGATTAGATAATAACTTATTGAAGACTTACTGGACTTACTTATTGTCTGGAGTCTTGACTGGGACCAACAGGCCATTGCATTATAAACATCACTGATCATAAATGCTGTAGAGCTCCAGACCGTAATCATGTAAAATATATGGAGTAGGTGCCGATATTAACTATTTGCTGTCAATCAATTACCCATATTTATGGGTCTTGAGTAGAGAATACAATCCCGGGATCCCGAATCTCGGGATCCCGATTCTAAATAGTTATTTTGTGCTGTTTTTTAATTTCTTGCAAAAGTATAGTATTTTTTGGTTTGTGTTTTTTCTTTTCTTATTATTATTCTGATTTGTGTTGTGCAAAGACATTAAAGACATTTTTTTTTAATTACTCGTGTTTTTTTTATTTTAGCCCAATTAGAAACCACATAGTCTAATCCCGGGATGAGCCCGGGATCCCGGGAAAAGGCTTCAAAAATCCCGTAAGCCCGGGATTGAAAAACATGCTCGGGATTGTATTCTCTAATTGCAGCCCATTACGGATATGATACACTTACACAGCCAAATTAAATTCATCGTTTTAACCTGAAAATAGGAATATTAAAACCAAACTACCTTCTCGCTAATACAACTTGTTGGTAGGTACTGGTACAGGTTCTGTCTGAATGGCTTTGTGATCCGACTTCCACAAATGTTTGATACAATTGCTCACGTGGATCTCGTAGTTTCCTCAAAAAAAAAAATTTTTTTCCTCATCCTTTAAAAAGTAGTTCTGTTTTCGAAAATAATTATCTTTATCACTTACCTAGATAAATAAGTATTCGTGCCAAGTTTCAAGTTTATTAACTAAAGGCATAAGATTTTTCATACAAACAAAATCACCCCTTTTCACTCCTATAAAGGTCGAATATCCAAAAACCCCTTCTTAGTGCTCCCTTGAATTACAAAAGAAGCCGTGTGCAAAATTTCGCGTTCCTAGTCCCAGTAGTTCCGGCTCTGCTTTGATGAATCGGTACTTAAGTCAGTGAGGACAAGTACATAAATAAGTACATTGTACACACGGGTACATATCAAGCTATACATTTCCAGTTTAAGCTGATCTCGCATTGGATAGGATTTCCGTACAATGAGAAGTAAGCTTATACTGGAAATGCATAGCTTATTGATATGTAGCCGTGAGTAGGACCTATAGATACTTCTTTATAATTATTAATAATTTTCAATTAATCACACTTACCGTAGGATATACAAAATTTCAAAACTGTATCATGAAAAATCATAAAGTTATAAGGTTGTTATGTTACCGGATTGTCCGTACAAAAACATACTAACGGCGCCCCCGCGCCTCCAGGGTCGTCTTGTGCTCATTGATAATCATTTGGCAGTAGGTACCTAACCGTAAGGCGATTGTATTGTAAGTAATTAAATGGTGATAACATTTTCCATCACACTTAAATATTTTTGGAACAAAATATAACATGGTGTAAAAATTATTGAAATCGATTCAGTTCCTTAACAGGTCAGGTCAGGTCTTCAGGTCCTAACAAACTATTTTCAGGTTTCGCATAATTATACTAAAAATAATGTTGTATAATCGGAAGCAGCGAATCGAGATATATTAATTCTCTCTTTTTATGAATCATTCAGGAACTCGGTTTTTCAGTAAGCAAGAATGCAATAGGTAACTAAAACTTTATAACAAATTCACTAATCAAAAACATTTCATTTAAATTTTCTCGGAAGCGGCAAAATCGAGTTATTGTAATTCTTCGTTAGCGCGGCAGTATAATTTTCGTGTTATCTACTGTACAATTATTTAAAAACGAATTTCCTAGGCGGTAACTAATTGACTAGAAATAAAACTAGGCCAGATAAGGCTTAATTTCCAGGGTTCCGTACCCGAAGTCAGCCAAATGGAACCCTATTACTAAGCCTCCGCTGTCCGTCCACCCGTCTATCTGTCAGCGGGCTGTATTTCATGAACCGTAATCTAGGTACTCGTAGACAGTTGAAATTTTCACAGATTGTGTATTTCTATTGCAGTATAACAACAAATAATAAACATTAAACATACAACAAACCTGTTTTTTTCGATCTTTATGCGGTACCTTTTGTGTGCTAGTCCGACTCGCGCTTGGCTGGTTTTTTTTTCTGACAACAAGTACCTATAAATTACTTGCGCCAAGTTGATAGAGTTGGCTTTATATGGTCACTAGATTAAAAACCATATGTAAGTCAATAAACAAAACACTGAAAAATTACCTCTGTTATTTATTTGCTACACAATTCTTTAGAAATGGGAAAACTTTGATATGCACTTTTTTCAGATTATATAATGATACTTAATGTAACTTTTCATTGTAGGTTTTTAAACAATGATAAAGTTTTATCACGTTTTAAAATTTTTAATTAATTTATCAAGTCTTCGTGTTTACACTGAGAACTGAATATTAACTGAAGATAATCTTGCTATGAATTTTAATATCTAAATTAAAACCCGAGAACCTTGATTTTTTATAATAGGTACTAGGCACATTTATTTTTCTTTATTCTTGAGATAGTAATCAAGGCTAACGGATAACATAAATAGGTAGGTAGCTACTAAGGTAGAACGATTATAATTATACCTATTTTTAGGGTCCCGTAGTCAAAAAGGAACCCATAAACATATAGTTTCGGCAAGTTTATTTATTTATTAGGCTCTTCAACAACGAGTACACTATTACCTACTTTAAAATTCTAAGCGTCGTTCGTTAAGTCTAAGCGCCTCATTACATATAGAAAAGCACAGCATGCACTACATTATGCGCAGATAATAACACAATGAAATAATTAAAACAAGTACATTATTAGTTTAGGTAAAAAAAATATATATATTCTTATTATAATTACGAGTGAAAGAGGTCAATGTCCAGTTCGTGCTCTTTGTATGCAGCATAGGTACATTCTAGATAGTGGACAGTATTGCCTTAAGTTGGTATGACATCTTGGCATGCAGAAAAGTCTCCTATTAGAATTTCTTGGCAGATTACGCGGCACATGGAAACACACCCTACTGAGCGAATCGGGACAGTTCAGAGAGCCTGTTACTAACTTCTTAAGGAACACCAAATCTATCATATTCCTTCGTTTCTCCAGCGACACCATTTTAAAATACTTTAGTCTTTCTTGGTACGAGTTTAGCTTTATCCCCATATTACTATTATAGGTGAGATGCCATAAGAACCGTTTTTGCAGCCGTTCGATGCGCCTGATGTGGACCTTATACTCAGGTGACCAGACCACACTGCAATATTCGAGACGGCTTCTAACTAACGAGTTGTACATGATTTGTTTAATGATAGGTTTTTGAAGATTTTACATTCTCTCATAACGAAGCCGAGCATCTTTGATGTTTTGTATATAGTTTTGTCAATATGCTCGACAAAACTTAGCTTTTTATCGAGCTGAACGCCAAGGTCTCGTATAGTTTCGACTTCCTCAATCCGCTCACCATTCAATTTATAAACTGACTGCATGATATTCTTTTTCTTGTGAATTTAATATGATGGCAATTTTTTTACATTCAATGACAGTTTGTTGTGCTCACACCACTTAGTCAGCCGATCTAAGTCAGTTTGGAATAGTACCGAGTCCTCAGGATTTCTTATAATCTTGATGACTTCGAGGTCATCAGCGAATAGGAAGATATCCGAGTTCAGGAAGCATTTGTAAATATTGTTTATAAAGAGAATGAATACATGCGGACCCAAATGAGATCCTTTAGGGATTCCCGACGTTGCAACGTACGAATCTGAAGTTCGGCCGTCTGTCGCCGGCCTAGCTCGGAGTCTCTTACTACTAGAAAGCTGTAATTTGGCATGAATATACATATTAATCGCGCCAAGAAAGTATTATAATAAAATGTTGAAAAAAAAAATTGTAGTGTACCTCCCGTGTACCTACGTAAAGTTAGGATACTATTTTTTTTCTCGTCTATCCCATAGTGTGGAGTATCGTTGGATAGGCCATTCAAAAATATTGTAGGGTTGTGAAAACCATTTTTCGATTCAGGAATCCATTTGCGTAATATAGCTATACCTAGCCAGCTAAATGGTTGTTTATGGGTATGTGAAAAAATTCATGGCAGTAGTAGGTATTTTAAACGAAATTAAAAGGAAAACTATCACAGCTAAGTAGGCTTTACAAGTTAACCACCAAGTTGACCAACTTACATTTGCAGTTGGAGAATTGACCGTGACTTAGACCAATGTATGGGAAAACATGTTTAACAACTACAATGTTAAGTTTCTTTTGGGATAAACTCATCCCAACTACGGAACCCTTCATTGTTTGTGGTGCGACACGCACTTGGGCGGCTTTTATATGTCACATACTGCATTGGAGCAACATTAGAGTTCCTTAGATATTTATATTAGGAACTCTTGTGCAAAGTTTAATGCTTTACTCAGCGGTTTAGGCTGTGCGTTTTCCTTCAGAGGATTTTCATTAAGTAGATCGTATGTACTACTATGACCAACTCCATGTGGTGCCGGACGTAAAGAATAGCACCACCCCATTTCTTCCCGTGGGTGTCGTAAAAGGCGACTAAGGGACTTACTAGAGAATGGGCAGCAGCATTCTCTATGCATTTTAACACCATACTGTGATCGCCAACCCGCCTGCCAAGCGTGGCGATTATGGCAAACACCCCCCTTAGGGGGAGGCCTATGTCCAGCAGTGTACGTCTTTTGGCTGAAATGATGATGATGATGAGGTACTATGACGCTGGTAGAGCACTACCAATTGATCCTTGCACCAAGCTAGCGAAACGTCACGACAGATCCCAGCGAAGACTTCGGATGAGCTGGACTCCTTAAAATAAGCACTGGTTCTAGTTCCTGGTGGTAACTGGTAGGTACTGGTACTGCCCGGTGATATAGTGAAAAGTGGAAACATGTGGCAACGTAACAACTACGTTTGCCCTATAATGGGACTGGGACCATAGAACAGAAAAAAACAGTAGAAGTCGCATCGAGTAAGCCGGCCCGCGTACCCCGAGTTTTGCGGAGTTCACAGAGTCTTGTTCCTGCAGTCTTCATCACGGTGACGAAAATAGAAAAAAAAAACTTGCCTATTGTGATGTTTTAGAATCTAAACACGATAGCAGAACCAAAAATTGATCAAATGGTGGTTGGTATAACATACGAGTAGGTACCATAAATAAATCCTAAATTATTTTATTTTGATTAAAATTTGAATAACTTTTTACAAAAAAACACTACAAAGTGAAAAATAACTTCAATTACGAAAGTCGGTGGCTAAAAACAAAAATACAGGTCCGAAGATTTTTCACTTTGTAGTGGGTCAGTTTGTATTTATCTAGGTAAGTTACAATAGCCTAATGTCAACTGACGCAGGGGACGTTAATTGTTGAGGAGTTCTCCAGGTACTTCACCATCAGCTCCATTTAACGGTTAAGTAATATATGATATACTTACCTACAAAATCTCTAATATTTACAAGATATAAAAACTGAATCTATAATTTTATTTGATATAATGATCAGTTAATATAATAAACGATTGATAACATTTTAAAATAATTATTTTTTATAACCATAACATACATTGAATATAAAATCGTTTGGTATACCACTCAAAAGACATAAAACCTATAGTCTAATATGATACAAACGCCTAGTTAAAAACAAAAAGCAAAATTGGATATTGTAAATAAATCTACACATTTCTAATTATTGTTATGTTGCAGCCTGTTGGTAGCTTAACAAAATATACCTAATTGTTAGATGTCACTTTGTGTGCATAATCTTGCTCAGTTAAACAGGTAATCATTTATTTCTCTAGGAATGTATTTTTTTTTTGTAATTTATATCAGTTAGTAACTTGAGTAGATGCTGTGATGAACCCAAAAGATTCACCAACAATAGAGGAGATCTGGCGCACGGCGGCCGCTCCCGCCTTACCCTTCTAACCTAACCTATCCGAGTCGGATTGCTCTGAATCGGGGTGTTAACCATACCTATTGGTATCAACTATCAATATAATGTAAGTTTATGTGAGTGTATGTAGTGCGTTAAGTTGGTTTTTACAAACGAGTAGACGAATGTAAGTTTATGTGAGTGTATGTAGTGCGTTAAGTTGGTTTTTACAAACGAATAGACGGATGTTAGTCTATGTGAGTGTATGTATAGGTACCTATATAAAATTAATGTAAATCATTAAATAGCGCTTTCGCGATTTTGGCGGCAAGACACCATTTTCTGCAATTTGCGCCTCATTCAAGATATCAGGTGGAGTAGATTCCATATTAATATCGGATTCCTCGCTTGAATTCATACTTATTATTATTTTGTTTTAAAAATATCAGTCCGCAAGTCGCAACAATCTTTTACGTTCCTAATATGAAAATAGCGCGCATGTGCAAATGGCGCCACGTGCGCGTGGTGAAAATTAGTACTACATCCGTCGTCTCACTTTCTCTTTAATATTAAAGTGAGATAAACGTTTTGAGCAAAAGCGCTTCCATGGGGGTTCGATCATTCAGCTTATATATTCTCGTATTAAGAAACTCCTTGGTGGAATTCTTATATATTTTTTTATGGAAATTAAAAAAAATCCGTAAAGAATACGCACGGCGCTATACAACGGACTAATCGGTAAAACATATACTTACGTGAGAGTACCCATTTTACCGCACATTCCGTTGTATGGCGCGTAATTTTTAACTTTCGAACAATTACAGGCTTCGTAAATGCATTTTTTGAGTAAATGTGTTGAAAATAACTATTTATTATATCAGAGCAAATAACCAAAGAGATCGAAAGGACCATGCCAATTATACCATCGCGACCTTTGTGAAGACGGCTTCGACGATGTCAACCTAATACTATGATTTACATTGACCTATACAGGGTGGAAACTTTCAGCGGGGCAGTAAGGGGAAGTACCTTATCCGTTGCAGCTACGCGAAAATGGTCTTAGGAGACTATCCTTATCTTATTGAGAAATTTTGATCTGCATTCACAGATTTTGAAACAAATGTACAGTCAGCAGGAAAATAAGCAATTTTCACAAAAACTTTTTTTTATGCCAATCGATCCTCTTTCTTATAAGGATCAAAAACCTCTACTGGACCAATTGAGGTTTGAGTACTAGAAAAGTCATAAATCGCAAAAAACTTTTCCCATACATTTCGTAGGAAATGAGACTCGAACTTACATTTTTTACCATCGATAAACTGGCCGCTACAAAAAAGACTGATCGAAAAACAAATACAAAAACTATAACTTCTACTTTGGGTATTATTTCACCTTAAAATTAAAAACTTGAAACTTTACATTTGGACTCACCTAGAAATTTTACTGTTTTGCTCTAAGTTATGAAGTGTTGAGAATGGTAGCTGTTTTGACGATAGGTTTTTTCCCTTTACTACAGAGTGGGTAGCAGCTGATAATGTGCTAGGATTAATTCCATAGCGAATCGTGGTAAGTAAATCTTTGAGTTCCTGAACACTGTTGTTCCTTTTTATAAAGTTCGATTTTTAAATAGCGCCACATAAAAAGTGTAGACGCGTGAGATCTGGACTGCGAGGTGGTCACGTTAAAGGACCTTCATTATGTTTGTATCCACTGCCTTGCGAATTGCTGGAATTCGATTGATGCGATTTCGAAATACGAAGTTTATTTTTTTTGTGTATTTTTGGCCAGTCTTCATTGTAGCGGTCCATTTATCGATCATAAAAAACTAAGTTGGAGTATCATTTCTTACGAAATGTATGGGAAAAGTTTTTTGCAGTTTATGACTTTTCTAGTACTCAAACCTCAATTGGTCCAGTAGAGGTTTTTGATCCTTATAAGGAAGAGGATCGATTGGCATAAAAAAGTTTTTGTGAAAATTGCTTATTTTCCTGCTGACTGTACATTTTTTTCAAAATCTGTGAATGCAGATCAAAATTTCTCAAAAAGATAAGGATAGTCTCCTAAGACCATTTTCGCGTAGCTGCAACGGATAAGGTACTTCCCCTTACTGCCCCGCTGAAAGTTTCCAGCCTGTATAGTATCCTAATCTTTTTAAAAACATTGATGATTTACCTTTTAGTGTTTACCTGATTTTCAATGTAGAAAAACTAATTATTTTATTTTCAAATTATATTATTAACTAACTGTGCCCGCGACTTCGTTCGCTTAGATGTCGGACAACAATAATGTGACGCTTAGATAAAGTGTAGGTCCATTTAAAAAGGTAGAATCTTTCAACCAGGCCTGGTGATTTTTCCTATTATAAGCTGCTAAAAAACTTGTATTGTTTAGGAAAATGCTTCTCTATATACCTAAAATATTAGCGGTGGAAACACCTGCAGCGTACACAAATAGGTTGCTAGGGTTGCTGATGCTGGGCACGCCACAATTGTGGCGATAAGTCCCCTCTTTGAGGAGTGGCTAGAGAGGCGCCACGGCGTCCTCACCTTCCGCCTGACGCAGGTCCTCACCGGACACGGTTGTTTCGGGAGGTTCCTGTTCAGGATTAAGCGGGAGGAAACGCCCGGGTGTCACCACTGTGTGGATCGCCCGGAGGACACGGTGGAACATACGGTGGAGGTCTGCCCAGCTTGGGCGGAGCACCGCCGTGTCGATCGGCGGCGGCGATCTCTCGCGTCCGGGTCTGGTTCAGGCCATGGTTCGGAGCGAGAGTGCATGGGAGGCCGTCACCTCCTTCTGCGAAGCAGTTATGCTAGCGAAGGAGGAGGCGGAACGCGTGAGGGTGAGACAAGGTTCGCGCCCTCGCGCCCTTAGTCGCCGCAGGAGACGCCCCGGGCGTCGGGAGTCGCGAGCCGATTTCCGGCCACCGTAGGCGCGGGCCTGCGGACGGTGAGTGTGGAGATTAATCATAACTTTCAGCTTCAAATGAAAAATCCTTGCAATTATGTCATGCCTATCATAAGAGGCCTGTCCTGTGAGACGTTCCTGACTTTCGGTCCACTTTGGATTCGTTGTGAACGTTATGAAAAGGTCCGGTCGGCCGTACTTACGGACGTATTAAAAAGCATCTTGTGTTCTTTCGTGCTTAAATCGTGGACCACCTGTACAACTGGATGGCAATTATGTCCAATCGCCCCAAGTTTTCGAAGTTATTATCAGTTTGCATCGCGTCCCGCAAATTCACGTATTTTTCAGCGCGTAAACGACGTTGGTTAGTGCGAATGTAAACTAAACGTTCCGTTTCTATTTTTGCATAAATGTCCACAATAAATTGGCTGAACAAACAACGAAATTGTTGCAAATAGACGAAACGATTGCGCCTTATTTGTAATAGGTATGCTTAATATTGCTGAGCCGATATTTTTTTTAATAAAATTAGCTACCTAATTACAATTTTAATATTGGATATTGCAGGGCGTCGAGCACATAGTACATTTGGCGTCGAGCACGAAGTGATACTGTCAAAATATTATTACCCATGGGAAAACGTTCGATCAAACACTGTAAGTGCATAGGCTTCCAAAAGTATTAAATTAAAGAATAAGTATTTTTTTAAAGAAATGAACATTTATCATTATTGTTTCATGTAAAATAATTAAGCTGTTTCATGATTTGTATCACTACTAAACTATACTTGAGTTAAAGTTAGTATTATTTGGCGTCAATAGATGTCGTTACGTGTATATTAGATTACGTGATGGAAAGTTATTTTTGAACACTTTAAATTCATATATCTTTTGATAGATTGGAGCGATTGCGATGAAACAAAGACTAAATATATCTCCGAGTTATACACAATATTTGAGTACACAAATTAGCTATTTTGGTTTCGTACTTTTTACGTGATACTGTAACAAAAATAATCTCTCACATACAAACAGACAAACCGACAAACAAACAAAAATTCCAAAAATGGTAGAAATGGCAACTGTTGGGTATTCTTTAACACCGCCACTAATATTTTCGGAAATATTTTCATTGTACAGAAACGCCTCGTCTACCTACAGATTTAGTATATGTATAGTTATAGATAGATATAGATTAAAATTGCTCTTCTGCATTTTTATTTACTTACTGACCAGTTGTTGTTGCATAACAATGAAGTTTGTTTCAAATCCAGCTATTTCACAGATCTCAGTTGCAAATGCCCCCATAACCCATAATTAGTTTCAAAATCCGCCATATTTAAAATTAAAACCCGTTTCTAACTAGTTTTTTTGGTAGTACTTAATAGCAGGTTTTTTTTTCATTTTGTTAAAAGGTATCTTTTGTTGCCATAGAAGTAAATCAAAATCGTCTATTAAAGTAAAGTTGTTTTTATTTCAAACGTTTTTTTCTTTCCTGATTTTTTCAATACAATCGTTTTAGAGGGATTTCAAACTAGACGACTCATAATATAGAGTTTTTTAAATAAAAATCCCATAAAAGCTTTACCTATTCTTATATTTATAAAACTACATTCATACAATCAATCTTTAACAGGCGACTCAGTTTTCTCATCGCCGAATTCTTCGAGCGACAGTATGTTTGCTTGTCCTTCTATTGGCAATTCTTTATAGCCCTCGACCTCGTCTATGGCGGAGTAAACTGCTTTCTTTTCGATCTTCGCCAGGATCTTCTTGTCGTGAAATGAGTGATTGTGAAGGTTCGCCCTGGAGATGAAGGAAGCTGTTAGTTTTATAGATTTTGAGAAGGCTAGTAGTTTGAAGTAGAGCGTGTAGCGCTACACATGTTTAAATCATAATTATGCCTGACCTTCAAACAATTGACAGAAACAGAGTGATGTTTTAAACACGTTTAGCGGTAAATGTATTTAGCGATTTGTGATGCAAGTGGGTCTTATAAATAGCAAGATTATAAATAGCAGACCGCACTTTGCGATTTGATACTAAGCGATTCATACGAATATGAACCTTATTCATTCCCATGCATTTAAAGCAAATGTGAGAAGAGCAAGCGTTCCTCAAGGATATGAACATTATGTCAAAATCAAACTTTATTTGTAAAATAAATAAAATTAGTATAGAGATCACTATGTTTTGCCGGTAACTGCGTACACAATATTAATGAAGTACTATTACACTTTGGTACTAAAATGTTAGTTCGATCAGCAGACAATCTCTTAGCAACTGCCATCAAAAAATTTTACAGACTTTCTTAATATTTAGTTACACATTCCACTCACCTATTCAGTACGACGTTCCCTTTAGTAACCAAGAAAGCTGTACATTTATTGTTTCTGTAGTCGACACAGCGCCACCTCCGCAATCCGGCGCGGGAGGTCGTCGAATGCAGGTTGTATATGTATCTGTTTAATATCACTTGCAACGAGCCACGTATCGACACCGTGAACTGTAGGTTTGATGATGAAGCTGGGAACAAATGAAATTTTGTGAGAAGAATCGCAATATTACAATTTATTCTCTCTCTATGCATATAATCTAACTTCCAATATGTTTAATTTATTTTGGGATGTCGCTCTTAATCTTTCAAGATGTTTGCTCTCTTTTACATCATAATAATTATATAATTGTCTCATTCTCATTCCGGAAGTACAGGCTGTATCAAAATGGCCTCAATAAGTTCAGACAACATCTTCTCAGCTAAAATACTAGGAAGTGGTGAAGGGCGGGCGTTTAGTGGGACTGTCGTATGTAATAATAATTCTTGTCGACACGGTTGGCGCAGTGGTTAAGCGATTGACTGCTGCGCTACGTGTCGCGGGTTCGATTCCCGCACGGAACAAATATTTTTATGACCTACAAGTAGTTGTTCCGGGTCTGGCTGTTTGTATATGTGAGTTTAAATGTTTGTAAATGCACCCACGATACAGGAGAAATTCGTAGTGTGGGGCAACGATAAAAAAAAAAAATGACGGTAAATATATTATAAAAACGTTGCCCGTTTAAAAAAAAAAAAATTAGTAACCGTAAATCTTGACTCGATTAATTTCACCATAGATGGTGAAAAAAAATCGAGTCGCTAAAGCATGCAGTTTTACCAAAAGGAGCGAAAAAGTTAAAACAAATACTGTCAATTAAAAAAAAAACCTTACTTTTATCTTTAGTATCTTGCGCAATGTTATCTTTAGTGTCAATTATTTTGAAGTCCATATCATCGTTGTCGTCCTGAGCGCCGGATTCGTCCATTAGATCACTAAAGTCGTGGTGATCGTCATCTTGATGCGTACTGACGGGCGCGTTCACGCTCACAGGTAGGTTCATAGAAGAGATTGATTGTAGCTTACTTGGCCTGTTTAAAAGTTTATAATGTTAGTAAATTTGAATGCTTACATTGAGAAGTAAATAAATCTGTTTGATTTCATAAACATTTTTGTCATTTCAACTTACGTTGAATGGTCCTGCTTTATAAAAACCTTTCTTGCGGATGTAGGTAAACTGACCTGCAAAAATAAATATTTTTACTTTTACAGCGGAAACAAATTTATGACATGCCACAGCATGTGTCAACGAAGCGTGCTCATTGGCTAGATTTCATTTCTTTTTTAAGCCACGTATCGTCAATTGATCAATGAACACGTGAGAGACCCCGGGTGTTACAAGTATGCTGTGGCCTCTAAAAAACTAATTTTTATAAAAAAAAAAAATATTCTAATTTTTTGAAGAAATAGTTGTTCGAGTTTTGTTTTCAATGATTTGCTTACCTGTTGTATAATAGGTTGCAGTATTTGTGGTCCCATCTTGTGTGTAGAAGGCGTACCCATTCTCTTTACGCCACTCACATGGCATATTTCACTGTCGTCCAACTGTGGCATGTTTCCAGACACTCTGACTGGCAGACTTTGTTGCGGTGTACCCTGCAATTGGTAGATTTATGGAGGTTATCAGGCATTAATGGTATGATAAATAGAATATAACAATATATATTTTTTTTTATTGATACCATTGTTAATTCAAATTCCAAATACATAACGGCTAATGTACCTATCACTTTAAACATAAATCAACCGAATTTACCAGTTACTGTTGAATTCTAGATAAAACATAATTTATTTCTCTACCTACACTAACTACGTTTGAATGTAAATACGGACACTATCGATCAGAATATGAATGATTTTGAAGTATATTGCTAATCCATTGCTTCATATGTTCGAAAGATTTATCTTCTACTTAACACTGTAAATAATGCAATGAATATTGTTGAAACTGTCAAAATTAAACCCATCGCTACTGATGATAGTGTGTTATGCAGTTACCCCGGAGATTGATTGTTCTGCTTGCTAGATTCAAATATACAGTTAAGTACAACAACAACTACACTACAACCCACACTACCCAGTACTACTGGTACTTACAATATTCTCGAGTCCTCTGATGTGTAGGGATTTAGCTGTTTCTGCAAAGGACGAAAGGCAATCAGCTGGTACTACTACTTCACCTGTATAAATGTATTCTAGTAGCAAACACAGTGTGCGATGCGCAACATTCTGAAAAATATATATAGCACTCATATTAGACCAGACTTTGTACCATCATAGCAATGTCTGGTGTGTTAATACAACCATGTCAATAACTGGCTGCTAAGAACTCTTACATACTTCACAGCAAATAAGCTTATTGACTACTTGTTAACAGTAACAGACATTAATGCAATCAAACTATTTCAGTCATAGAATTTTATTAGCAAAAATAGACACAAAATAACTTTGAGAGCTGTACTTGATTACAAACTATACACATAATGACAAGTTTAGAGTAAGGTTTATATTGTCCAGAATATTAATTAAAATCATCTTCTGCCACTTACATTTAGGAATATAACTGGATGTTGACAAGGTGCAGAAGTCATAAGGTCCTTAATATAAGGACTAGCCAGCGCCACTAATACTTGGTGAACTTTCACAAAGTGCCCATCAGCTGCTATGGTCATGTCTACAAACTCTCCATTCTGAAATATTTTTTCAGGCCATAAAATATAGTGAACATTTTTCAAGTTGCATAAAGTGGTATTAAGAGATCAAGCTACGATAAACTTAACATGTTAGGATTAAATTAAAACGTTCAAATACAAGTTTAGACAGATAAACAGTCTATTTTATACCTGTTGCAAAGCACTAAATCCACTGCAAATGCTGGACTTGTAAGAATCCCAGGACAGCGAGAACTGTGACTGAACCATCTTATATGGATTAACAATATAAGTCCACTATACTTAATACTAATAACAAATTTACCACACAACTTAATTAACTAGACAAGTTTTGATAATTTATTTGTATTGTTTACAACAAAATAAACAAGTTCATTTACTCGAAGAATTCACACAGATGAAAAATATATAAAACAACTGTCACTGACTCACTGTCATTCACGGACCACCCACGGTAAAGTGTGAATGTTGCCATTCTCTATTTCTCTATTTTATTCTATATTTCCAGTTTCAGTTTCAGACACACGGTCCTTAAAAAAATGCTATGTATAGATGGCCTTAATCGGGTTGTTAAATAGTAGTACACACAGAAATAATAGTAATTTGTTATTTAAAAAAAACGATTCTCGTGCTCGTGGAGGCGGCCTCTTACAGTAGTCGCAAATGATGTGTAACCTCTGACATCTCCGACAGAAACTACCCCCTCCACTTACAATCTTTATAGTATCTACTTATTCCATGCTATTATAAAGTACTTACTTATTCCGTGCTCAAGCTGTCACTTCCTGTTACTACCGTCACTTTTCACGAAATCACTTCCACAGAAAGCGAGAGGAAAGATGTTACACATCTGAAGGACAAGTAACATATTAGGTAATTTACTTGTAAAATAATTCCATACACATCGGGGTGTAAATGGTGTAATGGGACACCTTCCGGTACTAGTTTCTGCCCGCGACTTCGTCCGCGTGAAATTTCTTGTTTTAACTTAAAATATCATGACACACGGCAGTACTGTAATGTAACTTTAAGTACTGTAAACTGTAACTTCCCATTAGTAAAAGAATTTTCAAAATCGAATCAGTCGATCCAAAGATAGCCCGTAGCATAGGGTAGGGGTGTGCAGCATTGCGCACTTGTACTTTCTCGTTTAAAAAGGCGAAGTGTTTTAGAATCATCATCGGTCTTTATTCATTTACCTAGGTTAGAGTCTAACCAAAGAAAAAAAGCGGCAATTTAAAAAAATCATGAGTTGTCACCCTTGACTCTTGATACTATTTATTATTCAAGAAATATTCTGCGATACCTACTTACATGAGTATTTCATATTTATGGAATCTATAGAAAGGGTAAACAGCTCTTGATTTTTTAAATTGCCGCAATTTTTCTTCGAAAGCTTTCGTTGGTCAGACTCTATCTGCCTTCTTACTAGGCAGATAGAGTCTGACCAACGAAAGCTGAAATAGGAACTATTATATGCACAACGTATCAGGACAAGAGAGTGCGGAGCTAAATGTGCAAGTTTGCGCACGTAGGTCAAGAGTGCGTATCACTCACAAAATATGTCACATTTGAAGCTACAATGGCCTACATTATGCTATACATTTTTCTTCCCAACAGTTTTTGCAAGAAATTCACTCGATCCAGTCTTCTAAAATTCGTTCGTTCGTATATACTTCTGAGCAACCTGAACATGCTCAATTTTTGTTCTTTGGTGCCTTCATTGGTTTTAATTAAAAGTCTTACTCCACTTAGGTATTCTTTTCTGTGGAGAGCTGCTTAAAATTCTGACCTTTTGCTGCTCCTATCGGTCGCGCGACAGATAATTTTGGATATGGCGACAACTCCAATAGGTAGGTAATTAGACTTCTTCTGTTACATTCGAGTCTGCATTTTTTCACGCCATTGTTCTTTGTCTTCTTAACAGCATGAAAACATAAATAATTATAATTACCTAGTTTATTAGCCTAACAGTTAACACATATCATTATAAAACACCTATCATCACACTATAATCTCATCACGTAATATAACACACAGACACACTTCACAATATCACAATAATAATATTATAGGTACTTATAGGCGAAAGTTTGAGTGTGTTTGTTACTTCTTCACGCTCAAATGGCTGGACCAATTTTGATAAAATGTTGTATAGGTAAAGGTAGCTGACACCCTGGATTAACTTATAGGCTAACATTATATACTTTTTATCCCGATATTTCCACGGGATCGAGAATTACGCGGGAGAAACCGCGGGGCGCAGCTAGTCAAATAAAAGTCTGAAACAAGACAGCGCGCGCATTCTTGTACAGGATGGCTAGCCCTAGGGAATGCAGAACCGGTTCTGTTTTAAAGAACCGGGATTTTCGGAATTTTCTGGCTAAAGAACCGCGATTCCCGATACTTTCGATACTTTATGTAAACCTATAAAAGATAGTAGAGTTGAAAGTGTTGAAAAGGAGAAAGTAAGAAATAAACGAAATGACAGGACAAAATAAAAACATTTAAATCAAATCAAATAAAACAAAATTAATCAGTATTAATCAATATTATTTAGTACAATTTTACTGCTACTAAGCATATTCTACCAGCAACATTTTTTTTTATTAAAACATTTTTAGGGTTCCGTACCCAAAGGGTAAAACGGGAACCCTATTACTAAGGCTCCGCCGTCTGTCTGTCTGTGCGTCTGTCACCAGGCTGTATCTCATGATCCGTGATAGTTAGACAGTTGAAATTTTCACCGATGATGTATTTCTGTTGCCGCTATAACAATAAATACTAAAAAACAGAATAAACAGGTAGACGCTTGAAATATTCACAGAATATTTAGTTATATATTGACTTTAAAATTAAATAATTAAATTAAAATAAAAAAAATATTTAAGGGGCGCTCCCATACAACAAACGTGATTTTTTGGCCATTTTTATAGATAATGGTACGGAACCCTTCGTGCGCGAGTCCTACTCGCACTTAGCCGGTTTTTTGTAGGGACTTAATCCTACATAATACGTGTGGCCGACGAAGTGACGTCTTTAATGGGGGGCATCTGGCGGCTAATTGCGTAACACACTAACAGTAGGAATCGGTTTCAATTTGACAGTTCAACAACATTCATTGCGTTATTTACGTTGTTGAGCAGACAAATTTTTGTAACATATGAAGCAATGGTTTGGCAATATACTTCAAAATCATTCCGATTCCGATTCAAACTCTGTTACGCAATTAGGGTGCTGAATCACCCCCATATATGTCCCTCGATTATTAGTAGTTTAGGAGATAGATTTTTTTTCATAATTTTACCCGACATCAGTTTGATTTTTTCTCTCTTCCTGTTGGACGTTCTTGGATGTTTTTGTCGATAATCTATTGCCATAATGTCAAGTACCACATTCAAATTTTTGGTTGACCTGGGCCTTTATGGAACATGAGTGAAATTGGGTAGTGTTAAAAATTACAGCTCAAGAATAATAGCCACAAAAGTACGACTCATAATAAAAACAATTAAATTGATGGCAATGACATCTAGTGTTTCTAAAAACTGCTATGGACCTCCAATAACAAAGATCAATTATAAAACCAGACCTCCTCTATCGGG
The DNA here is from genome assembly GCA_963921375.1 of Tiliacea citrago. NCBI lineage: Eukaryota > Metazoa > Arthropoda > Insecta > Lepidoptera > Noctuidae > Tiliacea > Tiliacea citrago. Next base: position 14,084,439 of record OY992787.1, read on the forward strand.
ATTTATTTTCTGTAACTTGCCTTCAAAATAAAAACGAATAACTTTTTTAAGGAAAACACCTAGAAAAAATCGGTTGTCTGTAAAGTCGGTTTACTGACGATAGTTGAACGTGAAAACGTCATAAGCCTTAAATGGAACGCCTCAGAGCGAGGTAACGCCGCATGAGAGGTAACACCGCATGAGAGGTAACGCCGCATGCGTCATGTTTTTTCGTGCGTGCAGCCGGCTCCATCGAATTATAAGACGTTGTCACGTCAAAAAAATATTGTATTCATATACCTTTAAATTATGATTTATGGGCTATAAATAATGAGCTTTAGGCAATAAACTTAGAAATATTCTAACTGCGAAGTATCTTTTCCCGAGAGTACCGAAAGAACCGGGATTTGGTTTTGAAAATCCCGGTTCCTAAAACAACTTAAATTTCCGGGATTTCCCGGTAGTTTCGTTTCCGGGATTTCCCGAGACTTCACTAATGGACACTCTTGCACATGAAGCACTAAAAAGACCACTGCTGCCATCTTTTGGCCAGGACGTATTAACTCAAGTGAAAGACGTTTTGATAGTAATCGTATAGAAACAAACACATAAAAACAGCTTACCTGGATTACATTTATTAAAGTAACGTTTTCAAAGCACCTAAACATTGTATAATCTTCGTAAATTGTATTAAAAACGAAAATTCATGTCCGTGACTACCGCAGGACCACAACGCCAAACGCTTGCATGTTAGGCAAATAATTAGTGCTCAATTGGTGCTAACTAGTGCTCGAACAACAGAATTGGTGCCTTAGTAGTTTTCGAGATAATCGATTCTGAAGGTGGTCACGCTCCCTTCAGCAGGACCACCATGAGCGCAGAAAAAGGGGGCATGCTACAGCTATTCTAAGTATACAAATAATTAGTGCCCTTAAATGTGATTCATTTCGTAACAAAAACAGAACTGAAACATTTGTATTTACCGAGAAATCAACGACGATAACTTTCGCGCGCTCGTTCAGCAAGACCACGACTTTGAATGTTTATTCCAAGTTTCAGGAGCTAGCCGCTTTCCTCAAACCTACATAGAAAATTAGTGCTCTGCGAGATAAAATTGATACCCAAAATTAAAAATTACTACTCCAGTAGTTTACGAGATATACCATACCATTGGTGGGGTGGCGGTAGTCACGGTGTTAAATTTTCATTTAAAGATTTCCCTATTAAAAACTCTGTGATTTCTTCCCAAATTCATACAAAAATTAGTGCTCCTAAAGAAGTTATAGTGACCAAAAATTCAGATTCCCAAGTGTTGTATTTTAAGAGAAATTTGCATTCATTACTTTTCCATACTAAATCTCCGCGTATAACCCGACCAAATTAAGTTCTCAAAGGTATTGAGCTGTTTATGAGATGTACACTCGTGCACATAAATTGATGGATGTCGGAATAGTAATAAAAACAGTTCAATATCTATAATTTTTATACAAACTATTTACCTAGGTACATATTAAGAAAAAAAATAACCTGTCGTTACCCACGGCCTGTGATACCTTTGTTAATGACATGGGTAGGTAGGTACTCGAATAATTATTTTTCTGTATTGTAAGTACCTAGCTTTTGAGTTGTTATATGAATATCATTAAAGAGCGATAGGTATTTCTTATTTATTTCTTTTCTACTAATTTACCGTTGCTACAAGCAGTACCTAAGTATTAAAAACCTAATTTATTGCATTAACAATATGTTGCTAATAACGTAAGTATAAAAGTATTACATAAGTAATAGGTACCTTTATATTTGAATAATATGCATTGCAAAGGGCACATCACGCATATTTTAGAAAATATGTGTTTTCATATCAATAGGTACTACCTATATATTCGACATGCATTTATATTTAAAGTACCTAAATCAACTTATAATAACGTTAACATCAAAATATTTCTGTGACTTTCAATTGCTAATTAATGCCCAAAAAATAAACTTTTTTTTATATATAAATAATATACTTCCTCAGGAAACAATGATTAGTTTTATCGTTTTCTGAAATCTGTAAATATTGAAACAAGTGACCTGTCTGAAATTGCATATTCATTTATTTCTTTGTCTAAAAAAAATCTTGAAACCATAAACAAATAAAAAAGAACTCGATGTAGGTACCACGACACGCTTCGCGAACGCTTTACTTCGGTAATAATAACCTGCGCGCCATGCCACAAAAAAATGTTTTGGACCATAGACAAGATAAAAATGAGATTCAAAATCATCTGAATCTGTCAGTTAAATAGTTTTGTTTTTTGTTTGTTTTAACTGAGTAGAACTTAAAATGAGACCTGTGATATTATGAAGATACATAATTAATTTGTGTGAATTATAGCATAGATCCACTTTATCTAAGCTTGAACGTGTCTTGACTTACGTTTTTTGACAAAACCTATGTAAGTATACCTAGATATCGTGCATGAAATAACACAATCTATATTTACTCAATACTCAATACTTTATTGCATTCCACATGTAGTACCATGTTCCATGTTTATTAAATACTTAAAATAATTAGCACGTACTTACCGATATTTAAAATAGTAACTTATTTTTATTTTCAGATTAAACTTGGATTAGAGTAAAATTATCTAGTCTACTTAATAGTATGTACAAGTAGGTATTTAATAAAATAATTAAAAAGGGGGAAGTGCTCATTGGGCATCAAAAATTCGTCCGCATCGCTGTCAATGGGGAAAGTGCCCAAAAGGCTGGCAGCATTGCCACGTTGGATGGCAATACTGATTCTTTAGGCTAAAAATAGGCCAGCCCTTTGGTCACGTGAAGAGTCGACCAACCGCTTGGCGATGTACCGAAATATTTGATGAGCACTCGGACCCCAAGGCCCTAGTGTTTCAACCACAAACGGCTCGATCATATAGCTCCCAATAAGGTTGTTATATTTGTGCCATTTGAGGTTTTTTGCTCCTGCAACAGCCGCCCCAACCAGCCAGCACAACCCGCCGTGCCAGGAAGATGGGATGGCACGAGGGTGTCGACACAGGTTGCATCCCACACCAAAGGCCTACCTAATTTCCATGGCATTATGGACATTCCGTCTGGCCTCTTCCCATCGTCGCGCGCCAAGCCATTGGGTTCTAAAACAGCTGGCACTCCAGCGGTGACAAGAGCCCGACGGATGATGTCATTAATACTGGCGTGCCGTGCTATCCGACCAACGCTCGCTCTCTCTCTACCACTCTATGCATATTTTAGAGTTAGCTTGTATATTTGAATTAAGGACCAATTGTTATAAATAAAGTCTTCTTAATTGAGACTTAACTTGAAGGAGTTTGTGTGAAGTCTGCCTAGTAAGTTTATAATATTCATATATTATTATATAGATAAATATCTACAATAAAGGAGTATGCGTTATTAGCAACTTAATGGTATTGATGATAGGTACTGCTTGCAGCAACGGTAAATTAGTAGGAAATAAATAAATAAGAAATACCTATCGCTCTTTAATGATATTCATATAACAACTCAAAAGCTAGGTACCTACTTACAATACAGAAAAATAATTATTCGAGTACCTACCTACCCACGTCATTAACAAGGTTATTTTTTTCTTAATATGTACCTAGGTAAACAGTTTGTATAAAAATTATAGATATTGAACTGTTTTTATTACTATTCCGACATCCATCAATTTATGTGCACGAGTGTACATCTCATAAAAAGCCTTTGACAACTTAATTTGGTCGGGTTATACGCGGAGATTTAGTATGGAAAAGTAATAATGCAAATTTCTCTTAAAATACAACACTTGGGAATCTGAATTTTTGGTCACTATAACTTCTTTAGGAGCACTAATGTTTGTATAAATTTGGGAAGAAATCACAGAGTTTTTAATAGGGAAATCTTCAAATGAAAATTTAACACCGTGACTACCGCCACCCCACCAATGGTATGGTATATCTCGTAAACTACTGGAGTAGTAATTTTGAATTTCGGGTATCAATTTTATCTCGCAGAGCACTAATTTTCTATGTAGGTTTGAGGAAAGCGGCTAGCTCCTGAAACTTGGAATCAACATTCAAAGTCGTGGTCCTGCTGAACGAGCGCGCGAAAGTTATCATCGTTGATTTCTCGGTAAATACAAATGTTTCAGTTCTGTTTTTGTTACGAAATGAATCACATTTAAGGGCACTAATTATTTGTATACTTAGAATAGCTGTAGCATGCCCCCTTTTTCTGCGCTCATGGTGGTCCTGCTGAAGGGAGCGTGACCACTTTCAAAGTCCATTATCTCGAAAACTACAAAGGCACCAATCCTGTTGTTCTAGCACTAATTAGCACCAATTGAGCACTAATTAGTTGCCTAATATGGAAGCGATTGGCGTTCGTGGTCCTGGGGTAGTCACGGACATCGAAAATTCTTGTTACGACACTGACGACTCGTTAAAAATGTTAACCGAAGATCGCCGCAGAAGACAGTGCTCTGCGTTCTTTTGGGTATAGTTATTAAACTCTGGCTCTGTGTATTCTTGTAAACAATATGAATTTTTCAACAATCTTGCACACCCCTACCCTACAACTCAGAAATTTTACCTCTTTATAATTATACCCATTCGAAAGTTTCAGTGTTACCTTTTCACGCCTAAACCACTGAACGTTTATACTTAGGTATCGCTAAAGTTTGGCATAGTACTCGTAGATGACATCCTGGGGCAGGACATAGGCTACTTTTGTCTCAAAAATAATCCTAAAAGGAATCCCTCCCCCTAAGAGGGACCCTTAGGGGATGAAAGTTTGTATGGGGAACTTAGCATTTCTTATGTTAGGAATAAAAAAAACCGGCCAAGTGCGAGTCGGACTCGCGCACGAAGGGTTCCGTACCATTATCTATAAAAATCACGTTTTTTGTATGGGAGCCCCCCTTAAATATTTGTTTTATTTTAATTTAGTTATTTATTTATTAGATAGATTTATTAGTTAGATATTTATTTTTAAAGTGAATATATAACTAAATATTTTGTGAATATTTCAAGTGTCTACCTGTAGCCGTTATCAATATCGAGCAAAAACGAGTAAAAAAATCACGTTTATTGTATGGGAGCTCCCTTAAATATTTATTTTATTCGGTTTTTAAGTACCTATTTGTTGTTATAGCGGCAACAGAAATACATCATCAGTGAAAATTTCAACTGTCTAACTACCACGGTTCATGAGATTCAGCCTGGTGACAGACGGACAGACAGACAGACAGACGGCGGAGCCTTAGTAATAGGGTTCCCGTTTTACCCTTTGGGTACGGAACCCTAAAAAGGTACGTGTTTCAGCGTTTTTTTGTAAAAATCATCTTCCAAGGGGGTGAAATAGGGGATGATTTTAAAATTTGCACGATTATTGCAATTTTCATTTACCTACCTACCTCTATAAAGGTTTAAGGAATTGGTTTATAGTCAGAGTCCGCATCCTGAGGTAATATTTCTTTTAGTGTTTATTTCATTAAAATCTGACCACCCGCAAAGTTATTACAACAATTCAAAGTTATAAAATAACTCCGCTACATACAAACTTTCAAGCCCTTGTTTTTCGAAATTACTGAACCGATTTTAATGAAACTTCATACACTTAGCAGGATACAAAGGCCTAAAAATTTAGTTAAGAACATTTTCAAAATGTCTTATTTAAAAACAGATAACTGGAAATCTCTGTTTCTATGGAAAATTTAAAATCGGTCTAATTTGGCTATAACACTATTTTTCGAAAATGTTCTTAACTAACTTTTTAACCGACTTTACAAAAAGGAGGAGGTTCTCAAGTCGTCTGTATTTTTTACCTCAGAACTCCGTTGTTTATGAACCGATTTGAAAGGATATACTTCCAGATTGGTCCCATTTTTATCAAAATCCAGTTCTGATGTTGGGATCCATGAGTAACTGAAGGAACTCCTCAAATGTTATAGGCATACATATAGCGATTTTTATATTTTCATCAACAAGTCAATCATTTGCATTCAGAAAGTTTAATTTGGTGAAGTGGAACTGATGAAGAAGGCCACAGATAGCCACCGGAACTTCTCAATGATAAGTATTTCACGGGTGGCGATATCTGGATTAATATAATTAAGCGAAGCAAAAAATAAATAGTTTTGATCAAAATGGTACCATCAAACTGATCTGATGATGAAGCCGGAAGGTAGGCACTGGAACTCCGTAATAAAACAATCTATCCTACCCATGTTTGGTCTTATTGGAATTTTCATGAGATGCACTCTGGCTATAAATGATTTTTAACCGACTTCAAAAAAGGAGGAGGTTCTCAATATAATATCTAGCCTTATATAAAAGGACCACTGAACAGATTGGGCTGAAATTTGGCACACAGACAGTTCTATGACGTAGGCATCCGCTAAGAAGGGGTTTTTGGAAGTTTGACTTTTAAGGGGGGGGGGAAGGGGGGATTTTGTATGCATGAAAAATCTTATTCCTAGAGTTAATAAACCTGAAACTTGGCACGAATACTTACCTAACTAAATTATAAAGTTTGTAATTTTTTGTTTATCTCAACTTCAATGGATGGGATGTCAAAGCTTGTAAAGAACTTCCTGTCACTGTTGTTTTCATAGCTAGTAGTGGTATACGAATTGATGTGGGGTAGGTACCACAGCTAAAAAGTGAAAAATAAAAAAACTTTTTTTCAAAAAAAAAAAAACGACTAAAAAGTTTTTAGACCTTTGTATCCTGCTTATGCGTATGAAGTTTAATTAAAATCGGTTCACTCATTTCGAAAAACAAGGGCTTGAAAGTTTGTATGAAATGCCGTACGGCGTATACCTACGCTCTTAACACTTTCGACTCCGATGCAAAAGCGAATTGTTTTTCGACTTGGATACTCTGGACGATAGACAGACAATAACTTAAAGGGACCTACGTAACTGACGGTGTTCAATGTGTAGTCTTGACATCACGGAGGGGTCGCATTCGCAATGTGTCAACCAACCCATAAAAGGAAGTCTTGCTTTTAACCTAATCGATCGATGCTTTACCCATCGTCATTTAGCCACGAGTCCCACGGGCCAAAATACCTGCTCTAAAATGCGATATTTAACTTTACTCAGGTTCCAAAACATTTAATCAAATTATCTTGATCTTTAGCGGTTAATATCAAGACTTAATTTAATTTCCGACATCCAAGCGGGCGAAGCCGCTTGCAGAAGTTAGTATAATATAGATTGAGAACTTTCACTAAGTTTTTAGAGTATCATGGGGGAAAGTTCTTGTTTACATTCAAGAATTTTAAGAATATTCTCATTAATAATATTGTTTGACCAGCTTCTTTAGAGCACCACTATCATAAGTCAGGCTCTAAGTCTAATGTTCTATTATTGGTGCATCATAAAACAATGTGAATTCTTTGCAAATAAGTGGGTATTTGCAAAGAATTCACATTATATTTTGTATACAATATAATACTTATGAGTTTTTCAACTACTAAACACATACAAGGTAGGTAGATAAGTATCTTGATTCACTGGCTATTTCCAGTCTTGAAATAAAACGTGTGATAATAAAATATGGAATATTTATTCAAAAAGTAACATATTCCAAATTATTCTGAGAATCCGAGATTCGAAGATCCACCAACCCGCTTTGGGCCCGCGTGGTGGTTTCGCCTCAATCCTTCTCATGGAGAGGAGACCATTATAGGCTGATTATGTATTGTAAGTATTTCTGATTTGTCGTATTGGGTGGTACAGATAGTGCCATCCACGACGACGCGCCCCACTATTTTTTGGTCGAGGGGGCCGCGGGGTGTGGGGACTTTGATCCGAGCTGATTTATTAATGGTAGTGTGCGTGCCACTCATAGACAATTCGTACGTATCAACAGCACTACAACACTAGCGAAAGGATGCACACTTGCACTGTAAGCGATTAGGAAGAGTGGGGCGCGTCTTCGTGGATGGCAGTATCTGTAGCTAGGCTGACTACCCTGGGTTGGGCGCACTTTGAGATGCAATATATAGACTCCCTTGTTGTTGTTTAGGTAGTCCTTTGAATCCCACTTGTTCTTCTCCTAACTTTAGTTTTTTTTGTAACTTTGTCTTCAGCTTGTAATAATGAAGTAAATACTTTCTTAGATTTAAATTTCCTTAGTATTTTGGTGTCGTGATTGGAGTGACTGTGATCTTCCGACCTGTAAATGATAAATATGAATGAAATTGTTTTTGTCTTATCAAGTATCTTGACAAATAATAGATTAATGCATTAATTACGTTATAGTCTTAATAAATAATAATAAAAAACAGAAAAGAATAAATGTACGGACGTGCTCATCTTTTTCCAAGTTTAAATCTACTTGACGGGTATGAGAAAGTCAGCGAGTTTGTGAGTCTTGGGTCTTAGATCACGAATGAGGGCAGCTGCCTTGAGAAAATCCGCCGTCGTTCTGGTAAGGCCAAAAGTGCAATGAACAGTTTTGGGTTAATTTAGAAGAACCGTGGCATCCGTCGGAATACCAAAATACGACTGACCCGTGCTCTAGTTTTTTTTCCATCTTTTTAAATGGCGCTGGAACGTGGTGCATTAAAAGCCGCGAAGCAGTAAGATCGATGCTTTCGAAATGTGGTGTTGGCGGAGGCTACTTCGTATACCATGGGCCGCTATGAGAACGAATGAATCCATACTGGAGGAACTCAACATAACCAAGCGGCTATCTACAATATGCCACAAGCGTGCCGTCAGCTCTTTCGCACATATTATGCGTTCACCTAAGCATGGTCTGGAAAGGCTATACGTTCACCTAAGCATGGTCTGGAAAGGCTATGCGTTCACCTAAGCATGGTCTGGAAGGGCTGATGATACTGGGCCGGGTGGAAGGAAAAAGCACTCAAGGCAGAGCACCGGCAAGATGGTCAGACGCGATCAGGAAGGCTGTTGGAGGTAGCATTTACCGAGCGGCATCCTCAGCGTTGAGGGAACGATGAAGAAGAAGAGACGGATGTGTTACACTAGTCAGCCACGGCTGCTACGTGTTAGCAACGTATTTTAGTTTGAATTCCTATAGCACTGCGTCTACTATCTGTACCGTCAAGGAAAGGAATGTTTACGGACTGATGTGTAAACGTTGCGGCGCTGCAAGCCAGCTCAACAAGCTATTATTGTTCGTATTTTACTTTTTACGATCCAGCGGTTTAGGCTGTGCGTTATCTCTCAGTGACTTAATTAATTTAAGATTTGAACTAAGTAGATTACCTGTTGACGATATTTTCACTGTCCGTATCCACAAAGGCCGGACAATGCAGTTTTCTGTAGTCTACGCATCGCCACCGCCGCTTGCGACCTCCACATGAATGGTGATGGCAGTAGTACATGAACCGGTTCAATAATAATTGCAAGGAACCACGGTTAGAAAGTGAGTAATGCTGATATTTGTCTGTAACAAATGTTGCTATTTTTAACAAACTAGAATGCTAATTAAATGCCAAACTCGCATTACAATTAGAGGAGGCTCCCTATTTTTATGTTAATTTGCATGAATATTCTGAAACATTCATACATACAAAGATTTGTTGGATCTTTTTCTTTCAGTCTAAATCAAATTTCCACGCAAGCTCCGCCCCTTGCTCCCCGCCACTCCGTTAAGTGCTAAACGCTAACACATTAGTAATAAAGTTGAATATCACGTGCGCTCTTTGATCGTGTTCGAGCACGAAACTAAATAGTTAACAGTATATAGTATAAAGTATAACTATTGATCTAAAGAAAAAAACATCTGGTGGCTGGATAATAAACTATATTTCCTTGCTGTGAATATTTATTTTCGACATAAAAGCCAAACAATCTTGTTTTTTTATAATAATATCCTTAAAAAAGACATGATTTTCAAATAAAAAATGTATCGAGCGAAAATATTACAATTACGTAACTGTCTTCAACATGGAAAGAAAAAGATCCAATAAATCTTAAACTACAGTTTCATTTTGCTTGTACGAGTATGTGTGACTATTTCAGAATATTCATGCAAATTAACATAAAAATAGGGAGCCTCCTCCTATCCTTCGCCTACTTTGCTGTGCCCGACAGGGTCCATAATTGATTCGATGTTTTAACATGCCAACTGTTATATTATGTACACACGGCTACACATCAGGCTATACATTTCCAGTTTACGGTGATCTCGCACTGTACGGAAATCCTATACAATGCGAGATCAGTTTATACTGGAAATGTATAGCTTGATGTGTAGCCGTGTGTACACATTATGGAATGCAATAAAGTATTGAGTTAATAACAATTTAAAAAAAACTTTCCAGTGGCTAATTAACGTACCTACTTAAGATAATTATGTACCTACATACCTCTATCGCCTATTCTGGGTGGTATGGCTTTACCAGTGGAATGTGCACTTGGAGGAATTTCTTTTACATTCCTATTCAAGGTTAAGTGTTGCAAACTTTGATCACTGTTTATCAAAGTTGTGCTTTGACTTTCTCCTCTTTCACATAGTGGGCTACTTGGAGATTCATAATCAGATAGAGGTGGAAAAGAGTCTTGTTCAAAGTTATTTTCATTTTCTACTACATTTGCATCAGTTATGACTTGATAATTCATTAAATCATTGTCAAGAGGAATAACATGCTGTGTTTGAAGGAGTGTGGTGTTATTTTCATTAGGTATAACTTCCACATTAAAGTTGTCACTGTTAATTGTAATATGTGCTGCAAAATTGTTATGAGGTGGTATCAGTGGTTCTGCAATTCTGGAAACATAAATAATGTAATGTAGGTAATGTTACATATTAAATTGTTGAGTTAAATATTATCTTGAACCAAAAAAAGCCAATTGGACAGGCTTAAAAAAACCTGAAGTTTATTTGTATTGTTCTACATGACTAGTCAAGGCAGTAGCCTAGTTAAAGGGTGCTTGCATAATAAAGTGGGTTTTCGGGCCCGAGTCCCGGTACTTATTGCTACCAGGCACCATTTTGGTTACCCAGTGAAAGTGTTTTCTATAGGGTTTTCCTAAGCGGTTATTAAAAAACCCATACGATAAGAGTAACCTTTTTGAACGGCTTAATTTATAACCCATTCTTGGTTACCCAGGTTATGATTGGGTTTTTCTAAGCAGTTAATCAAAAGCCCCTACGGTGTGGCTACTAAGTAGCCAAGCTAAAATGAACTCTATATTACATGCAAAAATGATCATAGATGTATTTTTTAAACTAATAAAAAAATAGAAATTCAATTATCTCGAAAACGGTGCGTCCTAGGCAAAAAATACAGAAATTTAACTTTTGTTTTTTTTGTTACTCCCGTGCAAGCAAAAAAAAAAACATTAATTTAAGGAAAAATCCTATTATATCTTTATTTTTTTGATTGCTAAACCCAAAGTGTTTTTGATAGGGTTATTCTAAGCAGGGGTTTCAAGCAAAAACCCATTTAAAGAGATACTTTATGATAAAGGTAACCTCTTATACGGCTTAACTCTTAACCGGCGTTGTGCGGTCCCTGATTGCTACAGGTTCGTCTTCGGAAAGAAACAAATACATGTTCGGCTATTAACACGGGACTATTTTGCTCGCACTGATCGGTACCGACTTGTCTCTACCAGGAACCCACTTATTTATGCAAGAACCCTATAAAAAGAAACAATATTATGTGCAATTCAAACTGCATGTGTTACTATCTTCCAGGCTTGTATAAGGGTATACGGTACCTTTCAACTGATTCATCCAGTCTTGTTGGTCGTGACTCGGTTTCTGTTTTCTGAAAAGTTTATGAATAAACATAATCTATCTCATCAATTTAATTAAGTACCTATAAATTAAAAACATACCTTTGGCAAATGTAAACGTTCAACCCCATTAATGTATAGGGCTTTGCAGGTTTCAATAAAAGCAGGTGTTGAACCTGTTGGTATCTTCACTTCTCCAGTATAAATATATTCCAATATGAAACCAAGCATTTCTTGAGTTATGTTCTAGTATGAAAGAAAAGAAAATAACTATGTAAATAAATGATCTCTCTCACTCGTTCTGATGATATTCTTGTGTGTGTGTGTGTACCATCAAGTAGAAAAAAAGTAAGTAAATCTGCCTTTGTACCTTATTGTTTTCTACTTGATGGTACACACACACAAGAATAATATTGTCTTTAGATCTGTATTTTAGTTTTTTGCCACCGACTTTCGAAATTAAAGTTATTTTTCACATTGTAGTGTTTTTTTTGGAAGTCGGTTGTTTTTTTTTTGTAAAAAGTTTATATTTTTAACTTTTTAGTGGGTCAGTTTGTAATTTATCTAAGTTACAATAACCTAATGTCAAATGCTCATCACTTTTTACAAAATATTGCTTTTCCCGATGCAGGGGCGTTAATTGTTGAGGAGTTCTCCTGGTAAGAACCAGGAGAACTGGAACTGATGGTGACTTCACCATATGCATTGTAACGAGCATAAATTGCTTAGTAAACATATTAAAGTCCCTAATCGAATCACAACCGTGAAATACTTATTATTAAGTCATTCCGGTGGCCATCTGTGGTCTTCATCATCAGTTCCACTTCACCAAATGATGCTTTCCAAGTGCAAATGCATGAGTTATTATAAAATATACCCAAATCGCTATATGTGTGCCTATAATATTTAAGGAATTCCCTCCATTTCCATGGGATCCCCTCATCAGAATCTGACTTGGTGACAATGGGACCACCTCAAGAGCATACCCTTTCGAACAAAAAAAGAATTTTGCAAATCCGTCTATATATGACGGAGTTATGCCCGAACATAAAAAAATATAAACATCCGAATTGTTAACCGCCTCCTTTTGGAAGTCGGTTAAAAAGTAAGTAAATCTGCCTTTGTACCTTATTGGATTTGAGGGTGAGAAGTTTGAATATATAAATAAATAAAATAAAAACATCGTAATACTGAATTTAGTTTAGAGACTGCACATGGCCCCATCACCTTAGATGTAGATAGCTCAGGAATTTGAAAACTTTTTTGCTAATATTCCTCTTAAAACTACTGAAACTTTAAATTCCTCACCCGCGCTATCTGCTGCCTTACTTAGAAATAATGTAAAGGCTTGCCCTATGGAGTTTAGGTTTCAGCATACAAACCCCATTATAAAAGCTTTTAAAGATCTTAAAATTAAATCAACAGAAGATCTCTGGGGGGTGTCTGTAAAAGTCTGTAGATCTATCATCGAAACCATTGCGCCCTATTTAGCTATCATATTTAACACCAGTGTGTTAAAGGAGTCTTTCCGGATCTCATGAAACACAGTAAAGTAGTTCCTTTGTTCAAATCCGGTGATAGTAAAGAACCCAACAATTATAGGCCTGTATCAATTATGCCAGTACTCAGTAAGGTGTTTGAAAAGTTGATGCTCAATCAAATGTTACGTCATTTAATAAAAATTCCATCTTTCATGAACAACAGTACGGTTTCACTAAAGGGCGTTGTACCACTGACCCCCACTGTCACCCTAATAAAGAACATTTTTAGCGCCTGGGAGGAAGCACAAGATGCCATTGGAATCTTTTGTGACCTCTCTAAGGTGTTCGATTGCGTAAACCATGAGACACTTCTGCTGAAACTAGAGCACTATGGGATTAGGAATACAGCTCTTGATTTACTAAGATCATACCTAAAAGATAAAGGTTTAAGTTCAAGTAAACGGCGTTAACTCATTAGGGTCTGAAATGGCAATGGGCGTTCCTCAAGGTTCGATATTGGGTCCATTCCTCTTTTTAGTTTACATTAATGATTTACCCCAATTACTTCAAAATCAACCGAAGATGGTGTTATTTGCTGGTAATACATCATTGATCTTTAAAATAGACCGACGATCACAAAATCTTGACGACGTGAATAACTCTATTCTTCAGGTCCAAGATTGGTTTACGGTAAATAATTTGGTACTAAATGAAAAAAAAAAACCTAATGTATTAGATTTAAATTACCTAATGTTAGAAGTAGCGAATGTGATATCATATTGAACGGAGAAAAACTGGAATTTAATAATCAAACGGATTTCCTAGGAATCACTCTAGACGAGAAACTACAATGGAGACCACATATAACCTCTCTTGCGGGGCGGCTAAGCTCGGCCGCTTATGCTGTTAGAAAGATAAGACAGCTAACAGATATAGAAACCGCGCGTTTGGTTTATTTTAGCTACTTCCACAGCATTATGTCGTTGGGCTTTTTACTGTGGGGTCGCTCGGGCTGCTGACATTGAGTCATCTTTATTTTGCAAAACAGAGCTGTCAGAGCAATTTATAATCTACGTCGCCGCGAATCTCTTAGGGATCAATTTTAAAAGATTAATATATTATGACGGTACCTTGCCAATTCATTTATGAAAATATTATGTATGTAAGGAAAAATCTACATATTTTTAATAATATAAGTGATAGACATAATTTTAGTACTAGAAATAAAGATAAAATAGTTCAACCATTTTTCAGATTATCTAAAGTACATACATCTTTTATGGGGTATTGTGTTAAATGTTACAAAAAAATTCCTTGTGATATATTGCAATTAAATGAAAGAAAATTTAAAACACATATTAAAAGTACACTTTGTAAACAAGCATATTACAAGTTAGAGGATTATATCCAAGTTAGAAATGCTTGGAAACATGCTGGTCCAGCTCCATAGGACAATCTAGATTCTAGACAAAATCAAACTGGTTGCTATTTTAATTCTATAATTTGTTATTTTTATGACATTGTTTTTACATTCTGTGATTACCTAAACTCACACACTGACTTAATATTTTAATTTTTTTAGGAACACAAACACTTTTACGATGTTTGTTAATATGTGAGCACCATGTATCTATCTCATAATTAAGTTATTTTTCATTGCTTCATTTTTAATTATTTTACCTATTATGGTTTAGTAATTTTATTCTAGGTGCATTGTCTTCACATTATATAATCATATATTTAATGTACTGAAACAAAATATTGTGAAACATTTTTAAAAGAGTAACGGTGGAGTTTCGAAACTACCTTTTGGAAGGGGCAACTAGAATCAATTCTATTATTTTTTTTTTGTAATTTTTGATGTTCAAAAGTGCCTCATATGTGCCTATTTGAAATAAATAATTTGACTTTGACTTTAAAATATAATAATATGAACTCATTCAACATAATAACATGTATTGTATATTCATTTAAAATTTTTTAAATGAATATACAATACATGTTATTATGTGTTTTTAACTAATCAAAATAGTTTCAACTAATTTTGTCAACAGTGGTTTGGACTGGTTAATAGTTTTGAATGACATAATCTCCACCTACATAAATTTATACATAACAAATGGGCTGAATTTTTCAAGGGTGATGAAATCTGAATCTATATGAAATAGTGAAAAATACTCAAAGGGGTGACTGTGCCGATTACCATTTTTGATAAAAACTAAAACTGCATCATTATATTTTTTTAAACAACACATACAGTATTTTTTCAACAGTAAATCAATATTGTAGCTTCTAATGTGCAAGTAATGTCAAATGGAAAACTAAATGCAAGGGTAAGAGGAGTATTTTTAATGGATATAGTACTTACCGATAACATCATTAAGAGAACGAGTTCCCTTTGGCAGTAGCCTACTATTACTTTTACAAACAATTTCATTTATTAATTAATATTCATGTAATTCCTACTTACATTAAGAAATAAAACTGGATGCTGACATGGAGCGGACTGTATCATTGCTTTAAGGTATGGACTGGCTAGTGCCACAACATTTTGATGTACTTTTACTAGGTGGCCTTCAGCGGCTAGAGTCATATCAACGAATTCACCATTCTGCAATTTAATGTAAATAAGTTGGGGTGATATGACGACGGTTAAGACTATGGCACCACAAATATTAATTTTAAACCATTAAAACGTCTTCAAAACCAACAATAACAATAAGAATAAATGATTAGGTACTACCTGTTGAAAGCGCGAAAATCCTTTTGAAATACAATTTTTATATGACTCCCAACTAATACAAAATTGTGCTTCACTAGACATTGAGATTTGTGAGGAAAACATTTAAATATAAAAGATAATTATTTAACGCTGATTAAATTATCTCCAGATAGAAAAACAGAGTTCACCAAAACACCAAACAAAACAATAGTCTGTATCATGCAGATGCACATTGCACATTCCTGTATTATACTGTATTATCTATGGCACAGACTAAGGCTGCATTCCGAATTAAGACCATAATCGCTGTAATCGATTTTAGCGCGCTAAACGGTAAATAGGGAACGCGTTTAATAAGCGCGCTAAAATCGATTACAGCGATTATGTTCGGAATGCACCCTAAGTTGTAAAGAAGCATACTACTGAGCGAGTGATGTGTGGACGGCAAACGAACATAATAATATTCGGCATATTCGCTATCCTTTGATATGTTGCAAAAAACCGACAGGCAGGCGGATACGGGTGTTCGTGTATTCGCGTATTCGTGTCCATCAGTCTGGTCAGAATGATCGGAGAATGATCGTGTAACCCACGGATTGACAGACTGATGGTCCAGAATGATGAAAATTATTACCGTGAAAATCATCCATCATTCTGGCGTCAGTCAAGTCAATCCAGACTGATGGACCAGAATGACGCCAAACCGAGCGTGTAATCTTGCTCTTACACGATCATTCTCCGATCATTCTGACCAAACTGATGGACCAGAATGTGTAACTTTGCTCTAAGGATGGCGATCGGAAGTATTGTTTGCCATGTTTTTATACTCATTTTTATAATTTTTTCGAGATACTTCTCTTTACTGTAGGACGTGGGTGAATTTTGAACCTTCTTCTTTAGATCGTGTTTTGGAATAAGACGGTAAGGGTTCCTACGTGTTGAATACGGAACCCTAAAAATATCGACGTATCGATATTTTGGTTATTTTACAACCCTAATAATAAATAATCTGTGTTGGTGCCTGGTGGCATTGACTTTGACATTGACACGTTATTACGTTTTAAATATTCTGTGATTGACAGTTTGACACTGACTGACTTGACTGAGCGAATCAAAAGTTTACTCCGGCGACGGCCGGCCGATTGATAGTGATTTTCGTTACTTTACTGATATTTTTTTAGTGTTCATTAGTTTTGCTTCTGATTACTTACTGTTACTACTGTATTAGTGCGATGTTATTAGTTTTCTTTTCGTTACTGTGTAGCCTGTAGATAAAATCTTATCTTGTTTATTTAGTGTATACATAAAAAGTGTTCTGTAATTATTGCAGACTTATTCTTTTGCATCGTAGGTTTATGTACAATACATTGACATAGGCGTTTATAACATCACCTAAGTTTTTACAAGATGACAGCTATGAAATCAGTTACTTCTATTACTGGTACTGTTGCAAGAAAGTTGTTACCAGTCTTATCGAATGCTAGAACGTATCGGAGGTAAGAAAATTTAAAATCCGAGGCTTTTGTGCAAATTGCATCAGCAGCATTAGGATATGGGTAGAAGAAGCGTGAAGCTACCCATATCCTAATTTTAGGGTTTTTTGAAACACACCTTTTATTGCAACATAATAGGGTTTGGGTTTTCCATCCGAATTTCTGACCCTCCATCCAGTCTTGTTATTTGCCTGGAACTTTCACTTTTTTGTGAAAAAAAGAAAGATTTAAAAGACTTGTTTTTTGCAAATGTCTGACTTTTTGAAAGAACTTTTCTAATTTCAAAATGGTAAGCATTTTTTGTGAAAAAAAAGAAAGATTTAAAAAGTAAAATTTCCGGACTTGTTTTTTGCAAATGTCTGACTTTTTGAAAGAACTTTTCTAATTTCAAAATGGTAACCCTACCTACCAAATACATCTCTATTATAGCTTCTGTGCTAAATCCTTATTTTAAAAGTGCATTACTTTTTAAATAACTAATAAAATGGAAATACCTATTGTATTATCATTCTTTTCCTTACAGGTATTCGAATCAAGCTTTAGAAAAATTTGATATAGTTGTCATTGGCGGTGGTATTGTTGGTAGTGCATCTGCCAGAGAGCTTATTTTGAGACATCCACAGTTAAATATTGCATTAATTGATAAGGAAAATCGTTTTGCCTGCCATCAAAGTGGAAATAACAGTGGTGTGATTCATGCTGGAATTTATTACAAACCTGGATCTCTAAAAGCAAAGTTATGTGTAAAAGGTATGAATTTGGCCTATAAATACTGTGATGAAAAAGGCATAAAATATATAAAAACCGGTAAATTGATAGTGGCCACAGAAAGGAACGAAGTACCTACATTGCTAGATCTGTATGACCGTGGAATTCAAAATGGAGTGAAAGACATGGAATTAATTGATGGTAATGAAATTAAACATATTGAACCACTTTGTAAAGGATTACAAGCAATATGGTCACCTCACACTGGAGTTGTAAATTGGGCTGAGGTTACAGAATCTTATGTTAAAGACTTCAATGAATGTGGAGGAACATCCTTTCTCAATTTTGAAGTTAAGGAGTTCTTAGAATCTGAGGATGCAGATTATCCTGTTATTATATCAGATGAGAAATCTCAAAAGATTTCAGCAAAGTATGTCCTTACATGCTGTGGTTTACATTCAGATACCGTAGCAGTATTAACAGGATGCCCTGAAGAGCCTAAGATCATTCCTTTTAGAGGTGAATACCTATACCTAAATCCAAGAAAGGATATTTTACCAAAAGCTAATATTTATCCTGTACCTGACCCAAGGTTTCCATTTCTGGGAGTCCATATTACCCCTCGAGTAGATGGTCGCGTCATACTGGGACCTAATGCCATATTAGCCTACTGTAAAGAAGGATACAAGTAAGTAATTTCATCAATATATTGTGTAGGTATATGTGTTTATCCTGTTATGATAATTATAATATACAAAAAATGGAAAAACCTGTTGGTGTCACTTATGACTACTTTGAGAATAAGCCTTATAATACAAAGCATTAAATGCAATATACAGTGTGGTGATTAGGTTATCACATTATTTGAAACCACGTAGGTACATTACGTATTGTAAACATAAACAATTAGAATAATTAATCAAAATTAACATTCTAGCCATGGGACCTTTTTTATGTTTTAATATTCAATAACTTTAAATTTAATTTGTGAATTGTTGATACCATCGCCCCGCACGTGTCTAGTGCCTTATTATCAAGGGTGGTTTATTTCGTACAAATTTTTACGCTATTTATTTTGTTCGAAAAATTCAGTTTTCTATTTTAAGTAAAATTGTTTATTTTATTATTTTAACAGACATAACAACTTGTAATAATAACCGCTGTACCTACTATTTAATGTGATAACCTAATCGCCACTCTGTATACGATAACTGTCATCTTATCAATTTTATCTCATGAAGGGCATTAGAGGTTTATTTACACTTAGACTATGCAAAAAAAAAATTAAGTTACATAAATATTATTGTATTTTAAACCAACACATACAAAGTTCATCTTATGAACCTGATAATTTGTAAATTTGTTATGTTTTCAGATATAGTGATTACAATATGAAAGAGTTGAAAGACATTCTAGCGTTTTCTGGTTTCCGTAAATTGGCAATGAAATATGCCGGCTTTGGTTTGAAAGAATTTACTAGATCTATATTCACATCACTGCAAGTAAAGCAAGTACAAAAGTATGTTCAAGAAATTACATCTGATGATGTGGCGAGTGGTCCCGCTGGCGTAAGAGCACAGGCAATGACGAAAGATGGTATGCATCCTTTATTTACAATAAATTCACAACACTCATTGGCAGTAAATGTGCCCCAAACCTTAAACGTGAATTTGCGAACGAACTAAACCTATTCTATGAGTTTTTATTTTTATGAGAATATGGGCCAAGTAGCTTCTGTAGTAGATTTATGTGAATAATTTCACATTAGGTTAGTTTAAATATTGACCTCATGGGGCCAAGTGCGTGTCGGACTACGCACAATGAAGTGTTCCGTAGGATGAATTTATCCCAAGAACAAACATAACATTGAAGTTGAAAAACATGTTCCCCCCTACATTCCAACTGCAAATGTAAATTTGTATGCACAATATTAAGTGATTTACCATGTTTGATTTTAAGATGTTACCATGTTTTATTTAAAATGTTCTTAACTAACTTTTTAGACCTTTGTATCCTGCTTATGCGTATGAAGTTTAATTAAAATCGGTTCAGTCATTTCGAAAAACAAGAGCTTGAAAGTTTGTATGAAATGCCGTACGACGTATATGCTCTTAATCTTGACCGTATTACTGAAAATTAGTTTGTGCACAAATCGAGCTAAAAAATGAATGCTAAACTTATCCCCCGACCTTCAAATCCAAAATATCTGTATTACGTATCAACGCACAGTCAACCGCACTTCAGTAGTACTACGAAAATCGCCCTTGCTGCTACGAAATAAAAGCGCTGTCATTGTCAAATTGATGTTTGTCATAGTGGCATTTAAATGCGAGCTGCATTTAAATGATGATAATTTTTTATTTTCGATTATTTAACTAATTTTTGAGTAAATTAATAGATTTTTGCGTTGCGCAGCTGTTGACTGCAAAAATACGGGGCGAACTTTTCGATCCTAATGAATCTTTCGATCGAAATTAGTGTCGCTTCGAACCACCGCACGATCGTGCGCTAATGTCGGATTCAAGAGAATGGATCGTCATTTATTTCAAATCAAATTCGATTGATTCAGTACTCGATGCTGTCGAGAGTAAGGCCCCAGGTTATTTCTGTCGTTCGTCTCCAGTCTTCAAAAGAAAAAGACATAAATCTATAGTATATTATATAAAACATTCATAATTGATTAACTTTCCGCTACAGTTGCTTTTTCACCGGACGCTTCTATCCTTAGCTTTTAATAGTGGTACTGTAGTACACTCCAAGTCGCATACATATTCATCTGTATAGCAGTGGCGATGTGTGATTTTATGAGAGAGTTAAGCCGGAGCAAAAAAATATTTTCTATACAAAATAAACTCGTAATGACGTCGTTTTTGTATATAAATTGAACTCGAGGCAAACCGGACGCGCCTACCTGTCTAATGTTTTAATTTTATAGTGTAGTAAATACTTATAGTGTGATTATATTATTTGGCATTATTAAACACTCTGACTGAGCCATTTTTCAATGACGATAGAGTGCTTGTGTTCCTAATTTTCGAAGGGAAGCCGGTGGGAATCGTGTTATTCGTTGCTTTCGCCACTGCTGTATAGTTTTTGTTTAATTTGTGATCGACAAAAAAATAAACAAACAAAACAATGGCTCTTTGTAGACGACAGACAACTTTGCTGCCATCTATGACGAGTTTTCAGTTTTTAACCCCATTCCCAGATACGTTCTATGATTGTTTTAAGTCTACTTACTACTAAATCCTAGGATTTTTATTTTGCGAAATCCCAGTGTGGTCCTTCAGTTCACACGCATATGTGATTTAGGTCAGCGTCAATCAATCAACCTAGCCTTTTCCCAACTATGGGATTGGCTTCCAGTCTAACAGGATGCAGCTGAATACCAGTATTTCAGGTCTTGTCAGCGTCTTAACCCAAAATAATTGTGGTAGCATCCTTATAGAAAAGAGAATAAAGTTCACTGATGCAAAATCAGAGGTAAAATAACTGAAAGGACAAGTAGTCTATAATGTAAAGACTTTACATTTGTCAGAATAAAGTTTGAAATTCAAAACCAGTTCGAGTTTAAGCTCGGCTAAAACGCTATAGGGTTTCATTTAGGTCTCATAGCCATGTTTGTTTGTTGTATTTCAGGTAGTCTCGTAGAAGACTTTGTGTTCGATTCTCAGCCTGGGTCTGGTGCAATAGGAAGCAGAGTTCTACATTGCAGGAATGCACCCTCACCAGGGGCTACCTCATCCCTTGCAATCGCGAAAATGATAGCTGACAAAATGGAAAACGAGTTCAAATTCAAAATCCAGCACAAAACAACCCCAACAATAAACTGAAAGTTAAATGAGAACAAGCAGGTCAACTAAACCTCTTGATAATAATGCAGGCTCTTTGGAAGCGTCTGTTGAAGTAACCATTATACAGTGTATAGGAGTCAAGAACCAAATGCTATTTTCTACATTTTTTAATGTATTACTAATTTTACAATTCATTATTTTTATGATGCTTTTTTTTGGTGGGACGGATTACGGAACGCAACCTTGAAACGCGTCGTCTTCGACAACACAGTGATTGAATAAATACATTATTCTTAACGAACTGCTTGAAATCTCACTAAGGTAAGTACCTAAGTCTAAGTGCGATTTCTGCTTGATTACGCACAAAAAAGAATTCAATTATTATGATTTGGGGCTAAAAAAGACATGTAAACAAAGTAGTATCGTGGATAATGTCGTCA
Organism: Tiliacea citrago; assembly: GCA_963921375.1. Taxonomy (NCBI): domain Eukaryota; kingdom Metazoa; phylum Arthropoda; class Insecta; order Lepidoptera; family Noctuidae; genus Tiliacea; species Tiliacea citrago. Next base: position 14,106,787 of record OY992787.1, read on the forward strand.
CATCATGGCCGCGACAGTAACGGAAATTTAAAATCATTTTTTAGCAACAAGCAGTAGCTGAATAAGACTAAATACTTTTATTGGGTGTGGAGTTTAGTCTTTTGATAAAGTGGAAAAAATACGTGGACATTCCCTATTACTACAACAATAATTGTAAATTTAGGCCCACTTGCACCACAAAACTGTGCAAGTGGGCCTTACTCTGTTTTTTGGATATTTTAAAATAACATTAAGTATATAAGCAAACCAATTTCTATAAAAAGCCTCGTTTAACCTATCAATTATTATTAAAAATAAAATGTATATATGTAGATACAAGCATTAATTAGGTACGGTTAAATACATTTCTTATTAGTACTGTCGTACGAGTCATTTAAATGAATTTCTAAGATATTTTTTTGTGGCTCAGAATTCTTGAAACTTTCAAGAGCTTTAAGATATTATGGAAAGAATAATACGAAATAATCAAAATGTTGTGATCTGAATTGTATAATTTATTTAATTATTTTTATATAGTATTTTACTTAAACTTAATACTACTATGCTTCAATGGAAGACACAGTGAAATTGACATAATCATGAAAATATATAAATGTAGATTATAATAAATTGCTAATGCAACTTTGGGTGCTAAATTAGTCACTAAAACTAGCAGTTATAGTCATAATTCACATTATTTATGTATAATATCTTTATATAAGGCTATGATAAATGGGTTTGGAATTTTTTTCTATGGAGTCTGGCTCCTTCCCTCCTTATCGCAATTTTGATTTTTTTTCGAAATTAAGGCCATGAATGAAACCTTTAAAAATGGATAGCCTGTTTTAATATAAATTGAAAATATACTTTAGTAAAACCTCGTAAAATGTCATGTTTTCGAGTTATAAGCTTGTAAAGATGTAATACAATAAAAAAATATTATTTTATTTTGTCTTTATTTACATTAAATAGTAACATTGAATCGAAAATATAGTCGCGTATCGAGCCGAATGACATGTATGAAAGCCCTCCCTAAGTCAGGTGATCGAGAGGGAGCGAGATAGCTAGAGTACGTTGCGACATTTACCTTTCTAGTATGCATGCCGCATCGCTCGGACGGTCGATCTCAATCAATTACCTGGCTACTTTGACCTTCACTGTACGCTAGCGTTTATCCTGTTCTCTTTACAGTGAATCTGTTATTGTTTATTAATTTGTTATTATACATTATTGACCGTTATTGTTTTTTACAAAACGAGTGATTCTGCGGGCTAATTGCGTAACACACTATCAGTAGGAATCGGTTTCAATTTGACAGTTCAACAACATTCATTGCGTTAATTACGTTGTTGAGCAAACAATTTTTTCCAACTTATGAAGCAATGGATTAGCAATATACTTCAAAATCATTCCGATCCAAACTGTGTTACGCAATTAGGGTGCTGGTTCGAATATTGACACACGACGGTGTTATTTTTGTGGAATCAGCAATGTTCCTGGTCCACGAAGACGATTTAGACAGCCAATACGCTCAACCAGCTAACCTTTATGGCGCTACTTACTTTGTTGGCTTATACAGGGTGGATTTTTGAGATGGGGCAGTAAGGGCAGCTACCCTAACCGTTGTATCTACAGGAAAACGGTCTTAAGAGACTGTCGTTAACTTTTCGAGAAATTTTGATCTGCATTCACAGATTTTGAAAAAAATGTACAGTCAGCAAGAAAATGGGCAATTTTCACAAAAAAAAATATTTATGCCAATTGATCCTCTTTCTTTTAAGGATTAAAAACCTCTATTGGACCAATTGAGGTTTGAGTACTAGAAAAGTCATAAATCGCAAAAAACATTTCCCATACAAAAATATTTATGCCAATTGATCCTCTTTCTTTTAAGGATTAAAAACCTCTATTGGACCAATTGAGGTTTGAGTACTAGAAAAGTCATAAATCGCAAAAAACATTTCCCATACATTTCGTAGGAAATGAGACTCGAACTTACATTTTTTACCATCGATAAACTGGCCGCTACAAAAAAAGACTGATCGAAAAACAAATAAAAAAACTGTAACTTCTACTTTGGGTATTATTTCACCTTAAAATTAAAAACTTGAAACTTTACATTTGGACTCACCTAGAAATTTTACTTTTGTGTTATGAGGTGTTCAGAAGTGTAGCCGTTTTGACGTAGGCATAGGTTTATTCTCTTTACTACAGAGTGGGTAGCAGCTGATTATTTGCTAGGATTAATTCCATAGAGAATCGTGGTAAGTAAATCTTTGAGTTCCTGAACACTGTTGTATTTTTTTTTATAAAGTTTAATTTTTAAATAGCACCACATAAAAAAGTTTAGAGGCGTAGATCAGGACTGCAAGGTGGTCACGTTAAAGTACCATCATTATGTTTGTATCCACTGCCTTGCGAATTGCCGGAATTCGATTGATGCGATTTCGAAATACGAAGTTTTTTTTTTTGTTTTATTTTGGCCAGTCTTCATTATATATATATAAAGTTTATATAAAATATATAAAAGTTTATTCAGGTAAAAAGGTAAAATACTAAATTAGGCTTTTGATCCTTATAAGAAAGAGGATCGATTGGCATAAAAAAGTTTTGGTGAAAATTGCCCATTTTCCTGCTGACTGTACATTTTTTTCAAAATCTGTGAATGCAGATCAAAATTTCTCAAAAAGATAAGGACAGTCTCTTAAGATCGTTTTCCTGTAGCTACAACGGTTAAGGTAGCTGCCCTTACTGCCCCATCTCAAAAATCCACCCTGTATATTAGAAATGTGACAGTTTCGGAGATATTGTTAAAGAACATAATATTGTAATATTATGAAAGCAATCGATTTCCGAAAGTTTTATCCTTGGCCGCTATTCAAGAAAAAAAACAAAATGGCGGACAGAAAGGGAGCCAAAAGTTCCAAACCCCGTTGTACATAATTATTTACGGTATGTACGTACAGGTAAACCAGAAAAGGTATGCGCTTCGGTAGTCTTCGTGTTTCCGAACTAGTTCAAACGTCGCGCCATAGAGGCAGAGCTAAGGGCACATTTAATCATTTAACCGCTATACATTTTTGGCTGGGTGGTCGCAAATCTGACAAGATTTGCGTATCGTCGGTCCCATAACGCCAGGGGAGACCCCACTCCGAACCGCTAAACCGAAGTATCGGCCGAATGTTCGGTCGTTTCAATACTAGGCTAACTATCGCTGAATACGGCGAAAAAATAAAAGAAAAAAAGACAGTCGAAGAGATAAGCCAAAGTCAAAAATGTGACTGTGACTTGAAGTCGGGTAAGGACTCAAAGTCAAAAAAGGAAACTGTGGAAGTTAAAAAACGCCGAACATTCGGCCGATACTTCGGTTTAGCGCTTCGCTGTAGACCCTCTGAACGGACAAGTAGATAATAAAAAACATTCAACCTTACACACTCAACCGATGATGCGATGAAGTTACGCCCGAGCGACATATCTTCCGTCAGATTTTTTGATGTGCGACCACCCCTGATAGTCCCGCCGCACAGTGGGCCCATACTGAAAATTAGTGGACTTAGGCAACAAAGTTCCTATATCGATGCGATTTTTTTTTATATGACGTGTTATATTATTCCTGACAACTTTTATTCTTATAAAATTTCTTCTAAAGTTGATAGTTTGTCTTGAAAAAAATTAATTAGATTTTTTTGTATGGACCGAATCACGTTTAATTTTTTTTCTTTAATTGTACTAATATGTTGAGTATGTGGCGTGAGTATATGATAGCTAGGGTCATTCTCTATCCACGAAAAAAAAATCAGCGCCGGCCATCTGCGGCAGCGCGAGTAACCATTCGGTAAAAAAATAATAATTTGGAAGAATTTTTTTGTCATTTAAAATAAATTCAAAGCATATTTTTTGTCTCATTTGGCTGTTTTCACCTTCTTTTTAGTTAAATAAATAGTTTTAATAGCGCATACGTACTTAGAACTAGTAATTCTGGTAGAGATTTAGTTATTATTGGGTGCTCTGCATTGTGATTGATGACTCATTTGTTTGTGCGCGCATAACTAATGAGTCATCGAAAAATGCTCGTCTCTGATTGGCTGTGTTATTTTTTAACTGCACGTTATCTATTGTTGAATAAATATATCGTAATGTTTCAGGTTATACTAATTTTGTTAATGATAGGTGAAATAATTTAAATTTGTACGGGCAAGTCGTTGATAATTATCTACATAATCAACTGTATGTATATTATTATAGTATAAGTTATCGTACGTATGATCAATATGAAACTGTGAAGTAATTGTAGCCCTGAAAAGGGCTGTTTGTCATATTCCTAACCCTGATGGGCTTTTGTGGGAATAATTTAGAGCCGGATCACATTATTTCTTGTTCCAGAAGTGCTAGTGGGTCCGGCAAACCTGTTTCATTATTTTAGGCCTTATGTAGGATATGTGGGGATCGGAGCTTATTAGAAGTCCATGGAGGATGTCTTCGTTTGTTGCTATTCTCCCCGTTTTCCGAGTGTGCCTCTCCCTGACGTTTCTGAAGTCCTTATTACGGGCTTCCGAAGCTTCTTCAGATAAGGTACCTAAAACGAATAAGTACATACATTTTAATTTCAAAACGCAATCGAGTCAAATAATACATCAAACTATATTTATTTTTTACTTACCGATTGGCAAAACACCAAAGTGGTTACAGATGTCTGCACCGTGCATTAGAAGTTTATGTACACTAACTGGCATGTAGTACCACGAATAGTGTTGCACGTACACATCAGCTGTTTCTCTACAGTATCTTCTAAAATTTTCACAGTCAATGTTTTTGCCTGATGATATGGCTTGTAGAATAACGGAAAATCTGAAAATCAGATTTTCGTCAATTCCCGTTATTCTGGAAGATCTTTTGTAATCTTGGAAAAAGCGCCTCGCTGTATTCCCGTCGTTTGTAGTTCCAAAACCCTAAAATGGGAAAACAATACTGTAATATACAATACATAGAGATATAATTCACAAACAACATAAAGAGAGCGAAAATTAAATACATACCTGTTTGACTATATCAATCAGCATTCCAGTTTGCTCACGAAACTCTTGCTGTGTGGTATTTTTTTTAGCTTGTTTCAAAGCCTTATGTTCGCCGCGAGCAGTCCATCGTTGAAAATCCAGATTATAAGATAATATGGAGAAGACATTCCATACACCGAATCTTCATATGCAGTGAAGAAATTCCTTGTTTGTAAATTTCTTCACGAAGTGGTTTAGAAGTCAAAGCGTCTAAATTATTCATCTCACTCGGTTTTGCGAAGCAAATGGGACACATAGCATATGATAGTACTCCAGCAATAATATTGGCCAGGTGTGGGGTTCTCCCAAACTAGATTTTCATTCCCAGATGATGGCCTAGTAGACACTAGCCGAAGACGGACGATGCTTATCATGACTACTGATGAATCATCGAACTCTGTAGCCGTGTTTGACGTTTTCTGTTTATAGTTACTCTGCGACGAAGAACCATCAAGTCCCCATTTACAGGTCAACTTGAGTTCTTCATTTTGAGACCTATCAACAGTATTTATATCAATTAATATCCTCTCCACAGTGTGGTCCAATAGCGCTTGCAATTTAATGTGAGCTCCGTTTTCGGTAATCTCCATACTCTCTTGTGGTGGGTAACATCTTTTCTTGGCATTTACAAGCTTTGGATAAGATGGAAAGGCAGCACAGTTTTCTTCTTTCAGAAATTGTCAAAGAGCTAAGTACTTTCATTTCAAGAGCGCAACTGATGTATAAAGAGCTAAACACTTATCTTCAGAGACAGTACTTAAGCTCTGCTTTTTGAATAGTCTCTCTTCTACTTCGGATAGCGCATCTGGATTACTGGAAAGGTATTCGACCACTTTTGCCAGATTTGTTTTGCCGTTGTCTTTTAATTTTGTTATGTACCAGTGCTGCAACTCTTCCTCGGAATTTTCTTCTACTATGGAAGTAGAACGTCTTTTCTTTTGCTTATTACTTAACTCTTCGAACGGTTTTCTGTGCTCCTTTTCTGTAGATGTTCCCGCTTCCGCAGTACATACTGCAAGAATAGGAACATGGCAATCTATATCCACAACCTCAGATAAGGCTGCGTCTGAAAAGCCCATCACACTTCTCAGATCAACACTGTCACAAACAGGCCAGTTGATGTTTTTTCCAACCACTTGCGATTAATTACACGATTCATAAAAGTTTTTTGATTTCTACTTGACTCTATGCACTTTTTATTTAAATTTACACAAAAAAGTCGACAGAACTCCTTGATTCGGTTCTTGTCTTCTTCGGTAGTCAAGACAGAAATGATACTTTCATACAGAAACATATGATTTTTCAGATCACCGCCACTTCTTAATTTCACAAAAAGATCTAGGTTGGTACAAAATCCAGCCATAGTTCTAATGTAAATATAAAAATACAAGTATTTCACTGTGTTCACAAACAAGCGACAAGAGCGAAACTAGATGGACTTAATGAATGTCTTTATATTTATAGTTAGTGTTAATTACTCAAGTAGTGGACATAACAGTGAGTGAAAATTATTCAGCCAATCGGAGACGAGCATTTTTCGATGACTCATTAGTTATGCACTTAGCCGAGTGCACAAACAAATGAGTCATCAATCACAATGCAGGTGCTACCGATAACATGCAATAATAACTAAATCTCTACCAGAATTACTAGTTATAAGTACGTATGCGCTATTAAAACTATTTAATTAACTAAAAAGAAGGTGAAAACAGCCAAATGAGACAAAAAATATGCTTTGAATTTATTTTAAATGACAAAAAAATTCTTCCAAATCATTTTTTTTTTACCGAATGGTTACTCGCGCTGCCGCAGATGGCCGGCGCTGATTTTTTTTTTCATGGATAGAGAATGACCCTAGCTATCATATACTCACGCCACACACTCAACATATTAGTACAATTGAAGAAAAAAAAATTAAACGTGATTCGCTCCATACAAAAAAATCTAATTAATTTTTTTCAAGACAAACTATCAACTTTAGAAGAAATTTTATAAGAATAAAAGTTGTCAGGAATAATATAACACGTCATATAAAAAAAAATCGCATCGATATAGGAACTTTGTTGCCTAAGTCCACTAATTTTCAGTATGGGCCCACTGTGCGCCGGCCAAATAAATATAATTTTATATTCCGATATTATGCAAGTAATACATTTGATACTATCGGACCAAAGCGGTAGGCATCCTCTGCGATGTTACATAGGTGATATTTTTTTTTTCAATTTTTCACACGCCATGTGAGTGAAGTTATAAAATGAATTGATTATGACTGTCTCGCTCCACATCCTATTAAGCTCAAAAAATATTAAATTACTGCAGCGGCCAGCAAAAGAGGCATTGACGGACGAACGTGTAAGGCCACCGGAGTGGAGCGAGTCTGCGGAGCGACGAAACGGAGAAATATTAACCAATGGATTGCATATCCCTGTCCACTAGCAATCCTATTGGTTAATATTTCTCCGCTCCGGTGGACAGGCACCCTAAATGTGGGCCGCGGCGAAGCCGAAGCACACATCGTGAGTCCGTCAATGCCAGGGGGTCTACTCCGAAGTATCGGCCGAATATTCGGCCGTTTCTTGACTGCCAATGTTTCCTTGTCGTTTATTTTATCTTTCGCCGTAGTCAGGAAAGATACTTAGGATTTATCTTTGTAGTAGACCCCCCTGGTTTCTATGTACCTTTTGAAAGGTTTTTTGAAAGTGCATAGAGTTGTTAACCTGTAACTATAGTTAATTATTCAGAATAGGTTAGAACTTCCATGGCTGTAACAGCTCTATAATATATTTCATCATCGCGCGTTCGTATTTCTGAAGATAGGCGATGATTGCTGAAGCGCATAGATTTTCAGAGAGATCAGTAATAACATTTTCCTAGTTTGTATATTAGGTGGCTTCCATAAAGTAGCGGGTCTGATACAGATTGCTGCAGGTTGATCTACGGAAAGAAACGGTTACATGTTTTAACTTTTTCTTTATGTGTGAGTGCATCAGTATATCGGGCTAATTTAATCACACCGATCGGTACCGACTTGTGTTTACCGGGAACCCGCGTCTTTACGCAAGCACAGTGCGTTTGTCCACTGCAGCCGTCACCGGCACGTTACCGCCGTCACCGGCAGCGTATACGTAATTACTATGGCCGCGTGTCCACCGCACGACCGTCAGCCGAGCGCCTTCATCCTGGTCGCCGAAGTTTCGAGTAGTTCGGCCCAAGTAATGGGCCGATGAGCCGGCAATACTAACACGTTTGATATTGTCCAAACACTGCCGTTCGCCCGGTTTTTGTTTTGTCTATCATAAATTCATAATACTTATACTGAACCTCTGAGTTCGGTTGGGATGGACAAACGATCACCGTCACCGCGACGTCACATTTAGTTCGAATAATCTCGTTTCTCGGTGACGTCTCAGTGACAGCGGCGGTGGACAAACGCCCTTACCTTGCCTAGAACAACATGATTTATAAAATGTTCTTTGGCTGTTATTCAGTGACAATCCCTTTACTAGTAATGCTTATGAAATTGATTTGAAGATCGTAGGCGGTTGTCAAATGGAACACAATATTACTGATAACCACTATGTACTCTGATAGCCCAAACATTGAATAAACTGAAACAGAAAAATAAATTATGTTAATACAATGCTGTTATTTTATTTATATCACCTTTTGTGAAAAAAGTATATTTTTACAAAAACTACTGGTATTTATAAGTTAAGGAAATGCATGTTGATGTAAACTATTTGTTTATTATCTTTTCATTTTTAAGGACTTCAGTACTTCAACATAAAATAGAAACCAAAGGTGTAAAACTTGTGATTTTCTACTTTCAATATTATCTATAATTAATAATTATGTGATTAGGTAACAATAGTAGTTATAGTTAAACCATTTCACGAAGTCCGTTTGGTTATTGCAATTTGAACCTTATGTTTACCGCCATTAGAGCGACAAGAGAGGACTTCGTGAATTATACCTAACCTCCTCATCCACAATAATAAAATCAGCCTATTACTGTCTCTCTGCAGGGCAAAGGCCGCTCAACCATAGGTTTAGTAAAAGATGAAAGGATATAGTTTAGATCAAGAGCATGTGCAGGAACATCCTCCAGTATGCTTACAGTATCAAATTTGACAACCAATCTGTCTGCCTTAGAAAGTGAAATAGTTTAATAGTGTGGTTACTTTTAAGTCTTTTATAATAAAATATTATTTACTTACTGTAAGGTTCACACTGCCAGTTATGTCTCAGGAAGAAATAAGCAGCAGATGCAAAGGAAGTTACATTTACAATGAAAGCTCTCCATTTTAACTTCACTGAATACCTTTCTCTGTATGTGATGTTGGGCCTTCTTCGTAACTTAGAAAGCATTAGACATGTTAAGAGCATATAGAATACTGATGTTCCAATAAAAGTTTTAAAACATACTTCATGGTAAGCTGTGAAAAAATAGATATTGTTAGTTCTCATAGACGGTTAATTAATTTACTTAATAACAAATTGTAATTTTGCAATACCTACTTACAGTAGTTTTTGGATGACGTCCAATGTGTCAGTCCTAACAAAGCTAGGTTTTCTATGATATTTAAAAATACTGCTAATTTCACTATAATCACACAGCTCTCCAGTATAATACTTCTATAATAATTCCACCTTAAATACAGTATATAGAATCGTATTGGCGCATGTACATAAATAGCAGTCTTCCATATCGTGCTTTGAGGTTCATAATTTCCTATGGATGCTGATATTGATGGGAAGACGTTGGGAACTTTGCAATGTGTACTATTTGCGCTTTCAAAATCTTTGTACATTGTTATCACAACACATGTTATAAAAGCAAATAATGGTACTGATACGGCAGAGAAGCACAACTTCGAAGGTATTTTGATGTAATACTTCTTTTCAGATTCATTGTAAAAAGGTAAATACATTTATTGCAAAATATTACGAAGTTCATAGGGTCAATCAAATTCAGAAACCACAGAGTACATTTGCCAGAAATTGATGACATGAAGCCCGGACAGCTGATTGAGATGTCATTGTCAGATTGATTGTCAGTGTCTCTTGTAGTAAACATTGCGTTCCATTATTTCTCCTCATATTATTACGATGTGTTTATACGTCCATGATGTGAACATTTACGCGTTTTGAATATTGATGCAAAAACTACAAGAAACATGGTTCAATCGAGTTCCACTTTAAAGTTATAGTATTCATTTGCGTTGAACATGTCATGATTTAGTTGAAAAAAATCTTAGAAAAACAATATTATAGCTTACAAAGGACCGTGCATGTTACGTTTCGTTATTTTATCGATATTTCATAACAACTGCAAAATCATTGATTTACAATCAAAACCACTAGTGGTAATCCCAAGAATATCTCAGTGTCTTATACAGACAAATTTTTAATATGATATTAGCTAATAAGTATGGAGAACATTCTAAATAAGGACATATTTAATGATCGCGATTTAGACGAACTTTCTCCAGATTATAATCCTCGGAATTTTTTATTGCGGATGCAGATGCGAAGAACACTGGTAAGTCAACAATAAATAATTTCATTTAGAAAATACCTAACTACTAAGGAAATCTCTCCTAGAAATTCAAAACAAATCGATGAAAAGATTTTTTTTTTCAGGTCAAAGATACGCATAATCATGGTATTTTTAAAAACACCAGCTTGACAAGGTAACTAAGTTATTATTCCGCTGAACTATGTTTTACTGAACTGACATGATAAAGCGATAATTTCAAAAATATTAAGAGATCTTCGCAGTGCACTGCAGCGCTTTTGGTACCTACTTATCTACCTATAAATCCAGATCCAACCATCGTTATACCAAGCCTTCCTTGCCGATTAGCTAATTACACCTTGAGGTATTTCTAACAGACTTGGGCCGCAAATTCGGAACAGCGCGGTGGCAGTGGAAACGGGTAATAAAATTAGCAGTTCCAGTTTCCAGTACCTAAACTAGCCAGTATAGTATACTGGCTAGTTTAGGTACTGGAAACTGGTACCTAACCTAGCCTATCTATCATCTATGCAGTAAACGCTGCACTCTGCAAGAAACGCCATTCCGAATTTGCGACCAATACTAATTGTTTCACCCTACGGATCTTCTTCGCAATCGAAATTCCGGTTAAATTATTTGGGAGTAGACACCTAGGTAACTTCTTTTAATTCTTTCATACAAATTCTGTTCCATTTTTAGGGATCCGTACCCAAAGGGTAAAACGGGACCCTTTTACTAAGACTCCGCTGTCCGTTCGTCTGTCACCAGGCTGTATCTCATGAACCGTGATAGTTGAAATTTTCACAGATGATGTATTTCTGTTGCCGCTATAACAAAAAATACTAAAAAACAATAAAATAAATATTTAAGGGGGCTCCCATACAACAAACGTGATTTTTTGGCCGTTTTTATAGACAATGGTGCCCTTGGGCGCGAGTCCGACTCGCAGTTTTTTTTTTGTGCTTTATTAAAAAGAACCAGGGGTTCTACTCCGAAGCGCTAAACCGAAGTATCGGCCGAATGTTCGGCCGTTTTATAACTCCCACAGTTTCCTTTTTCAAGTCATAGTTTTTGACTTTGGCTTATCTCTTCGACTGTCTTTCTTTTTTTTTTGCCGTAGTAAAGAAACGACCTAACATCCGAAGCGCTAAACCGAAGTATCGGCCGACCGATACTTCGGTTTAGCGCTTCGGAGTAGACCCACAGGTTCTTAATAATTAATTACAATCTAGCCTTTAAGACTATTATGCAATTTTAATCTAACCTAATTTTTTAAGTGATAATTATTTTAAAACTTAGAATAGTGTTTATTGCACTTTACATAAGTCCGTTCCACTTTCTTAGAGTCTGATATTATAATAAAAACACTTTGTTCATGTGTTATAGGTGTTTCATTGTCACTATTAATTCTACACTAACTCAAATGGTTTTGTTCGTTTTAGTTTTCGCACAATATTTGTGTTGCTTAACAGCTGAATTGCCTCGACGTTTAGGTACATGTTGAACGAGTCGAAGTTCATAGGCCTCAGCAAATTTTTGAATTATGGTGGTGACGGGTTCCATTTTTAATTATTATCTGATAAATAGATAAAATAGTACCTTTTTAGTTATTGTGCTCTTGATTTGTAGGTTTGTATTCTAGCTAGGACAATGCTCTTGCATAGGTCTACCAAAGCCTACCATTTCTCAAATTTGAATCGAGATAAGTACCTACCTATCGTTCTAAGATACCTACGGGCCTAAGATGTTAAGTAGCTCGCCCTGTTATGCTCATGGGCGCCAACAAGTTTATTTTCAAGAGGGTGCATCTTCAGCTCCACGAAGCAAGCTCTATCATTTTTGCAGTTTACCTCGGATCATAATATTATGTTAGCTATCGTTTGTTTATTCATACAAGGAGTAACTTTGTCGACTTACAATTTTATTAAGAGAATGTAGGATGCAAGAACGAGCGAAGCGAGCTCGATAATTTTCGCATCCTCCTCGAATAGGATATGTTTTATTTGGTCCATTCATACAGAAAGAGCACTACTGTGTCTATAACAAAGAAGCTTAAGAAATAAGATAGAGTAGGATGCAAGAGCGAGCGAAGCAAGCTCGGTAATGTTAGCACCCTGCATAAAGGCACAGACTAGTGCGATATTGCGGGCGCGACGTGACACTAGTAGCACAATTTCTATGTCGCTGCCTGTCGCGCCCACGATATGGCGTGAGTCTGTAAGAGCCTTAAATAGGGTCGATTAGATTTTCGAAAATAGGTGTTCGGAATTTTGTCGACTAATGTAGGTACAGAAGCTTTAGAATTGAGAGAGACATTTTAGGATCTCGCCTCGAATAGGTTTTAAGCTCTCGTTTTCGGATTTTTTTATACTTAGGTAGTTCTGAATGTTTTTACACCTATATTTAATTTTGAAGCCAGGGAGGTGCAAGTGCACCCTCTTGCACCCCGCTCCTATGGTTATGCTATTTAGGTACGGGGTTACTTACAAGTAGGTACCTAGGTACTTAATAATTTTTAAGCTTCTATAGACCTAGTGCTCATGAAAAAAAAAATCGCCCTGCACTCGCGCGCTACATGTGGACGATACCTACTTATGGGCATCACCTGTGTTTTGCACGTGCATCTCAGAGCACGGAAACTCCTCGGCGGCCGCATATACGGGCTGTATTGTCAACACTTTCCATACAAACCAAGCGTGTCAGTGAGCTTCTCGGTTTCTCATAGAAACTGACGGTCTAACAATTTCTGTGGCCTGTGGCAGCCTCGCGGGATCAGTTGCTTTAATTCGGGCACGAATACTATTAGTAAATGCGCCTCTAGTAACTGCTGGAAAGCCATTTCGTGATCTGTCGCGTGCCGTGTGCGTCAATCATTCTAGATGAATTTGAAAAGTTCCGAATTTTTTTTTTTTTGTCTTTCTTGGCAATTGAATTTAGAATAGTTGTATGATGGTTAATGAAGTGATTTCTACGCACGTCAGTATTTTACTCATTGGAACCTCGCTTGTATAATTTGTAAGCTTTCCTATAACAAAATAATTCAATATTTAAGGAAATCTATGAAAAGAACCAAAGAAAACTATAACAAGGAAATAGTAAAATTGCGACATGACTTCAACAATATCAATTTGAAAAATCGAGTTACGTTAAAAGGCCTTGAACCTTTGAAGTTAAAATCTAATGTTTTCAATGATGAGTCTTTATTTGATAAATGTTTGAATAAAAATAAAGCCGAGGATAACTTCTTTTTGCATGAGTTATCCGATGAATTTACTGAATTAGAAATTCGTCATGATACTGAATTTAGAGTGAATCCGAAAATTAAACCTCTAAAAGACATTAAGATATTTAGAGAAACTCAATGCTATAAAAAACCAAGGCAAGATAACAGAGGTTTATTGGATCTGAATAAAGATATAAACGAAAACAATGAAGATATTTTTCGAGTAGAATGCAACAAAAAATCTAGTAGACCTCATAATTTAGATGAAAGTAAACACGTGGAACAGCCTTGCAAACCAGATTTACAGCAAAATGTCAATCCAAATAAATTAGACGGGCCTGCAAGTGATTTGCAAAACCTTTTAATAATGATGGCTATATCTAAGTCAAATAATGAAAACCAGGAAATTGATGATGTTGGAACTCCAAAAAGTTATAAACGCTATTCAAATATTGAACTAAACGATGACCCAAAAACCTATATAACCTCTGAGGGCATTGATAACATTTTAAGTATTACACCAATAAGAGTACAAATTGATAGTAAGGAGACATACATCTTGAAAAAATTTGTAAATAAATGGAAATGTTACGTAAGTGATAAGAAAAATTACGTAACTGAACAGAGGCAGGAAACTTTGAATAATTTCTTCGATAAACTAGCAAAGAAAAAGATGGATATAAATCAATATTCGGAATCTGATAATAAATCCAAATTTCTAGTAAAGGATTATAAATCATACCAGCACAGGTAAGTTTCACCATTTCATAAGGTACCTATGTAAATTGGTCTACTTACTTATAATTTTTATACGCGAATATCTAAGCCTGCATAAGTAATTGAGTATCACTAACCACACAATATATTGCACAGAGTAAGTTTATGTCTGCCTGGGTTCGAACCAGCAACCTGCAATGCAACTTGTAAATTGGGGCCGTTACAAGAGGGTGGGACACCCAGGGCCACTACTGCTCTGAAAGAAGGAAAAATTGTGAAAAAAATACATCTTGCGGAAACCGTCATGTCTCAGACCCGAAAATTAAAAGATTTGAGACATCCACGCTCGTGTGGAGGGAAGAGGAAGGGAGTGGGCTGTAATCCACTCCCTTTCACAGAGAGGAGTCCTGCGGGCATATTAATTTTTCAATTTGCCAATAATGCGGTATCCTACGTTTGTAGATATCTAGATGGAAAACGTCCATTATGTCCAGTTAAACTGCCTCAGGCTGCAGACAGTGAAGAAATAACATACCTATTTCCATTGCCTAGAATTAATATCCCCATGCTAAATATTTTAGGTACAAAATGCAAAAGCACATAATAGCACTGCAAAAAGCAAAATTAGAAGAACAGAATCGTTTGATAGAAGAACTTAAGTATAATAAGATCATAGAAGCTTCCCGTCAGTCAGTGGATGATATGAGAGAAGAAGTACGTAGAACGTATTATGAAATAGATCGACATCTAAAACCTAAGATAAAGTGCTTGACTAATGAGTTGAGGATACCTGAAATTGAAGGTTAGGCACCTTCGATTACGTATGAATGGTTATTTGCAAATATTTATGTCTCTCCATCAATCCTGTTTATACTTTCAGATACATCGCTTGTATTACACTGTTTGAAAGTTCCACAGTTTTTACAAAGGATGGAAAAGAGAGCTCGAGAACGGGAAGAAAAGCATGCAACAATACGTGAGCGAAGACGACAGATGGAAGAGGAACGGATCAGATTAAAACAGCAGGTAATGTTAATAAAACTCTTAAAATATCATAAGTAGTAGAAAAACTTTCTAAAAGACTTAGTAAATATCGTTTTAGGCGGAACTAGCCAAAGCTGATATGGATAAGGAAGAAAAGACAAAAAGAATACTAGAATTAAGGGACAGAAGGAGAAAAGAGAAAATAGAGAATATAAGAAAGAAACAGTGGGCTTCAAGATTAAGGGCGCTCATAGTTATGGCAGATTTGCATTATGAGAAAACTTTGAAGGCAAAATATGGTATACGGCCTTTGAGAATACTGATAGTAATGAAACGAGATAACATCGAAAAAGCAAAAGCTCATTATATTTTTCAACTTAAAAATAATACATTTTTACATTGGATGTGGCATACTGAGGATATGTGGATTGAAAGAAATTATAAAGCAGAGGAATTTTGCCGTAAAAAATTGTTAAGGAAAGCGTTTGAAGCTTTTAAAAGGGTTGGTGTTTTTAAATAACTTATATTATTATTGCTAGTATTTAATTCGTAAGATTTTCAGGTTACGCTGTTCTGATTTTATTTGAGTGTTGGTCCAGTGGTTAAGGTCTCATGCACAGGGGTGTGGGTTCAAATCCGGGCAAGTACAAATGTGACTTTTTTCAATTCATATAATTTTTAATTGTGAGGAAACCTGGAATTTAGTTAATATAAGTCTGAGATCGCCAACCCGTCTTGAACAGGCGTGATGATCAATGCTTGTGCCTTGCAGAGGGACAATAATAGGTTGGTATTACAGAACGCTACTGAAACTACGATCAAAGCGGCTATCTACTTGGCTAAAGTAGGTAATCTAGTAAACTAGACGAATGTTGTATCATCGATTCGAAAAGAAGAAGTTACTGCAGCTGCAGAAAGCTTTTATATATTGAAATATAGTAAGGTTATCTCAATCTTTTTGTTAAAAATACCTACCTATTAAATTAATTTTGCTCTTATTTGGTATTTGTATTTTTTTTTTTTTCAAATATTCCAGAACCATCATGGCTTAGTTTTGAAGAAACAGGTAGCCGACGACTATTACGATTTATACCTAACGCAGATGGCTTTTAGAATGTTTCGTGAAGGCATTAATGTGATAAAAAAGGAAAATGAGATAAAGTGGCAGAAAGCAGTTTTGTATCATAGCAGGTATGTTTATAATAAAATTACGTATTTTAAATAAGAGGATTCAGTTCCCACAATTGGTCGCAGGCCTCCTCTCTGTGAGAGGGAGTGGGCATTAATCCACCACGCGGGCCCAGTGCGGGTTGGTGGATAAAAGTAGTCTTAACTCACAAACAATGCAAAAAAGGCTCAAATTCTATTGTGGCAAGTTTGATTTAGAACTAAGAACACAGCCTACAATTTACAAATAGGTATTGACTGCGTGAGTATGTAAGTACATGCATTTCGAGAGCGCGGTTATAGAAATGAACACAGTGTGTGATGCTAAACATGTTAAAATAAAATAAAAACACGAAATTCCTGAAATTAACAGCCAATGTTCTACAGAGGTTAAAGACGCTGGAGTACGAACCTCCGTCTATAAACCTCAACCTCAAGACCTTTAAACAAAATCTCAAGCCTTTGATAGTCTTTGTGTGATACTTTACCATCAAATGGACTTGCAAAAGTGATAAATCTGCTCCAATTAAAATGTTTATCTCTTAAACTAAACATTTAAGTAACGCTGCATTTCGTATCTCCAAAGTAAGGGAAAATTTAGTCCGATACATAACATCCGAGCTGGTGTTCCACAAGGTAGTGCACTGGGCCCTTTACTATATCTCATAACTTATGTTGGTGATCATAGAGGTAATCTAGCAGTGTTATTTAAAGTAGTGAAACCCAGTACAATGCTGTCTATAATGTTTCAGCAATCTTGTCTTCAAAACATTCACATGTTGGAGAACATTGCCAGCTTTAAATGCACTAAAAAGGGAACAAGAAGCCAGAAAAGCAAGATGGCGGGAGAAAGTACTGCAAGTTGTACCTGACTATGCACCACCTGAGGAATAATTATGGAGTTTGCTCTTTTTTACCCGACTGCGGCAAAGACCAAAAGGAGGGTAATGTTTTTTATTAAACCTTTGCGCATTTATTATTTAATTCATGTACAATTCCATCAAAATGGAACAATAAATTGTAGGTACATAATGCAGCTGTATCACACACACTGTACTATGTGTAAGATTGAAAAAAAAAAGATACGAATAGAAGCAGATTGCTCCTGACACTCGCACAACTACCTACACCCTAATCGTTTCCTATAATGAATAGTACGAAATGTTTTACCTTACAAATAATAGAGAATAGTTTTATTCTATTTCTCTCGTTGCTATACGATTTTATATAGATTTGAATTTATACGGATTCAACGTTCCTTATTCTCAGCATTAATTAATAATAAGAGAGATGTACAGACGCCACCACATCAAGCTACTAAAATCTGTCAAATTTATTTAAAAGATTTTCAACTTTGTTATTAAATCATAAGGTTCAAGGTTGATTGGGAAAATTTGACAGTTTCGGGTTGCTTGACCTGCTGGCGTCTGTACTTTAGTTAAGTTTTTTTACTCTAGCACGCTAGGTATTAATAAATAAGATTATTTTGAATATTTATTCGATTTATTAAAATTTTAGTTACACGAAAAGCAAAAGGGTAAATATACGGTTAAAATTAATTAATTAATATTTTATGGTTCAACAATGGTCAGCAAATAAACCGGGCCACCCGCTACCTTGGAACTCTGATTCGATTTTCTCAAAAAGTATAAAACTTAGATACTACTATCAAAGTTATACCTAAAGAAAGTGCGTTTCGAGCTGATTAAAATGGCTATAAATTTATTCTAAAGTAACGTCAACTCACATTGTAATCAAGGAACAAACACAATGCTATAGATTTGCCCTGTTTTGATTAGAGTTCGCGATTAGCGTTCTTTTTTTCTATTGTACAATGACGGTAGTCTGATATTTCTTATCATTACTTTAGTTTTTGTCCATCTTATGCTCAGACGCGTGAAATTTGGCTACTTTTTTCGGTCAATAATGTATACGACACCTCAGGAAGTAGCTCAAGCTGTAGCACTATTTCAAGCAGGCGTTGCGCAACGTGAGGTCGCTCGAAAACTTTGAATCAGCAAGTCTTCGGTGCAACGAATTTACAGACGATACCTAGAGACTGGAGCATTCGATCGCCGTTCAGGTACCTACGGGCAGATCTAAGGCTACATCAGTAGCAGATGATCGTTATATCCAACCTACTGTTCTGCGAAATCGTCGCCTCAACGCATTTCAAGTCCAACACAGTCTGCGTGACGAACGCCGAGTGGTCACAAGTTCAGATACCGTCAGAAGGAGACATGCTGAACGGAACGCCCAGCATTAACGGTAGCCCACCGTCGAGCACGACTTGAATTTGCTCGAGAGCATAGGGATTTGACGTTAGATAGCAGTGGGGTACCTAATTAATTAATTAATTTTATTTATAAGTTTAATTCAGAACATAAATTCCATATAAAATTGTTAGTAAAGCTTAAAACTATGTTAGTACCTACCTACTTATATATAGGACACTCAACCCTTTCCGTTATTGTGTTTAGAAGGTCGTTGGAGCTGCCCCGCACACGACGCATCCGGGAGGCCACACTATTGCTCTAAAGCAGTCGGTGTTGGCCTCCGCAAATATCCCCGATGCACTACTGTGTCGCGGCAACCACATCAGCATCCTAAACCAATTATTGTAGAGGATCCGTAGGACATTGAAAGCCTTCTGCGTATAGCGAACCCACAGTACAATGTCTGGCAGTACCTACACCTTAAACAGAGTAATTTTTTGTGCACCTTGCAAACCTACGAGCCAGCATATTGCATCTCACTGCCAATGCCCTACGTTCCCTCTCAATGTCCAAATCATCAGAGAGGTCCTCAGTGACCCAATGCCCCAGGTACTTAAATTTGGTGACCCTAGTTACCGGAATTCCTCCAACTTTGACCGGTGGAATGGTAGTGGGAGTTTTATTGCCCGCCTTAAACACAAGTAGTTCCGTTTTTTTGGAGTTGTACCTGAGGCCATGTGACACTGCGTATCTCTTACATATGCCTAAGAGTATGTTGAGGGCTTTAAATGATGGGCTCAGCAGTAATGTACTCCTCACTGATGAGACCAGGGTGAGTCTACATGGAAGTGATCGACGTCAGAGAGTATATCGTCGCCCTGGAGAACTTTATTCTCAGTGTTGCATCGAGGAAACTGTTGCTTATGGAGAAGAATCTGTAATGGTCTGGGGCGGCATCTCGTTAACCGCACATACAGCATTAGCTTTCGTCGAACCTTCGCGCGACGGGCCGTACACGTGGATTGATGTCTCATCAGTACATTACTGAAATCCTCGCAGACCATGTGGTACCTTACGCAGGATATATCGGGCAGGATATGCAGTTGATGCATGATAATGCACGGCCCATGTGTTGACCCAATATACATATACGCGACGTCGGCATTCGTACGATGGATTGGCCAGACCGAAGCCCGAACTTGAATCCGATAGAACACTCATGGGATGAGCTGAAACGTCGGGTTTACTAACGATTAACACGACTGGAAAAATACTTATTTGTTAAATCCTTAATATATTGATTAATCCCAATAAGTTTCCATTCATTTTAATCAGCACGAAACGCACTTTCTGTAGGTACTTATAACTTTTATAGTTGTAAGAATTATACTTTTTGAGAAAATCGAATCCGAGTTCCAAGGTAGCGGGTGGCCCGGTTTATATTTATTTATATAATATTTATAACGTGTCGAATATACCTACCTACATCGTGATTTGTTCATAAATATAACATTAATACTTAATTAGGCATGTATAAGTACTAAGTAATGAATTCATTTAGGAATTCATCTTTATTGAAAGTAAATAAACCATTATCCTCGATAGAGCATAGCCCTTTTATTTTGTAAGCCATGTATAAAATAGCAACGTTTTACCTGAAATAAAACGCATATTAAAATACTTACATCACTGGAAGCTTTACTATGAGATGGCATTTCCGTTTCCCGTCGATTTCTTACCAGTTTTCGTACTTTTATCCCCTCAATGCTTCCGGTTCAGTGGCGCCATCTGGTGGTTGCGGGTAGTTTTAAAGTTCTTGTAAAAGGTGTCACGCCATTTTGTTCATGGTCTCATTATAGAACGAGGCAGAAATAAAGTTAAAGCTTCCAGTGAGGTAAGTATTTTAATATGCGTTTTATTTCAGGTAAAACGCTGCTATTAAACTACTTGACCGTCACTGGAAGCTTTACTATGAGATCTGTTTGTTATCGCCTGGTGACGCCACTTTGTTGTATATACTCGGAAGTATGTAGTGCTACGAGTATAGGCCAATATGATAAAGCATGAAACTAAACAAAAGTGTAAATAATAAGTATGCCTTTATTTACATAAATGTATAAGTAAAGCAATTCAATTTAAAGTACCTAGATAAGTGTACTTTAGCTACAAATATAATTGTAAAAAAAAAAAAAACATAAATTCTAATCATTAACAACCAATTTAAGAATATCCGTTCTAGGTAACAACATATTTATTCAGCAATGTTAATCGATTGGATTGAACAATTGTGTCACGTTTTGTGAATCAGTACTTCTCATTATTTCTCGTCTATAAAACTTCTGGAATATATTGGCTGATCGCCAATTTCGAGATGATTTTAAAACCAGCTTTTGGAGGCTACAGCAGACCGGGTGCTACCTGGAGTGGCTGCAATGCCAGCTTCGCCAAACAGGGTCTTTACCCATCCTGCAATGACTGTACGTGAAGCAGGTTTACCCACACCTCTTACCGTAATAAATAAATTATTTGATTTTGCCACATTACGTCTGTGGTTTAATAATGCTATAGTTCTTTCTATCCAGAATATAGGGTCCAGATTAGAATTATCGGTATTTAAAAGCAATTTCCAGCCGGATAGCCTATAATTACTGCTGTCCGTTTTGGAGCCAAACCGAGGCCATAATATTAAACCGTTATGAGATCTTGTGCAATGATAAGGATCAATATTAAGCAGAGTTAGATCGTGTATTTGCCTACCAGAGCAAAGCAACAATAAAATTGCAGTATGACCTGATGTTTGAAATGGGTTCTTGGAATCAATTGTGCAATTAGTCAAAAATGATTTAATTTACCAACATCCCAAACTGGAGGCTTAGTGACCTTTGGATTTTTTAAGGCAATTGATTTTAAAACATGTCTTACTAGAACGTGTTAACTTAACCGACTTGAATTTTCAGCGTTACCTAGTGAAGATATTACTGCTTTATTTAAAAGTATTGAATTATACGACAACTTATCAATTAAATATAAATCACACAGTCAAGGTTTTTATTTCGACACCACGACGCCCAGCGCTTTCAGGCTACCTCATAGGTTTTTAGAGTCGATTTTCGCCAATAATCTTTAAGTAGTGATAGTTGTTGAGCGTTCCATGTCTTTATCGTGTCATACCACCCCTACATTTCCAAACTTCGAGTACGATGTTCTCGACCTTCGGTGGTGGGAGGCCCGTCGACGTGTCTATTAGGTATCTCTGCAGGTTTCTCAGAGTTAATGGAACCGCGAGCGCTCGGGCATTTAGATCCGCACGACAGAATACTCTCTCCCATCGAGGTACTACTATTAAGAATATTCCTGTCGACTGGTTTAAGTGAGACAGGACTTTGGGGACTAGGAATGGTGATGGAAATATCCATGCGACTGGTAATTCCATGGGACACTGAAAGCATCGTGGAACAAAGCTTGGGGATCTTTTAGATCTAGTGACACATAATTGTACACTACGTGAGCAGTCGCCGAGGCAAATAGATCTATTATTGGGGTTCCCATTTTGCAAACACAATTTCTATACAAGTCGGTTGTAAGTGCCATTCTCGAGGTTGGCGAAGGCGCAATAAGTGGTCCGCATGATTGTTGTATTTACCCGGAATGTAGTGTATGCTGAATGATGTTGGTCTAACGAATTCAGAATTCGATAGGTTCTATGTTCTATGTTAGCGGGTTCGGTTTCCGCACCTAGTCCTTCATGTGGACCATTGTGCGTGATTCGATAGGTTATTTCCAACAGGGATCATGTCCTCGTACCTCCTTCCTTTCGAAGGTATGTGACCGCAGTTCTGTTGTCGCATTGAATAAGGACCGAACTTTGATGAAGCCACTGAACTTTGTTCTGAAGAGCGTATAATATTGCTAGCATCTCTTTTTGATTGGTTTTCTCTTCATGCGACCAAGTTCCTGACAAAGCCAAATTGTTCAGTTGTGCCCCCCACGCTTGATCTGATGCTTCTGTAGCCAGAAAATTTATTGGAGGAGGGTACTGAAGAGGGGTTGACCGCTGACACTTTTGGGCCCACCAATTTAGTTCCTCTAAGACACCTTGTGGTGGTGGGTAGGTCTTTGGTGACAGGACTGGCAGTGAATTCATGAAAATTACTAACTGTCGATGATTGAGCCGACCCCGTGGGACAGCAAAACAGGCAAAATTTAAAAGGCCTATTTTCAGCAACTCCTTCAGAGTTAAGTGCTCTTTTTCGAGAGGCTGATTTATCTTTGTGATGAGCTTGATGCCCTGAGCCTTTTCCTTTGGCAGGATTTTTTGATTTCCCCATGGTTTCTATAGTATCCGTAAATAAATTATACTCTTTTGAGGAGTAAGAACAGTTTTTTTTTTTTTTTTTTTTTTAATATCCCAAGGCAGTTTTTGTAATATTTGTACAGTTATTTTGACATGCTCGCGAAGCGTGCGAACATTCTGGTGTACTAGTAAATAATCGTTCAGGTATACCAGGTCCTCATGTTCCAGTTTTCCCGCAATGTTTGGGCTACCCAGTTCGTGAGCATGGAAAACGTTTTTGGAGCAGTGCTCAAACCGAATGGAAGACGACAAGTCATTTCTAACAACTGCTGGTTGTATATTAGGCGCAGAAAGCGTTTGTGCGATTTTTGTACGCTTACATTAAGGGCACCCACGCAAAACCGCAATGCGATGCGATATTATGATTGATATTATAGATTTATGCGCAGATATTTGCGATGCGTTGTGAATTCGCAGTTATGTGCGGGAGCCTGAAATTATGCTTGGGACAAATCTATTTTGCACATCCAGTCCTGAGATTGTAGAAAGTCCGGAATGCGGTACATATTTATTCAATGAAACGGCTCGGTCGTCACATATTAGTTTAGTGATTATAGATTGAATTTGGGACGGACAGATCCGTCGGATTTTGGAACCAGAAATAGAGGGAACATGAAGCTTGGCGAGGGTAAAGCTTTCTTTAGAATTGCCTGCCGTTTCATTTTGTCTACAATTGAAGATTTTTTCTGAAACAGGAGTTTGGAAAGGCCCCTTCGTTACATCTGGATAGACAAGTGGGGGTTTTGAAAGAAAAGTATGCGATACCCTTGAATTAATTTTAAAACTATTTCTGTTGCTCCCTCGCCCATTGTGTTTGGTAGTGTATCAACCGACATACCCGAATCGGTGTCATGTCATTGTTTATACCTTTTTTCCCCTGGAACTTTTTGAGGAGTTGCACGTCCTCGTGCAACGTTCGGGCCGTGAGCCACGGTTTCGAAATTAACTTCTAGTATGGAAGTGATCACCTTGATTACTCGAGGAATTACCTCTGAAAGAGTGATGTGTATGTTGGCACTGAGCATGGTATTCACCCCGCGAGGGTGGGTTATGACGGGTATGCATATGCGATCCTGGTTCGTTAAATTGAGTTTCACGCGATGGAACTATCGGTTTCCATCCCCGCGAGGGGCGGCTACTAGGTTGGTATGGCTTTTGTGAAGACCTTTCCGTTTTTTGGGGGCCAAAAAGCCTTACGGACCCCGCCAACCTTCTTTAGCGTAGAGGTCTAGGGCTCGATATTAAATATGTATCAGAGTATATTTTATGAAATTCGCCTTTGTGAAATAATTCGTCAAACTTTCCATTTAAATTATCAAAGTACAGTCTGTTGCCTATGAAAGAAGATTACGAATACCTTCCTGCATATGCAGTAGGTTAAGGCTGCATAGGATTTATCGGCATGTGCCAGATGACGTGAGGTGTCATATGCTTTACATCATCATCTGTTTCCAGGTCTATAAAGCCAGGAGTATGATTATACAACTTTTGCGTATCGGCGTATCTCACTTCTGACCAAGAAGTATTACCAAAACGCTGGATATCTACCAACTTCTTCAAAAAACTATCAGGGGTTTTTGCTAACTTTTTGCAACTAATGGTTCTTTAAGCTTAGTATCAATGTCAAAAGTGAAATCTAAACTTGTATTTTGGTGTTATTGATTTGAAAAACCCTCGTCACTACATACATTGTTCATAAAGTTGACCACTTCCAGAACAAACAGAAGCATTATCATAACAAGCTGTATCAATGTTACTTGTAGTATTAATTTGCGATTCAGTGCACTCGGACCAGCCAAAGCTTGTGGCAGGGTATCGGAGTTGTGGAATTTTATTACCAGGGCTCAGAAACCGGTTAATTTTCTATGTAAACTTAACCGTTATTATAAAGGGTTTCGAACATTTTTCGTTAATTATTTAATATTTTGTTACAAAATTAATGCTGAACTTAATGTGATGAAGCAATAGGTATTTGAAGCTAATATCAATTGTAACAAAAATAATTTGTATCTACAGAAATAAAATTTTAACCGGTTTCAAGCCTTGGTTATTACTCTCCATCACTGCAAAGGAATTACGTTAGATCTGCAATGGATTTATATACACTTTACACAGTTACATTCAAATATTGGTTACGAAAATTTACTGGTAAATATTCAAAGTAAAAAATTACAGTAGTGATCCGAACGGAAAACCCGTTAAAAACTTTGATCACGTACGAATTATTCAAAAAGTGTTACCTCTAAAAGAGGGTACTCACGGTCCAAGACTCTCTTTGAAGAACACTTTTTACTAAATTTATAAAATATGTATTCACTTATTATTCACTTTTACGTATTCTGCAACTGTCGCGGACGCAGTCACGGCGCACAAGTTGCTTCGACGGAGAATAAAAAGCCAATGAACAAAATGGCGTGACACCTTTTACAAGAACTATAAAACTACCCGCAACCACCAGGTGGCGCCACTGAACCGGAAGTATTGAGGGGATAACAGTTCGAAAACTGGTAAGAAATCGACGGGAAACGGAAATGCCATCTCATAGTAAAGCTTCCAGTGACGGTCAAGTAGTTTAATAAGTGAATCGCAATCTATTGATGTTAAAGGATATGTCCAGTAGGTCTATGAACGATTGCCTAGGTAGTCAAAAATGAATGTTCAGTAAAGATGTTATATTTTTATAACCGCTATATTTTCAAGGTTTACAATTAATAAGCTTTAGGAGTCAGAAACTTGCGAAAACTAATCAAAATATGATTTTAGTATGTTTGTTCAGTGAAACATCGGATGCTATTTTTATGTAGTTTTTTTTTTAATACTGCTACGCAAGCTTAAAAGGATAAATAAATCCATACCTAGTAATATAAATCTTAATTTTTAAATCATACTGTGAAACCAGCAATCCTGAACATGACCCGTAACCAGAAGGCAGAAACTAGACATGTCCTTTCCAGTGTATCTGGGCAATGTTTTTGACCTAAATTATTATTGAAACCAGGGCCGCCATAGGCTGCTGCAACTGCCCATAAGATAATGGTTTATCAACTGTTACTGAGAGCAGAAATGAGATATGTGCCAATAAGCACTATTATACTTACCTACTTATTGTAAAAGTCAATAATTGTGACGAAAGAATGTTGCATGCTTACCTATAGGTGCTTGTATATATGTAAAAGTTTCTACAGTCCAAGAATGAATATGCTAAGCACCATAAGGTTAATTTTTGCTTGTAATTTGACAACATTTTGAAAGAAAATTACAGTTCAAAAAAGTGGCACGCGCCCGCTATGTGGGTAAAAAGGGCTTGTAACCCGCCTCCTCCCCGCGGCCGCGCCTTAGCCCGCCATTTTTTTTTTTAATTGCGTCGCACGATACCTTTATAAATAGATAGAGGACTTTTATAGAGGAACAAAAAATGTCATTTAACATGATATCTTAGTGTCACATTACCGAGATAAATAGAGTTAAAGATAGCTTTAAGAGCAGGCAGTCTAAATCAAATTTCGAACGCAAGATCCGCCCCTCGCTCCCCGCTACTCCGTTATGTGCTAAACGCTAATACATCAGTAATAAAGTTGAATATCGCGTGCGCTCTGTGATCGTGTTCGAGTACAAAACTAAATAGCGTAAGTCTCAATTCTTATTTCGTTTATAACTAAAGTAATAATTGATCTAGAGAAAGAATATCTAGTGTCGGGATAATAAACTATATTTTCTTGCTGTGAATATTTATTTTAGACATAAAAGCTAAACAATCTTATTTGTTTTTCAGAATTATCCTTAAAAAAGACATGACTTTCGAATAAAAAATGTATTGAGAAAATATTAGGTACAATTACATATCTGTCTTCAACATGGAATGAAAAAGATCCAATAAATCATATACTAAAGTTTAATTTTGCTTGTATGTATGACTGTTTCAGAATATTCATGCAAATTAACATTCAGGCGGATCTATACGAGGGGTACAGAGCAACGAAGACCGCCCTCCGAGCAGAGATCCAGCGGGCCAGAGGACTGGCCTCAGTCTCCGGCCCTAGCTCGTGGAGGACGTGGTGAGCGCTCTGTTCCCTTTGCGAGGGGAACATACTCCCCCGCCCATGGCTCCGCCTCCTG
This sequence comes from Tiliacea citrago, assembly GCA_963921375.1. Classification (NCBI taxonomy): domain Eukaryota; kingdom Metazoa; phylum Arthropoda; class Insecta; order Lepidoptera; family Noctuidae; genus Tiliacea; species Tiliacea citrago. The sequence continues at coordinate 14,134,115 of OY992787.1, forward strand.
CGGTGCCAGATGCGGACCACACCGACGACGACGATGCTCCAGAGGTGACCGAGGTAGATCTGAGAGTGGCGGTACGTAGGCTGAATGCCAAAAATACCGCCCCAGGACCCGACGGCTTGCCTGGAAAAGCCTGAGTTCTGGCCTTGGAGGCTCTCGGGCCTCGACTAAGGGGGCTCCTAAGCGCATGCTTGGAGAGGGGCCAGTTTCCACTTCGTTGGAAGACGGGGAAACTGGTCCTCATAAAGAAGCCAGGGCGCCCGGCGGACTCTCCGTCCGCTTACCGGCCCATCGTGCTGTTCGACGAGGTGGGCAAGGTCTTTGAAAGAGTAATTGCAGACCGCCTTGTCGGGCGGCTGGTGCGGGTGGGGCCGGATTTGGCGGAGAGCCAGTTTGGTTTCCGTAAGGGGCGCTCTACGGTGGATGCCATCATGCGCGTTCGAGCCCTCACGACGGGGGATGCTGTTGCCCGGGGTGGGGTCGTCTTGGCGGTGTCTCTTGACATTGCCAATGCCTTCAATACCTTGCCCTGAAATTGCATTAGGGAGGCACTTCGATATCACCGGATGCCGACCTATCTCTGTCGTGTGGTCGAGGCCTATTTGACGGACAGGGCCGTCATCTACCCCGGTCACCACGGAGAGTGGAACCGGCGAGAGATGTCGTGCGGTGTCCCACAGGGATCGGTCCTGGGGCCGCATCTGTGACATCGGGTACGACTGGGTGCTGCGTGCCGACCTCCCTAGCGGTGTCAGCGTATTCTGCTACGCTGACGACACGCTGGTCCTGGCGCAGGGGAGGTCGCATCAGGCGGCGGCCGAACTGGCGGCACGCGGGGTTGCGATAATCGTCGATAGAATCCGGCAATTGGGACTCGAGGTGGCATTGCACAAGTCCGAGGCCATGTGTTTTTATGGTCCTCGGAACGCGCCACTGTCGGGTTCCCAGATAACGGCGGGAGAACCTAGGACTCGTCCTCGACAGCCGGTGGAACTTCGTGGAGCATTTTCGACGTTTGGCTCCCAGACTGGAGCGGGCCGGGCTGCTTTGAAGCGGCTCCTGCCCAATCTAGGGGGTCCAAACGCCTCCTGCCGGAGGCTCTACGCGGGGATCGTGCGGTCCATGGTCCTTTACGGGGTACCGGTGTGGGCGCGTTCTTTAAGGCTGCGACCAGCCCGCCGATTGAACGCGTCCCAAAGTCATGGCCATCAGGCTGGTACGGGGTTACCGCACGGTCTCCCGTGAGGCAGCGAGCCTCCTTGCCGGACTGCCGCCATGGGATCTGGAGGCAAAAGTCCTCGCGCACATCTGGGAGTGGCGCGAGGAGGCGAAACGCCGGGGTGAAACTCCGCTGCCGCGAGAAATCACAGCACAGCGGACAGAGCTCCGGCGGGATCTCATGGCGACATGGAGAGTGCGATTGTCGCAACCCAGCGCTGGGCACGCCACAATTGTGGCGATAAGTCCCCTCTTTGAGGAGTGGCTAGAGAGGCGCCACGGCGTCCTCACCTTCCGCCTGACGCAGGTCCTCACCGGACACGGTTGTTCGGGAGGTTCCTGTTCAGGATAAAGCGGGAGGAAACGCCCGGGTGTCACCACTGTGTGGATCGCCCGGAGGACACGGTGGAGCCACCGCCGTGTCCTCACGGAGGCGATCGGCGGAGGCGATCTCTCGCGTCTGGCCCTGGTTCAGGCCATGGTTCGGAGCGAGAGTGCATGGGAGGCCGTCACCTCCTTCTGCGAAGCAGTAATGCTAGCGAAGGAGGAGGCGCAACGCGTGAGGGTGAGACAAGGTTCGCGCCCTTAGTCGCCGCAGGAGACGCCCCGGGCGTCGCAAGTCGCAAGCCGATTTCCGGCCACCGTAGGCGCGGGCCTGCGGACGGTGAGCGATGGGTAGCTCGCCGTCCGATAAGGACCAGGTTGTGTTCGTCGACCAGGTCGACGGCGCGTTGTGTTCCACGCGCGCCTCAAAGAGATGTCAGCACAAACTGACGGGGTCCATTAGGACCAATGCCCGCCAGGGTTGCGAGTTTGTCCGAAAGGGATATCGTGGCCCTGGCACACAGGCAACGGATGGAACACGGGTGGGTTTTAGTCAGTAAAAGTCTGACACGCCCTCCCGCTCCGCCCATAGCGGGAGAAGTTATTTGATAATTTCCCGTTTCATTTTGCTTGTATGTGTGACTGTTTCAGAATATTAATGCAAATTAACATAAAAATAGTGAGTCCAAATATTTCTTCAAACCACCCTATGTGTAGGTAGGGTATTCAAACTTGTAATAAATATGACCACCTGAGACAACTATACGACAAACGATATGCATTCTAACCAAGCACTTCAAAGCAGTTAAGCTTTCTACTTAAACGAGGTAAAAATCATTTATTTGAAATTACTTTTCATTAAGATAATCACATCAGATAACATTTTCAACGAAAAAGCGCTTTGTTGCTTTAATTGCCCGCTTTTGATATGAAACGAAAATATTTTGCGCTCATTATGGCCATTTTTAACCGACTTCCAAAAAGGAGGAGGTTATTATGTTCGGCTGTATGTTTTTAGGGTTCCTTACCCAAAGGGTAAATCGGGAACCCTATTACTAAGGCTCCGCCGTCTGTCTATCTGTCTGTCTGTCATCAGGCTGTATCTCACGAACCGTGATAGTTAGACGGTTGAAATTTTCACAGATGATGTATTTCTGTTGCCGCTATAACAACAAATACTAAATAAACAGAATAAAATAATTAAGGGGGGCTCCCATACAACAAACGTGATTATTTTTTTGCTCTTTTTTGCTCTATATTGATAACGGCAACAGGTAGACGCTTGAAATATTCACAGAATATTTAGTTATATATTCACTTTAAAAATATAATAATTTTTAAAGTGAATATATAACTAAATATTCTGTGAATATTTCAAGCGTCTACCTGCGTGTACCCATACAAAAAACGTGATTCTTTTGCCGTTTGTATAGAAAATGGTACGGAACCCTTCGTGCGCGAGTCCGACTCGCACTTGGCCGGTTTTTTTTTTCACCGATTACTCCGTCAATTGTGGACCGATTTTGAAAATTATTTTTTGTTTGGAAGGGTATGTTCCCGAGGTCCCATTGCCACCAAATCAGAATCCGATGAGGGGATCCCATGGATATCGAGGGAAATCCTCAAATGTTATAGGCATACCTATAGCGATTTGAGTGTTTTTTATAGTAACTCGTGCATTTATTCTCAGACAGCACCATTTGGTGAAGTGGAACTGATGATGAAGACCACTGATGGCCACTGGAACTACTTAATAATAAGTATTTCACCGTTGCGATTCGATTAGGCACTTTAATATGGTTGCTAAGCAATTTATGCTCGTCAAAATACATATGGTAAAGTCACCATCAGTTCTCCTGGTTCTTACCAGGAGAACTCCTCAACAATTAATGCCCCTGCATCGCGAATACCAATAGTTTGTAAAATGTGATGAGCATTTGACATTAGGCTATTGTAAATTAGATAAATTACAAACCGACCCACTAAAAAGTGAAAAATAAAAAACTTTTTACAAAAAAAAAAAAAAACAACCGACCTCCAAAAAAAAACATTACAAAGTGAAAAATAACTTTAATTTCGGAAGTCGGTGGCAAAAAACTATAATACAGATCCAAAGACACCGACTTCCGAAGTTAAAGTTATTTTTCACTTTGTAGTGTTTTTTTTTGGAGATCCGTCTTTTTTTTTGTAAAAAGTTTTTTTAACTTTAACTATCTAGGTAATGTGACAGTTTAGGACATTATATCACATGACATTTTTTGTTTGTCTAATATGCCCCTAACCATACAGGGTGGCAGGGACATCGACGCGAAACCTGTTACCATGGATTCAGTACATCATACTTGACCGTGCGTTCAAAATTTATCGTCGGTAATTTAAAAAAAAACAGCTGTTTCCTACAAAGTGCAATACCTACTCGGTCAAAATGTATGGAACAGCGAATTTTTTTTAAACGAACAGTACACGCGTGTAAAACCCTATAGGGTCGGCGCATGTCTGGCGATGAGCAGCTCAGCGCCGTTGTCACTGCCAAAAAACTATCGACCTTGTACTAGTAAAAATAAAGTTAAAATTAATGAGCTTCCCCATTAGCCCGAGATCAGCGAGATCACACCAAAGCGGACAGAGGTGCGCGTCTTAGGTTGGAGTCAGGTTATTTATTTTCGACTTTAATTTATGGAACGCATTGTGGATATTTGTTTGGCAGTGAAAACCGCGCTATGCTTTGTACGTGTTGAAGCACGCCATATGGCCCTTAGGTATTTGGAAAATCGCAAAAACTTTACATTTCAAGTAACTTAATAGGTGTGTTGAATCTCGCAATACGTCTTATGAACACTTAATAATTATTTAAGAACAATAATAATGTTTAAAGCGTTTTATAAAAGAAAGAAAAATGTATGCAACTCTTATTTTATTGTATTAAGTATTATTCAAATAAATTATTAACCTCAGTGATATGTGCTCTTATTTATAAACAAATGGTACGGTAGTGGTAGAATATTAAATTTTCACTAGAAATTCATGATGAGACATGACAAGAACAAATTATATATTATGTAACAGCAAACCTTTTTTGCGTGTTTTTAATTTTATAAGACTCTTCATTCATAATGAATAGGGAATGCTATGAAATTCAATTATTAAAGCCCATATAGATCATAAAGCCAAGATTGAATGTGTTTCCCTTCATACATTCAGTACATTGACTAGCTTTTTCCATTGTGGTTCTGTAACAAAGCAAAGTAATGAGTATGTGACTAATTGCTTAAAGATTTTATTAATTGTTTGTTTCTACTTACCGCTGTATTTTGGTATGAAGACTAGAAGTTGTCGAATTAAAACCAGGGCAATAACGAGTGAATATCCCAACCCATAAACGCAGGACACGAAGCATATTGTCAAGCTGAAAATGTTTAAAAATACATATTAGGTTGGGGAAAAAGTCTTTTCGCATTATAGTATGTATGAACTTGTAATAAAATCTCTTTGGCTATACTATTTGTATCTGGCTGGTTTTGGTATCATTGAAAGTTTAAATTTTAAAGAACATAATTCTAAATTCAAATTAGGAAAATGTGTGATTTTCATTTGTTTTTCGTACTGTCAAGATGAGTGAATCTAATGAAGAAATACGCAAGCCGCAAAAAAATTTGCGATGTTTATGGACCTACTGCAGTGTCTGTGAGAGTAGCACAAATTTGGTTTAAGCGTTTTCAATCCGGAAATTTTGATGTCAAAGATGCACGTCGCTCTGGTCGCCCTACCTCCGGTACCTCACGAGCTCACTGAAAGAAACTTAATGAACCGTGTACTCATTTGTGATTCTTTATTACGACGTAATGAAACCGAACCATTTTTGAAGAAGCTGATAACTGGTGATGAAAAGTGGATCACGTTCGACAAGAACGTGCGAAAAAGGTCGTGGTCAAAGGCCGGTCAGGCTTCACAGACTGTGGCGGAACCCGGGTTAACTCGCAACAAGGTGATGCTGTGTGTGGTGGGATTGGAAGGGCATTATTCATTATGAGCTGTTACCACCAGACAGGACCATCGATTCTGAACTCTACTGCGAACAACTGATGAGATTAAAGCAAGAAGTTGAGAGAAAGCGCCCGGAATTAATCAACAGAAGAGGTGTGTTTTTTCATCATGATAACGCTAGACCTCACACATCTTTAGCCACTCAGCAAAAAATAAGAGAATTTGGCTGGGAGGTGTTAATGCATCCGCCATATAGTCCTGACCTTGCACCTGCAGATTTCCACCTGTTTCGGTCTCTTCAGAATTCTTTAGGCAGTGTCAGGTTAACATCACGAGAGGACTGCCAAAACCACTTGTCGCGGTATTTTGATCAGAAGTCCCAAAATTTCTATAGCAATGGGATCATGTCCCTACCTACAAGATGGCAAAAAGTTATCGAACAAAATGGTACCTACATACTACGGTACATATACTATGGTACATACTACATACACCAAGAGTACACCTATTCCAATAGAAGAGGCGCCAATGTTAATTACACTTTATTATAATTACCTCTTAGAGTACCTATGTTAAATAAAAAAGAGTTGGACAAGCTTAGATGATAGTCTTATTATACCATAGCTTATAATTTAAGGATGGGTTTACGATAATTGATGTAGGAGTGTAAGCAAAAGCCTTCATAAGATCACATAATATGAAATTTGCTGAAATGCTCTAGCGGATTGTTAGGTATGCATTACATTAATCAATAGGGTATCATTCCCAATATAAACAGTCTCGGCAGTACGTTTAATAACAAGATACTTACTTGAAATCATAATAGACATCATCACAATCCTGCGGCATGAGAATAACGCCATAAAATATAAATGGTCGACAAACTGTTGTTAGACCCAAGTTGGTTCCAAAGATAAGTGTGGCAAAAGCGAATATTTGGCCAGCAAGGAAATAAATATAGTTTGGTCTCAGCACACAGCAGTCCCACCTGTAAAGTAAAACAGTAATTTCCATTGAACAAATTATAATAATAAACTGACATTGATATATAATTTACTGGAAATAAACATTACCAACCATATTGAATGGAAAAATCTTTCATTGACTTCAAGTTGACATATTTGACAGTAATGTGAATCAGAGGTCAAGACTGGGCTGGAAAAAAATATAAAAGTTTTAAAATATTGTTTGCTTAGGTACTTATAATATAAATTTTTTTGGAACTCTAAAAAACTCCTACCAACCTATCTCTAGGATGGGGTGAATGAAAAGAGCCTTTGGTGGTTAAACCTTGGGAAGCCAGCCTACAAAATTTAATTTAATCAGTATTTTATCCGAGTTATTTTTTTCCTTCTAATCAACACGCATGATGTTAATTAACTATTTAACATAATACACAATTGTTTTTCCCGAAGGATTAGGCAGAGGTGAACATCATAATTTACCCAAATTTTGCCATATATTAATAAATGTAATATAGAGCAATGGGGATTTATTGATATCTCCTGTTTCACCAACCCCTAATAAGTTCTGGTAAACTTATCTGGTAGATGGTACCCATCCAACAACATGAAACAGAACAATAAAGTTCTATCAAATCCTGTTAATATAAATCAAACTACTCTTGCCTTTTAGAAGTCCAGTTCAGCACCTGCTTTCAAATAGAGTAATGCTTTTCGTTGTGGTCATTTACACCAGGAAATGACCACACCCAAGAGTGTTACTCTGTTTAAAAGTTTGACACTGGCACATTAATATAGCTAAATTACAGTGCTAGTTTTTTTTTCAGCAGTTATTAATTTAATAAATCTGTATCCATTACTTGGTCCTAAGAAATAATAACAGATAGCTTTAAACTAACTCTACTACACAGACTCACAATTACACAAATATTACTGAAAGACAAGTAGACATTATTACCTATACTCCTTTCCCTTAGATGATCCAGTGGCAAGTTCAAAATCAGCTACAGCCTTCATTTTGTAGAAGAAATAACATGTGCATGACAGAAGTAGCAGGAATACAAAATTTTCCAGTTGTGTTATTTCAAAGTAACCCAGCACACCACTTTCAAATACCAGAAACAAACATATTGCTGATGACATTGTCCATGAAAAGAAAAATGAGGACCTGAAAATAGTGAAGGTATTCTGGTTTATCAGAGGAAACACATAATTTTAACTTGTCAAGACATTGTAATAAGCATTTTACTGTAATAAACAGTAAAGTATATGGACAATTAATTATTAATAAAGCCCTATTTATTACATTACATCCCATTCCATGTAATAGAGGGTGAACCATTGAATAGATCAGATGTAACATCAATTCCCAGATATAGCAGTGGCCTCGAACAAATAAGCAATTATATAATCAAGTGAAAGTGGGGAGAATGTACCTACCTGTTCTTTTGCCGCGGTCTGGAGTGTACGTATAGAGCACCCATTCCAATCACCACCATAACTATGATAGTGACTGGCCGTGATATCGTGGCTATTAATAAAAGTCCTGGTAGAATCAGATACGGCAAAATAGCATCCATATCTACTTTCTTGCCACTTCTGTTTGTCCCATACGGTATTAGATCTTGAATAGTCAGTGTTGTGGTCACCATTTTCACTGTTTGTACACAAGATAAATTTACTTGGTAAATAATAATCGTAATTCGTAAATAAAAACAGTAATCGTTGTCTTCGTTCGTATCACCGTACTTATTTTTCGTTAGTTCTCGTTGATTATATAGTATTTATGATGAGGCAAGGCGCAGGCAACAAAAATGCACTCGTAAAATGTGAAATGAAAATCAACATGTCAATGTAAAAAGTCATAATATATCACTGTCAGTGTTAGGCTGCATTCCGAATTAAGACCATAATCGCTGTAATCGATTTTAGCGCGCTTAAACGCGTTCCCTATTACCGTTTAGCGCGCTAAAATCGATTACAGCGATTATGGTCTTAATTCGGAATGCACCCTTACTGTCAGTCTCGGAACCATAAAAAAGCATTGACTTAGTATTCCTACCTCAATGTAAAAAAGAGACTTGGATAGTGTTATTTTGAGTAACTGTTTTCCTCGAAGGGGTAGGCAGAGGTGTGTTATTTTATATATTTAACTCCCGCACGGGAGTTAAATATAACAAACCTCTACCTAAATCTCTCTCTGTAATAGGGTCCCATTGCTATCAATCGGGCTCAAATCCAAACTCAATACCTAAGCATACGTAAATACCAATTTATTTATTTGTAAATGTAACAGCTTCGAAGTTCTCGCATGTAACTTGAAGAAAACGAGTTTCCGGAATTCTCACAGTATTAGTCAGATTAGAAATATTGAATATTTTTTGTTTAATGTGACGTCAGAACGATTTTTATACTGAGATATCCAGTGATAACCCTGGCTGGGTGTACTTCAATGGACATCTCATTGGTTGGGGCTGGATCAGCATCATCATTATTTAGCCGCATAGATACTATGTTCAGCCATAACACGTTCACTGCTGGACATAGGCATCCCCTAAACATCGCCACATCGACTGATCCTGTGCTTCTTGCACCCAGCTGATTCCCGCGACCTTCATCAGATCATCAGTCCATCAGCCTATCCACGCTCCGCCTTACGGCGAACTCTTAGGGCCAGATTTTTACTAAAAAAATCGTGTCTGCCACACGATTATGAAGAGAGAAGTCTTTCGGAGTAGGTAGCTTTGAACTGGCAATAAGGTTACTAGCATCTGGAATGCTGATGCGAAAAAAAAAATGATTTGGACCTACTACTAAATGGGTACCTACCTAGTTAACTAACTTCACGATCATTAACTTTTTACTAACTGGATTTTTAAACTCAACCCAAAATTACTTATACTCGTAAAATCCATGATAAGTTTACAAGTTATGTTGAGCACGATGTCAACATTAGGCTTTTCTTTTTAAATATTTTTCAAAATATGTTTAAAAAGAACATGTACCTAGGTACAGACACCAGCACATCAAGCTACTACAATCTGTCAAATTTCTTTAAAAATAAATTTTTAAAGAAATTTAAGTTTCTTTAAAGCGTAGGGTTCAAGGTTGATTGGGAAAATTTGACAGTTTTGGGGTAGCTTGACCTGTTGGCGTCTGTACATACATGTTCTTTTTAAACATATTTTACTACTGATTAAGTAGGTAGTGGTTGTGATCTGTAATCAAACCACTACTTAATCAGTATCATAGTAGTTATCATTCGTTATGGCGTAAGTAATTAGCTTGTCAACGTTTTCATTATTGTTTAGTCACATTAAGAACCTTGTAATGCAATGCTGTAGAGTCATGTCCCTGGTAGTTGGGCAGGCAGGGGTCGCGGCATCCGACACACATGCGCCGTGTCAGTCAACAACAGATTGCGCGCGCACGCGTAACTAACGCTGTGTTTTTTACCTTATCCGCCGGTAACGACATAGCGAGCGACCAACAGTATTGATCGGGTGTTCGCCACGAAACGGCGTCTCGAAAATGCGACACGATTTTTTCCGCGCTTAACTTGTGTTCGACTGCAAATTGTAAACCCGATAACTTAAAAAAACGCTCAATATGGAGAAGTGAGAAAAGGTGTTTAGAGTGATAGCTCTACAAGTTGACGAAATGTCCAAGGTAAGCGTTATCGCATTGAGCCATTGTTAGAACTTGGATTGTGGTGGTGCGGGTAGGTAGCTGCAAAAATCACTGCCAAGGACGTGTTATGTGGTGGATTTTGCAGGCTTTCTGATAACTCAACTATACGTTTCTTCTAACGACTAAAAATGTAGTCGAACAGCAACCAATGGATTTGGAATTTTGTAGCATATTCTGTTGTAACAAATGCCTGTCTATGCTCTAAAATGTATCATTGGGATTATCATTTCCTAATCCGCTAGGGTATCCTAGTGCTTTATAGGTAGGTGTACCTGCTTAACGGAAAATAACAACCAGTTTTTCCTGATAAATTGTATTCAACTCCGACAACTCAAAGGAATAAAAGATGTAAACCGCAGTGCTCTGTTAATCTATATTCCGACTGGATACATAGGTATACGATATATGGCAAAGCCTGTTTATCCGATACGTTTCTGGGGTAGGTACTGTAACTTTGCAGTTAAGATTTATTATTATTCTTTAAACAGTTCCTGCATGCGTTCATGTCCAGTCCTTTATGATTTAGATATTATATTATGCCTTCCTCTCGTGAGTTGTGATGTTTTCTACAGCATCTATTTAATGAATCAGTCTAGTTTCATTCAAGCCGTATCGTTCAAAGTATTGATCAGTTCTCTTCTGTACTGTTTATAGTTGTTACATTATCATTACTATGTTTTTCTCAAGTAGTTAGTGTAGGTACCTACCTACTACGAAATTGTACTCTCAAATCGAGGGCCAAATGTTTTTCAGAGGTAATTGGGAAAGAACTCACAATTTTAGGGTTAATTTTTATCAGTAGTTAATACGCTCTAAGCTTTTTTGCTTAATTATTAGTTCCTTGGTTTAAAAAATATGTAGTACAAAAATATTACACCATAAAACCAGAGTGCCGCATTATCAGACTTCTTCTTCAGACGAATTTTGTGTCTGCTCTCAGCTTGGCAGCCGGTTTTTCAGAGCCTGTTTTGATCGCCATTTTCGCAGTAGCTTGTAATGTCTGTTTTGTCTGCGGTTCACCTTCAGTTATTATTTGAGGGTCTTCTTAATTGATCTTCTGGCTGTTTTTATCTACGTACCTACCTAAATAGAACTCATTCGACCCAACCATCGACGTATGATCCAATAGAAACATTTTCAGCATAGGTAGGTCGCCAATCAGCTCGAAACTGTATTTACCTACGTATCTATAGGTACGAGTAGTCTATCTATACCATACGTTTTAATTCTCACCATATACCTATTACTGTGGCGTTTTTATCATTCTATGAGATCATACTAGCTACGTTATTCATTTTACCCGGCAAAGATCTTAATTAAATTCAATTGCTTGCAAATTGAAGTAGTTAATCAATTTAGGGTGTTACCTTTGTACCCTGATAAACAATATTGTATCGTGCGGAATCTTCTGTGCTCACAGTTTTAATAAGAAGTGGGGGCTAACATGATAAAAAGCTACCCTAATCTTAGCTTACGTCATGCTCGCAAAAAGTTACCCACAGGTCGTTGACAGGACAGTGCCGTAGTTTTTTGCCCACGACCAAATCGATTCACGGTTTGAAACCTGTACAATAACACTCGTATTCAAGAACGATACTATGAGGTCTCACAGTGCCCATCAACGCATAGGGCCGGTAAATCCAATTCATAAACAATACTTGAGTGATGTCCAACGCTATGCGTTCACTTAGAAGGACCCTTACGTAAAGTAGCTGGACAGCTATTTTAACCAACGCATAGTGTAGCTTATTGTAAAAAAAGGTCTGTTTCAAATGACAATGTGGGCCACAGATGTGGTTGTTTTTGTGTGTTTTGTATCCATTTGTGATATTTTATTTTATTATTCATTTTAACTTTTTTAATTCAATTGTTTTGGCGTGTGTCCGTTTGTCTTCTATGATAGGCCGCTCCCGCATTACAAAGAGCTATCATTCCGATACAGAACACGGTAGTAGCTTCTTAAAACTGAAGCAAAATAAAATTATATTTAATTGTTATTAGAATAAACAATAGATCGATAATTGTTTGTTGTTAGATAGAATAGATTTTATATTATTGTAGATGTTGTAATTTGTATAGGTACAATAATCCAAATAAAATAATAAATTATTATAAAATCATTAAAATTAAAAAAAAAAACTGACCCAGTAAACACACCATAAATTGACGGCTTCGTTTGTTTTTGGAGAATTCGAAACCATATGCACATCCTAATAACCCACACAACTAATCAATTGAAGATTACTAAACTATCTTTTGTTTGGCGATCCTTGAAAACAGAGTACTTTTTATTATTACCTAAATCACCACAGTTGATGGTTTATATTTCACAACTGACAACACGTTTAAAGGTTATATTTATGTCGTCCACACATCTGCCAAACACTAAAGCGAACTTAGCAACAGAAACGGACCAATCACAGATCTATAATCGACGCTGTGCGTTCGCATAGTAAAGTGTCGCTTGAGTATTGTTTGTGAATTAAATGGTCCATGACGAACGCAGTGAGAAATGCCTTACTTAGCATAGTGTAGCTGCCATACTTACGTAAGTATCGTTCTTGAATACGGGGAAAGTGTTTGATTTGGACTGATATTATTTCGAACCAAATGTTTATTTCTTTGAAATCGGAGGATGTTACGACGTTTTCCGGCCTGAAAAAAGATTACCGCGTAATGTTAATACTTTATAATTGCGCACTGTTTATAGTTGAATTCAGTGTGGTTACTTCCTAACAGGAAATAAAAAAAACGTGGTGGCAATAGAACATTTAGTTAATTTCTTACACATGGATTGCTTGCGATCAAATGATCACAACATGATTCAGTCCGCTACGAATAGTTCGTAGAAAGCTATCGTGGCTGAAGTTTTAAACTGTAAACTGATTTCCATTGCACCACGAATACTAGAAATTGGCTGCACTCACGAAATGGTTTTGAGTACGACCAATCAATAATGGTCGATGAATTGTGAGCTGGTTTTTGAACAATTGAATGCGCAGGCTATCAAAAAACCTTGGATAAATATGTATATTATCGAGAACCAGACTATAAACCGGTACAATATTATTATTTTAGACGTATCGTATGGCATCGTGTCGGATCGGTAAGTATGTATTGCACGTTTCAGTAGTTGCGTTGCGATGTTGGCAATCGTCAATAATTTATTAACGTTTTTACCTACTTTGTTAACAGTGATACGAGGGAAAGTGTAGCGGTGCCGTGTTAGCGTCTAATATTGCACTTTCGTATTCGAAAATAATAAATACTTTATTTATTTATATTATTATTTATGTACACACAGTAAAATACAGAGAGATATGACATAATTATAATTTTAGTACAACGCACTGCTTATTTCTTTTTACTTTCTTTGGGTTACCGGGAGCCCAACACAGAGCTTAGATGTATCAAGATACTGGTTACAAAAAAAACTTATTTGGGATGAGCATGACTTTCTCCTTAAGAAGCACAAGTCAAATCTTCAATAGCTGATGCCCTAAATGTAGTTTAAGATAGAGAAACTAAAAAAAAACAGAAAAATCCTCTAACACATCAGTGGAACTAGTTAGTAGGTACCTAAGTAGGTTTTGGCTAGGGTTTGTAGAACCTTCATTGCATGCAGCATGGGCCAATCAGATTCCTATTATAGTTCCGAAAAGGTCCACTGTAACATTTCTTCCAGTTTCACAGCACTTCACTAGCTGTAAGGAACAATTTGAAGTTAGGGTTATAAACTGCCACAAGCATAGAGGGCTTATAAGATGATGTCAAATTCATCCATTTCATCGTGGAGTGTACCTATCAGTGCTTGGACTAAACTTATTACAATATTATTTGTACTTTTGGGGATCGATCATGGGTTAGGACGTCGAGAATTGGTCTTTAAATTAATTAATTTAAATATTATTTATTTCAGGCAATTATTACACCCATACCATACAGACACATACTCTTAAATACCATCGGCATCAAAATAACAGATAGTGACTTGTTCTTCTCTTCTTTCTTCTTCAACCGGTATTGACACAATGGTGAGTGAAGGTCTCCTAATGGAGGAGGAGGCACGCCATTTTTCTCGGTCTTAGGCCTCCCCTATCCAACCTCCTCCTGCCTACGCTCCTACGGCCAGTTCTGTCTCCACATCAGTTCCAGCACCTTCTTACTTCATCTACTATAAGCGGCTTGCCAACTTCCTTTTCTTAAGTGCTATCACCAAGGCGATGTCGGCTAGATTCGTTATTTGCATTCTCAAATAAACTATTTTATTTTGTTCCACGATCTCTTAGTGATCTACCTATAGGTATGAACGGGACTAATTAGAAGTACCTAATAAGAATACGAGTAACTAAAGTTCCTAGTGCCTAATTTCCGTATATCTGTTGTAATCTTGCAGCATTTTAAAGTGCTTTAAACCTCTTTAAAACACACAGGCCTTGATGAGGCGCCACTGACCTTTCCTTTTATATTTTTTTATGTCTATGGCAAAAAGTTTACACTGCGGGCGGAAATACTTGGGTAATCAATACCCTTTTTGTAGGCAATAAAAACTTAAAGTAATTAATGAAAGTGATTTAAAACACTCATAGACATAGATATTTCGTACAGTAATTTGGCAAAATTGTGTAAAATTCTCATAAAAATTCATTAGCCTAGCAATCAAATATTTAAATTAAATGATAGTCTGTTGTATTCTTTGTGCGATTATAAAACGCTATTTACCTAAACAAACACATAGTCTTTGTTTTATTTAGTGCTACCGATGTTCTGCATTTTATTTGTATTAATATTTTCAAGACTGGTTTTAAAGATCTAAATTTATTTTCAACTTGAAGGTAACCATTTGAGCATTTAAAATGTCGAGTATTTTCAATATTTACAAGGAGGTGTTCGTATATAATGAGAAGTCGTGACTTGCCACGAACGCAGACTGGAAGCACCAATGTGTTTGCCTTGTGTTTATGGAAAATAAGTGTTCACGACAGAGGTACACGCCGAGTGTTGAGATGTCTTTTACCAAAAAAAGATAAAGATAGAATATTGTGAAGCATTTACAAAACAAACAATAATTTATAATATTGATATATAGGTACACAGTACCTATACCAACCACGTGATGATAGTGATATCGTTAAAAGAAAATAAACTCATCAATCCGGTAGGTACCTACTGACCTTTAGAAATGAAATGTAAAATTAAGTTCTTGTAGGTATTTGTACATGCAGGGCATTAAGTTAAAATCTACGAATAGGTAATATTTTTTTGTACAAAGCGGAAGGGTATTATAAACTAGAACAATGTCCAATTAATGTTTTCGATGTAAAGGAAGTAATAAGAACAAAGTTCCTGGTATAATTGAATTTATTTAATACAATTAAGTTGAAGGTTTGTGTACCTCTCGTATAAAACATCCTGAATTGCATTCAAAGAACCCTCTGTTAGGTACTTTTTCTTAATCTGCAGCTTAGTCGGTTAGATCATAATTTTATTATTTTAGTAATTTGGATAAATTCGTAAAAAATATATTATATCTTTCAAATTAAATTTGACTTTTAATTAGCTAGGTATATCAATATGCAAGTAAAAGTTCAGTTATTTTTTTAATGAAAGGCAGCCAGTGCAGATAGGCTGCAGGAACCAGTAGCGAAGCTAAAACTTCCATTAGAGGGAAGCCGAAGAAAAAGTTATTCAGTTCACATAAATTCAAGATAACATCAAAATTACCTCAAAAATGTTTGTCAGTCCTTTACTTTTCTGAATTTAACGCCATTTAAATTTGTCAGAATTCTTAGTTAAAACAGAAAATATAAACTGCTTTCGCGATTTAGGATAACTATAGTGTATCCTAAAAACGCGTACGTACCTAGGTACGCGTTTTTTATCTTATGGTATACTTATATAATACCTGTAATGTGCCTATGTACTATATTATTTAGTAATAGTAAACTCAGATAGAGGCTTTGTTCCGAAGGGAAGCCGGTAGGAATGGGGTTGTATGAAGCCGCCGCCCCTGGCAGGAACTATATGTTTTCTTATCATTAACGCATAGAATTTAATGGAATTATAAATAACATAATAAATCCCTTGTAGATCACAGAAGAATTAGAATTTCACCTTTGATACACGGACCTAATTGTGAAGTTCGTTTTAATCATCTTTATTACCTAAGATATTAAACATGATTATCGTATGGTGAACCATTCAATCACAAGAAACGATGGTCAAGGATTAAGTCCGTATGAGGAAAAAACTTGTTTTATTGCAAGAGCATGTCTACACGAAGGCATGCAAGATTAATGCCAGACGGAGAACTAAGTTACTCCATTAGTCCATTTGTTCTTAGTTTATAATGTAAAATCAATATAGCTTACCTACATTTGAATGGTTTTGAGAATATTACTCCAAGTTGGAATCGATAACCTTTTACTGTATCACGTCTTGAACCTTAAATTAGGTAACGATGCTAATATTTTATTCTTGGGCCTTTAACTTTTACTATTATTAGGTTCTGTCCTTGATTAGGTTAGTACCTTTTCTAGGTCAGATACCTTAACCTCACGCCGGTAAAAGTTGTAAAACAGCTGTGGAATTTTACTCATACATAATTAGGAGTTGGCAGATGGGTAAGTAAGTAACAAATTAAAATGCAGTAATTTCCTTCTTAACGTGCACTGACTTGAGAATAGGTACGATTTTCAAGGCAAATGTAGAATATTACAGGGGAAAGTCAGGTTTTAATGTCCACGTATTTCCAAGTATATTAATACGGTACAATCTGAATACTTGGATCGCCATTTTTAGGGTTCCGTACCCAAAGGGTAAAACGGGAACCCTATTACTAAGGCTCCGCCGTCTGTCTGTCTGTCTGGTTGTCTGTCTGTCTGTCCGTCTGTCACCAGGTGATCCGTCATCCATGATCCGTGATAGCTAGAGAGTTGAAATTTTCACAGATGATGTATTTCTATTGCCGCTATAGCAACACATAAAAACCAGAATAACATAAATATTTAAGGGGCTCCCATACGTGATTTTTTGCTCGTTTTTGCTCGATTTTGATAACGGTAACAGGTAGACACTTGAAATATTCACAGAATATTTAGTTATATATTCACTTTAAAAATCAATAATTAAATTAAAATAAAACAAATATTTAAGGGGGGCTCCCATACAACAAACGTGATTTTTTTTGCCGTTTTTTATAGATAATGGTACGGGAACCCTTCGTGCGCGAGTCCCACTCGCATTTGGCCGGTTTTTATTGTACGACATGAGTGGTCTGGTCTGGTGTGGTCGCTGGCGTCACCGCACTATTATTTTACACATTATTATTTCTTCAAAGTTCTCAGGGAATAATTGCACCAAGGCTAGTTTAATGTATATTCAAATAATGTACTGATCAAGATGCTGATTTGAAAACGAGATAGGTTCGAATTAAAACATTATTCTCACCATACAAGGCTCTCATGGAATATTCCAAAACATGAATGAGGTGTTGATTTTTGTTTGATTTTGCCGTGAACCGAGGAAGTTGAAAAGTCAAATGATTTCTAATTTATGTAACAATGATTGCGGTCTGCAAATGATGACCAGCGTTTAACGCGGTTATGATAATGTTTAACATTACAATGGATCGGTGACACACTGGGTAGGTACGTGTGATGTCATGTCATGAAGTGGCTTTCTATTTTGTACACAATTATCGCTTCCTATTTAACGTTATAATAATGTAATTCAGAAACTCAATGTAATTTAAAAGAAGCTTAATATCCTGGAAAGATCAGATTGCCTATTGATCTTTCTCTAATGACATACTGTTTGAAATTGTTATTATTCTTTCATTGTTCTGATTTAAATAACAATGTAGGACCTATGTTTAGTGAACACGTTTTCATATCTCTTGGAAATATTCAAGCGCTTTGTGTATCAAAGGGCAATTTGCCAGCGAACCCTCTCAGCTCCAAGGTTACGGCATTATATCCATAAAACTCAGTCTTCTATAGCAACTCATACTTTATTGATCGCTTCTGAATATCGCAGCGAACTGAAAATTAACTATTCGAAAAGTCAATATTACCTATTATTAACAGCATTGTCTAACTAATTTACACGATTACAAATTTACAATAGATACCAAAACCGAAAAACAATTTAAATAAAACTGGCAGTTCGAGGCAGGTCACTTCTCAAGGTCTAATTAATAAGCAAATAGTAGTTTAATGGTTCTTTATTTAAAGACACTGTCGTATACTTCGATTATATTTCCATATCTAGATTAAAATGGCCTTTTCGTGTTTATCATTTTGTATTAATTTAAATACATGACTTGTTTTGTTCGGTATGCAAGATATTGACCTTATGCGGCGTATATCAGAATTCAACATTAAAAATGTTTGAGAAATATCGAACTGGTTTATGAGATTTTGCTAAAGATCGAATACTTATTTAGCTCAGCGCTGCCTGATGAAATAAATACAAGTTAAACATCACGACGACATACATAAACAACACAAGAAATAACTGAACTAGCTAGAAATATGTTTTTATCTCTGAGAAATTTTCATTGTTTTCCTCTTCGAAGATTCAAAGTATTTTCGCACGATCTTAAATTCTGAATACCTATCTACTGTACCATCTTACGGGTGAATAAGTTCTTTTTTAGTTCATAATATATACTAATTGAACGTTCTCACGAAAACAAGAT
Source organism: Tiliacea citrago (assembly GCA_963921375.1). Taxonomy (NCBI): domain Eukaryota; kingdom Metazoa; phylum Arthropoda; class Insecta; order Lepidoptera; family Noctuidae; genus Tiliacea; species Tiliacea citrago. The sequence goes on from OY992787.1 coordinate 14,152,991, forward strand.
GCTCGTGAATTAGTACGTTGTTAAGTTTCTAATTTTATTTTTGCCTGCATTCGTTCTTATGTAGACAACCATTTCTTGTTTCATTACATAAAGGTTTTATAGGTAGAAGCAACTCTTGAAATGACTTCCATTACAGGCCTAGGAATTTGATGAATTTCATTAACGATTTTTTTTTTTGTAATAAAATATTTTGCTACGCCGTAGCCACAGCGTAGACCTCTTAGGGTCTTTTTTAGCTTCACATTCCGTAGGACGTAGACCGCTGATGATGATTTAATATTTGGTAGGTATAATAACTATAATTTCGCGGCTGTGGTTAGATATTTTTATTAGAAAGGATCCAATTATTTAATTTTTATCTAAAATTTTGCTACACCGTAGCCGTACCGTAGACCTCGTAGGGTTTATTTGAGCTACACATTCTGTAGGGCTAGACCGCTGAAGGCAGATATTGTGACATCGCGGGTTAGATATTTTTGTTAAAAAAGGATCGAATTATTTAATTTTTATCTAAAATATTGCTATGCCGTAGCGTACACATCGTAGGGTCTCTGAGCTCTTGGCGGCCTCATCGTAGCGTCTCTGCCGTGGGACGTAGACGATTTAATAATATGTAGGTAGGTATTTGGTTTCTCATGCATTGTTAGATACTTTTATTAGAAAAAATCAGGTAGTTATTAGACTTGCGTACAAGATGGATTGTCTTTTCAGACAATTTATTGTTATACATGGTTGGAAATTTACGTGAGTTTGAAATTATGCTAAATCAGTCATAACAAGACGAGCCAAGATAGTTGAGAAGTAATATTAAACAATGATGCCATATATCGCTAACAGAAGGTAACACCTAAATGAATGCCTAAATAAAAGGGCGCTGTTAGATTTTTAACACTCGGCTAAGCGCCGAAAGTTTAAAAAGGATTCTGATATTTTTTTTACCTAATGAGGTACAAACAAACGTGCCTAAACTTATGCTCACTGAGGATAAGTAGAAACTACAGGTTGCTACGTGCTACAGAATCCTTATGTAGCTTCTCCCTTTGCTACATCCTTACGTAACTTCATTTGCAACAATACAAGTTACTGGTTAATGTCAGCCTGTATCATCCCACAGCTGGGCCAGGTATATCTGGGTATATCTTAGGCTATATCTTCGCCTCCAGCCATCTTCTCCGGAGTCTACCGCGGCCCCTTTTGGCTGTGTCAGGGCTCCACATAGTGCCGGGGATAACGGCAGTAATACTAGCTCCCAAGATCCCCGGTGCAAGTGTGGGAAGGGAACACTGAGGTGGTTTTTAGTCAGTAAGAGTTTGACAGACACCTCCGCCCGCCCCAGGGCGAAGGTCATCCATGAGGATTTTCCGCCCCGGCAACAAAAAAAGGGCTCCACATATTGGCTATTTTGGCCCACTGCTGATTGATAAAATATATTCAACAGCAGAATTTAACCCTTGGATGACCCAGATACATAATACTATCGAATCACCTTTGACATCAGTCGCATTTGTAACGTATCTGCCATCTGTAATGTAATAACTTGACAGATTAATGATAATCAATACGTTTTCACACCTATCGATAATGAATATTGTTCATTTGTTATACATAGAGGGTGGCAGGTACAGACGCCAGCAGGTCAAGCTACCCGAAACTGTACAATTTTCCCGATCAACCTTCAGTCTTATACTGTAGGGATAAAATTGAAAATCTATTAAAGAAATTTGACAGATTGTAGTAGCTTGATCTGCTGGCGTCTACATCGACGACACAATTTGTTACCATGGATTCAGAACATGATTCTGGACACTCCCGTGTTAAAATATTTCGTCAGATATTAAAAAAAAAACTGGCCAAGTGAGTGTCGGACCACGCACAATGAAGGGTTCCGTAGTTGGAATGAATGTATCCCAAGAACAAACTTAACATTGTAGTTGAAAAACATGTTCCCTCATGCGTTCCAACTGCAAATGTAAATTTGTACGCACAATATTGAGAGATTTACCATGTTATTTTAAGACCATAGACTTCTTATAAGTAGGTTTTCCTGTAATCTTGTAAAGAACAAAGTGTTTATTTTAAAAATTAAAAAATAATATTTCTGAAATTCTTACAAAAAGCCCTTTCATTTGATATGTCACACTGTAAAGTTTGCAAAACTTTTTTTTTAATTTTCAAGTTTGCCCCTAAAGTGATTCCCATAGGTATTCAAAATTCATTCATTTACGTTACACGTCCATGTTTGGGTCACAGAAATTTATATGTGTACAACTTAATCGGTTCAGTAGATTCGGAGCAAATATCTGTGACAGACGGACAAACACACAGACACACGAGTGATCCTATAAGGGTTCAGTTTTTTCCTTTTGAGGTACGGAATCCTAAAAATCTGCTGTTTCCTACAAAAGTGCAATACCTACGCGGTCAAAATGTATTGAACTGCATTTTTTTAATAACCGTTACTGACGAAAAATTTCAACGCAGGGGTCCAGAATCATGTACCGAAACAGGTTGCGGATCGATGTCCCTGCCACCCTGTATTATTAGAAGTAGTTATTATCTATAATACCTACTTTACAGTTAGTAGGTACCTACTTAAATATATATTAACAGATTGATTCCACTATACTCCATTTGAAATAAGATTAGAAATTTAAATAAACTTTTTTACAGTCTGTTCAACCGATTTTGACTTCTATTCTGTAGACTTATGGATGGCATTAAAAGCAAAAATGTGGTTACAATACCAACTGTTTATTACAGCTGCCATTATTTTGTCATGCCACCAACGCAATAGGAGTCAAAATCAGTTGTACGGACTGTAAAAATGGTTTATTTAAATGTCTAATCTTATTTCAAATGGAGTATAGAGCCACCTAGTTGATAAATATTATAAATTCACCTTTAATAATTACAACGAAACTTAAAGCAATTTATTTTTCATTGTTCCAAAAAGGTTTTCGTAAATTAAGTGAACCGGTTGCTAATATACGATTATATTCGTGTTACATATATGTAAGTTATTGCCTATCGTCCATGTAATCAGTGGAATATCCGCGATGTTATAATGTGTACATTTTTTTTCAAGCCGGAGTGACAGGTAAATTGCTAGAGATTGAATTAGATACATTGGCATCATCCGCTGTTATTAGATCACCAAGTAAGGTCACAGACTCGGTAAAGTACCCAAGAGTCATAATGCGGACAAAATGACGTATAGTCAGATAATTTTCGTAAATATCTGATATTACAAAATAAAAGTTTAAACAGCAATTTGTAGCAGATTCATGATCAGTTATTTAAATAACCAATAATCAATAAAAAACCTTTTTCTTGAAATTGCTTTGAAGCATGCACCATTTTCTCAGGGCAGTTTAATTGTATCGATTTTTACTGTGTCAGTTCAGGGGAGTTACCATCGAATGTGTATGCTTACACCTACTTTTCTTCGTGCATAAATCAGTGAAAGAAATAATGAAATTACAAATTACCATCGACAAAACCTGTTTTTACAAATCTATGTATAACGATATGTATTATATCTCAGTATGTATAGGTAACATTAATTGATGCATCGACCGCCTGGTTTATCGTAGGTACCTTACGTTGCTTACAATCGTATGATGATGGAAGAACTTCGTAAGCGACATAATGTATGTTTTTCAAAAAATTTAAAATAAATTATAAAAAAAATACCGAATCAATAAAATACCTCTCCTGTAAATTTTAATTTATGTCGCTTACGATGTTCTTCCTTATCAGGCTCGATGTATTTGCATTATTTCCCTAGATGTCCATGATAAAATTACCGCTGAACATAAATTCTTGTTCATTTAGTAAGCAACACAGTTTTATGAATGATCTCGTTTGACTAGAATGCTTTGTTTACAATTAACACGTAGTCGTAGCTAAATTAACCCCATTGTAGTCGCTACCTCGCCGCATTGTCGTCGCTTTTCAATTAAAAAGTAGTTGCCCAATGAGTAAAAAGTTTTTATTTTTCATCATCAGAATCAGAAGGATTATTAATATGCTCCTTAATAACATTAATAATTTGATGTTACCTACATAAATGATTTTGGTAATTGTTCGTTACGAGTGATAATAGATAGAAAAGTATATATATGTGTATCTAATCTATGAGGCGTTAACGTTGACTTTGTGGAACAGTTAAGTGATAAGAATATTGCAAAATAAACCAATCGTAGATAACGCGATACTATTTTAATACCATAACCGGAGAGTAGTAACCGATTTGCAAAACCACAATTGAAAAATAAATAAGCATAAAATATTACACAAGACCCGTTATTTTTAGGTTGATTCGCTGTTGTTTTAACGTAACGTTTTGAAGTATTAATTACCGTTCGAGGGAAAATGACCGAAGTGTTGGTTGGCATTGTGAAAAGTTAATTCCTTTTGACGGTTGAGCAACGTTCAATGCACGAACTAATAAAACCATTTTACTTGGTTTATACATCCACGTTAAATTTGGTACTGAGGCTATTTAACACTATAATAGTAACTTCGACGTAAAATATTTTTGTGTACTCGTATTTAAAAACGATAGTGTTATTATTTCACAGGTTCAGTATGAACTCCGCTTTGGACGTGGAAACACGAACGAAATTTTAAACAATAAAGACGATGTTAACTAGACTAAGTTAGTGTGCAATAATAAGTGGAAATGAGCAGCCGTGCTTGTGAGAGGAATCAGGTTGAGAAGTGCCGGTTCTCATTTGGAATTAATGCTGGTGTCGATACCAGGAATCTTTGAAGATTCCTGGTATCGTTGTGTTAATTCGTGACTTTGCGCTCCAATAACATGTAGACGTTTTTATACTTTATCGTATACGAGTGATGTTGCCTTGCCAAAGAGTAACGACCTCTCTATTGTGTTTTTTTTATAGTGTTTTTGCGTCAAATAAAGTTTTTGTGGAAAATAAGTAACGACGATTATTTTGGTGTATTTCTAAAATCGTGACATTTTTTTTGTAGAAGACAGTGTTAGGTTGTTTTGCGTTACAACTCGTGGTAATATGATGGAAATGTAAATGTACCTAGGCCTACATTATACGGAATGACCTCACGTCAATGATGAAAAAAAAAACACTCATTGCAACGTAATGTAAGTACACGTGCCCCCCACAACAGTATGTGTGCATGGAAAGCACCATGCGTGACCGTGCTCTGAACCGTGATGAGCAAACAATAGGGAGTGCTCAGCACAGGCCCAAGTTGAGAGCATTAGCGTAATTGGTTGTTTGAATCATAAAGACACACTAAAGTCTTAATTAGATTAAATATACCTCATAACTGATTGGATCTAATCCGTATCCCGGGTGTTTTATTTGCCGTTTTTGCAATCGTGCATTTTTTTTGCTCACTTGAACTTACTGGAAAAGGTTAGCTCTTAAGCTGTTCACAATAATACACTTCTAAGTTGCTGTGTTTTATTGCGAACTTGTTGACCATTTTAAATGCTTTAATCATATTATAATAATGATATTTAAATTAATCTCTATTAATTATCTCTGTTTCAGATACCTGTGGATAAGAATGGCAAGCTAAGAACATTAGAGTTGAGAGGAGTTTACTCCGCCTCAAAATTAAAAAGTTTGGAGACGCTAAAATCATTTGATGTTACAAGAAGTGCTGAGATTGCAGAAAAGTCCCATGCGGTAACAAAAATTAAAAATGATATAAAGGAACCAGTTTTTTGTAAGGCCTATGCATCATTTATACCAAAAATGAGCTTAAATTTGGAAAAAGTAATTGAGCAAAATCCGAGAATATTAGATTTGCGTGAAAAATTGAATCAAATAACAAAAAAACAGGATAGTAATAATGTTGATAAGAAGACTAAAGGACTAATTAATGATATAACACAACATCTGGTTGACAAGAAAGATGAAGACGAGTCCGGCCCATACAGTTTGCTGTTTGATCTACAGTCCGATCCTTCTACGTCATTTAACGAAAATGCAGCAGTGAACGTTTGGAACCGACCAAAATCAGAAGTACTGAGTGATAAGAACTCACTAGCCTTTAAAAAGTTAATTAATCCTATTAACAAGAGCGCAGACAGGCTACCGAACGTTTTGAATTTCGACGAAAAACCGATGAGAGAATTTGAATACTCTTGCGAAAACGAGTTTACCTTCCCGGCAAAAAAGACATTTAACACACATTCCAGATCTGATCTCTGTTTACAGTTAAAAACAAATGTACATACACGATTATTTGAATCCAACTTGAGTCCAAATGAAAATTCATTGAGTAGGACGAATGAAGAGAACTCACTGGATGATAGTTTGGGCATTTTGACTCCAGACCAAATGGATGATATATGTTATTTAGAAAATGCTTTTTCGCCTACAGTAGAGGGACTACCAATTTTCTGTGATACTAATGAAAGTAAAATATCTCCAGATAATGGTGATACCCCATCGACTGATAAGACTGAAAGTAACTCTGCAGCATCGACAATACAAAATGATGGATTTGATAGCATAGAGAATAAAAGGTGCACGTTTGAAGGTCAACTGGCTCCCATTGTAAGCCTGGAAACAATCATGAATAACGAAGATCACAATTCACTAACATCCTGTGATTCCCCAGCTCATAAATGCAGTGATACATTGTCTATACAAGAACCACTGTCGACTACTTCAAGGACTTTTGATATGCCTTCTCAAGATCTCACAATAGGGAAGGACGAGCTGTCTTCGAATATAATAGACGAAGAATTCATGCCTTCTATACACAGCAGCATCTTGGAGCCAGTTAGTTCTATTGCCGAAAATGTGGCCAATTTAGAAATAGCTCTAGATTGTAAACATGAAAATATTTTAATTACCAACAGAATTGAACAAACACCATCGCCGGAAGATTTGCCACTCGACAGTTCAGAAATTAATGGCGAAATAAGTACATACTCCCAATTTTCTGCGTCGACACTGCACGACTCGCAGACTTATTCAGATGGTAAAAGCGATTATCCAAAATCAATGGAAACTTCTAAAGTATCGAATAGTTTCATAACAAGTATTACTAGCATAACAAGTTTAGATGGTTATCAAGGTGATGGAGAAATGTCCAGACCCGTGAGTAGAGGAGCAGACCATTCTATTGAACATCGTGAAGATGCCATTGAAATGGACTGGCAAAATGTGCCCGTGGCAAGAAGAGCAGATCCCATGACTGATTCGGATTTCTTTACAGAAAGTGATGCCGATGGTTTAGATGACCACATGCAAAGAGGTGACCGACGAGCTCAGGTTATTGATGGAGCTCTTTATGGTGGAAAGAAAGTAAATGGTAACCCACCTCTAATTGTAAACAGAAACGAAGACTCTTGCATGGAATCTAGTGGAGTGTACACTGACTTTGAAAATCACCGTACATCTCCTGTGTTCTTAAACGTCATCGATGACATGTCTCCTGACGGGTCTACTCCTTCCACTCGATCGGAATGCAGTCAGAAAAACGCTAGCACAGGAAATTTGAACGCTTACTTTTCACCACTGCAAGATACGTTGGATGAACATAAATCGGATACGTCTCACATAATCGATGATGATGAGACACCGAAAAATACAAGCAAAAGAAATTCGTTGAACAGTGTGAAAGATATGAAATGTACAGAAAAGAATAAAGAAGAGAAGAGAAGCTTTACATTAAAGAAGTATAAAATGCCTAAGCGTGATGTGCCAAGTAAACTGAAGAGTATGCTGGCGAACAGAAAGACTGATGCGGATAACAGTGTACAGAGTAGCCCAAAAACTGTGAAAAAGACCGAAAGGAGAGAAAATTTGGCAAAAAAGAATTCCATAGAAACAAAGAACGATTATAAGATAAAATCATTCAAGGATATAAAGTCGAAGGTGGACTGCTCTTTTTCATTACAACGATCTCAAACATCGTGCAGTGTCAGTAGAATGTTGAGCTCAAAATCTACAAATAACAACGTAAAACCTAAAAGGTATGTTATGATTGAAATCGTTTTAAACACTTGTGTAACAATCATGTAACATTTAGCTAGTTTTAGCTATAATACAAAATGCAACACAGTAAAACTGGGTTGATTTCTTTTGAAAATAGTGGAATCTGTATTTAAAGAATGAAATCAAGGACTGATTCAGTAAATCCAAATTTTAACTTTACTCTTTAACATCGATTTTCTACATATATTATGGTAGCAGAGCCTCATAATCCAGCATTGTTAGTTAATGCATCTGATGTCTCACCAAAACTTCTGTGTGTAGCCGTCACATGCGTATGCGCATGGAGCTGGGTTCGGCGACGGGCAGCGGCAAGAGCAGCCTGCACAGTTCTCAGAGCGACATCAGCGCCAGTAGCACCCCTCTCGGCAAGCACTCCACCGGCCGCTTCCCCCTGCTTAGTAAGTACTGTCATTTATTTTTCAACTTTTTCTCCTCAAACATGCTTGGAAATTTGAGCACTATTCTGGCACCCTTCTTCGAGATAAATCGAAGCTGCTGTGCTAGCTAAATACATGCGAGCAGCGGCCGTCAAATAGTTGTTTGAAAATCCATACCTATTTGTCGTGGTTTACTACCTATGTAATTTATTATATTTGGCCGCTAGCCAAATATAATAAATTACATAGGTAGTAAACTCATATCTATCGTGTAATTTAAAAATGGAACGATGTTTTACTCCAAATCATGGCAACCAAGGAGGTAACTTATCAAATGTTTTGTTTAAATTTCGATACTGGCTTGCAAATTAGAAGGCTGTTTATTGAAAAAAAAAAAACAAATTAACATATTAGCGCGTGAAAAATGATCGTTTGTTATTGAATTTGGAATTTTTAAATAATTTACTTAGTTTGAATTTCCGCACATTATTTGAGAAAAGCACTATACAATGTTTAGTTCGTGCGAGTAAGACCGCACAGGAAATAAAATGGGTAGTCCCATTTGATTCATTATTTCATACCATCCATTTTTGACGTCGTGAAGCGGGCAATTGATTCTTTCTGCGGTATTTCTATATTCAGGTGCATTATTTAGCACAGCAATAATAAACTATTGGTGGCTAATATTCAATTACGAGAGCAGTGGTGGCCCAATGGTTAATGGCCTCAATTTACAAGTAGTTCGAACCCAGACAGGCGCTTTACTTTGTGTAAATTATTTCATCACCACTCCTCCAAAACGGTGAAGGAAAACATCGTGAGGAAACCGGCATGTCCTAGAACTAAAAATTCGAAGACATGTGACATCCACCAACCCGCACTGGGCCCGCGTGGTGGATTACGGCCTGCTCCCACTCACAAAAAGAGGAGGCCTAGTGTCCCAGCTGCAGCAGTGGGAACATTATAGGCTGTTTATGTATTCAATTACGATAATTTTATGATATAGCGTATATTATATAACTTTGGAATTGGTGATAACGAGCATAGGAAAAGCCCCTTTCTAAATGTAGATTTTAGGAATCTAAATTCGACCAAAAATTATACAATGTCAAGAGGATAAGATTAGGTTTCCTCTGCGAGCATATAGGTAGGCTAATTTACTAGGATGGGTAAGCCGGAAGCCCAGTTACTCTTTTGACGCGGGATGCAGTGGTAGCCCGCGAAATTCAAATTTTATTACGTTTTTTGCAATTTGCAGGTCAGTGTCAGGTTGTATCTTGATCAAAATATGATTCGTGAAAAATATGTATTTACAGAATTATGATGTATGAATGATTTTAATTCTGTAAATACATATTTTTTATGGTCGCGAATCATATTTTGTTGAAAATACAACCTGACACTGACCTGCAAATTAAAAAAAAACGTAAGAAAATTTGTATTTCGCGGACTACCACTGCGGATCCACTTTAAGGGTCCTATATAGGTATTAGATTTAGCCTCTTGATTTTTATATAATAGTCTATGATCTATGAGAGTATACATAAAAGAGATTAAACAATGGTATCGCTTCTGACACTAATATCACTGAAATTCAGGACTACCTAGTTATCTACCTATTTTCACACATACGCACATGTCTATGTATAACTAGAAGTAGAAACATGTAGGAAAATCTAAGATCACGCATATCACCGTAAAAACCTGCGTGATAACAACGCAATACTTCTAGCTTGTGTTTTGACACACCACTCTACTTCAAGGTTGGCTAGCATTGACTTCATGTGATTCAATGACATGTGTGAATTCTTAAACAATTCACGTCACGACTCATTAAAATTAGATACGTCGTACTTAAACTATTACTGCTTTTGATACAGAAATGACTACTCTAACTACAAAGTTGCTTATTGAAAAGCAATGCATAAAATAGGGAAGTGCAATTTCCATTTTCTTCGAAAACCATTTAGAGTTATAAAGTTTCCTATTCATTCGCTACTATGTCTACTATCTACGTCATTATGTATGAATATTCAATGTGACAGTTGCATGCCACAATGATAACCTGATGCTTATTGTTTGTGCTCCTAATTCTTGTGTAAACTCATCTATAATACAGTGTGGAGTTCATGGCGATGTGTTGTCCTTGTTTGTGAGGTTTCGTATGATTTAGCACCTCCATAATGAAAGAAAGAAAATACGTTTATTTGCCGTAAACATAACGTAATGAAAAAAACTCAAACACGAAAGAACAATTTAGAGGAAAATTTGCGTCATATTCACGCAAAACGGCCATCGCTCAGCATAATGCTGCGACCCTATGCGATACAGAACCCAACGCTGGTTTTCAGCGTTGACGGGATGACGTCAACCGGTGCAGCATTTAATGAGATAAAAATAACAAAATAAGAAATAAAATAAATGCAATACTTGGTTCTAAATGTTTATATAAATATAATTATCTAGAATGGCAACATTCCGTAACTTCGTTCCTTATGTATTTGTGATAGCAATTATCACGTAAGCGTGCAAGTACACGAGTGTTTCGAAACAGCATGAGTAAACGAAAATTCTTGCAGACTTCATAATTTTTATTTGAATCTTGTTGTTATAACATTTTTAACTAAATCTATATAATTTAGGTTAGTCATTATTCTACTGCTGATAAAGCCAGAATTTACTATAACAATAAATTATTTAACGCCTGCGAAACATAATATAGCAATGAGTAAATTGCATCAGGCATAGTTATTCTGCCGTCGTAATGTAAAAAGGCACATCTAACATTTTGTAAATTTTAAGGAAATTGAGTTTGACATATTTTGCTGGTTTTCGGCAAACAAATGTAAATACATATGGTTGTTTTATAAAAGTTGTAGTTATATTTACATGATTCCTACAAAACTAATAATAATAATTTGTTTCTTTTGCTACCTATTATTATAATCAACATTTTCTCTAACAACTTAGCAAAATAAATTATGTAAAAACATGATTATTAAGCATAAAAGGCATAAATAAAATAACCAAATGTGGCCTTTCTTCCTAGTATTTTGAATGTAAATTTATATTACAATGAAAAGGCATATTTAATCAATTGTGCCTTTTTATAATAAGAAAATACTTCAAAAGTTGCAATGCCTTACCTCACAACAACAAGCGCTTCTCGCCATCAAACTAGAAAGTTTGGCGAGTAAAATTGTAGAAACAACAGTCTTTGCGGAAAATCCATATTTGTGTTATTACATAAGAACATAAGAAGTACATAAGAACTATGTTAGTAAACCACAACAAAAAAAAAAATACTTACATACTTTTTTATTTTGATATGAAAAAAAAACTTACAAGATTGTTTGGGTTGAATAAAAAATAAATTAAGTTACTCGCTTCGGAACCGATCGCATCACTACACCTCTTTTCAAAAATACTAGTTAAGAAAAGCAAATCTGACTAGTTGTGTCTTTTCCATATTGTTAAGCCGTATTGTGGATACAAATTATAAAGAATTGGCATATTTGACTCATTTGCCTTTCATTTTTATTATAGACCTAATGTGCCTTTTTATTTAACAAATTAATCCATACTAATATTATAAATTCATAAGTAACTTTGCCTGTATGTTACCTTTTCACGCCTAAACCACTGAACGAATTTCGATAAAATTTGGCAAGGAGGTAAGCGTGATACAAGGGATGAAAGTTTGTATGGGAAACTTAGCGTTTCTTAAGTGAAAATTCAAATGAGATGTTTCATTTTCGGCCATAAAGTGGACGGTATTGAAAAAAGAGGAAAAAAATTCACGAATTCAGGAAAAATATTCTTTCCTGAATATTTTCTTGATTACTTCGGCACAAAAAATAATAGTTTTTCATATTATTGCAATATTCTATTGACAATGGCGTCGTCTTACTTGCATACTGCTTTCGTCCAGAAACCATGTTACATTAAAACGTAACAATAACACGTAGACGTTATTTATATAAATATGAAAGGCATGAATTTCTGTGCTATTAATATAAGATAATAAGATAGCTATCTTAGACAATTTTTTTGGCTAAGAAAGTGATCGATAAAAAAATATACTAAACTTTTGTAGATCGTAGATTTGTAGGTATTTCTGGACGACAAATGGCTGGCTGTCGATGGTCATATCAACATGACAAACGTCAAAAATTTTCAGTTTTTATTTAGTGCCTAAAAAAATATTAGTCATTATGAAAAAAGACTTTCTTTATTATGTTCAGGGGTTCGTTTCCAAGGTTTTCTAAAGCGTACATATTATGGCCGGAGTCCTATACAAAAATGAAACGTCTCCTTTACGCTTTTGGTAAGAAATAAAAAATTACATGTTTCACCGGTTTTGTGAAATCATCCCCCAAGGGGCTAAAATAGGGGATGATTTTAAAAATCACACGATCATTGAAATTTTATTTAACTGTTTTTAAAAGATTGAAGGAATTGGAATATAGTCAAATTCCGTATCTTGCGGTAATATTTATTTTATTAAATGCGGTCCACCCGCTTTAAAGTTATTACAAGTTATAAAATAACCCAGCTAATATGTAGGTATTACGATGGTCAATGGCGGTGATATAGTTTTTCAAATTAATGGTGATAATATTAAAATCAATTATTATTATTTTAAGTTAAACATTTAGAATCATAAAATTTAATAAAATAAAATAAATATTATTTGCATTTATTAATTTATTGAATTTCACGCTTTAACGGCTGAATTTGGATGATAAGTATACGGATAGGCCATGACCTGTGATATGATACTTTTTATCCCGGAAGCATGTCCCCGTGGGATAATTTCCGACATCCACCCAGACAATGCCGCGGGCTGAAGCTAGTAAAAAATAAAAATTAAAGTCGCATCTACAGTTCATTTTTTCATTAACAATTAACATTGTGTTGAACATTACATATTAATAAAAATATCACATGCAGAAACAATACATTTAAAGGCCTAATTAAAATTGATGTGAAATGTGTTTAAGAGTCAATTAATTTAAAGTAAGTCGAGTCAATTAATTTAAAATTAGTAGCAGGTATAATGTCAAATTTAATGTCAATAATATTAAGAGTACAACTTCTTCACTTTAATTCTGATACCGAGTATAAACATTTTTCCAACAAGAAGGCTTTTAATTTAGTTTTAAAAGAGTGAGAGCTATAAATTAATAATTTTAAGTTAGTCGGTAACCTATTAAATAACTCCACTGCTTGGTATCGGGAACAATGCCTAGCTATGTTAAAATTTGGTGCCATTTTGTGTTTAAATTCCTTCCTTCTTGTGCTTTCTCTTATCTTACGTTCCTCTTGTGATTCATACTCACGAATATACTTAGCAAAGTGATTGAGGATTACTAATATATATAAACTTGGTACTGTTAAAATGTCTAATTCTTTAAAGTGCTCTCTACATGAGTCTCTTTGTGAGATCAACAACATCTTTCAACGTAATCAAAGTCAAATGAGTCCTTTTTTCGTATCTTAATGTGAAAAATAAATGGTGTTATGCCCTTTTAGTTTATAATATCTCTGAAGATCTTGTTCATAAAAATATGGAAAAAAAAACTGCAAGAAACGCCATTTTTTCTGATTCTGAATATGTATATATATAAGGTGTATCTATTCATACACGAAATCTCTTAAGGGGTCATTGTACTCATCATTATGAACAACTTTTACTATGGGACCAAAGTTATCATCGCGAAAAAAAAATCAGCCCCTACATTTTGACGAGTTAAGCGAACATAAATGTAGGAAACAGCTGATTTTTTTTCGCGATTTAAGGTTTAGTCCCATAGTGAAAGTTGTTCATAATGATGAGTACAATGACCTCTTTAGAGATTTCGTGTATGAGTAGATACACCTTATATAAATATAACTCATTTTTGTGAAAATGTTAATATTGCCCTTATTCGTTATGACGCCAGTATTGCTCATCTGTTATGGTCAGATACTTGTAAACATTTGATACGAAGGTATTTTACTTCAAATCTAGGAAGTTTAATTAATTTTGATATTTGTAATTATCATTTCCATAACGTCTGAAAATTAAACTCAAGACATGGACTTGGTAACATAATAGAAAAGGGAACAAATAAATAAAAACCTGACTTCAAAATATGAAGCACGAGCGCCTACCGTAGCTTGTAAAGCAAAGATGTGCTTATGAGCTATTACTGATATTTGACGTAGGCACTGCGTTGATTATTACGGTTGCGAGAGTGTATTTTATATAACTTTGGTATCAACGTAAAAATGATACAATTTAAAGTCCAAAAAACATAATTTTGTAGGTAAGATAAAAATAATCATGGTTTTAGGATGATCTTATTAAAAACATGACGATTATTTTTCTGCTGATCTTGGATGAATTTGCAAATCTACCTACATACCAAATTAATTTAATTGGTAATTGGAATCATCCTCAATACGTTGAGGATAATCACTTAGATATAGGTATCTATGCGCAGTTTAATCATCTGCCTAGATTTCTCTTCCAAAATAGTAGGTAGTCATCAAATATTTGGAAGGTCCACCTACCCCAATTAAAAATCAGCTGTGCAAGGAACGGAAGGTCACCACTACGGCTGACTATGGCAAGCAAAGGGAGCAAGCAAGTTAGACCGCATGGCAACGAGCGTTTCCTCTCGGCTAGGTTCAGTTTGCCAGTCGCCGGTGAGACGCGAGCCGGCGCGCGCCGCAGTCCGCCAGCCCGTCGCGTTCGTGACGTCAACTTGCAACGCGAAAAATCAATGGATTCCCCTCCGACACTAAGGTTAACCGCATACCGCATTTTCTCAAAGAAAATGTGTCATATGTCAGTGAAGTGTGGACGATACATGCACCTGGGATACTAATTAATTGATAATGATAATAACACTACGGTGTAAAATGCAACGCGTCACGTGAACGGTTTACATTCAAGTTTTTTTTGTGTGGTGTCATTTTTTAAGTTATCATTATTTTTCAAATGTACATTTTCTTTATTTTCCGTTGAATAACTTAACAATTGACATTTTCTTGATTATTGAAGTAACAGTGTTGTTGTTTACCTTGCGCACTGTCACGAAGTCATGGAATCATTGTTGTTTATTTAGAAAGGATTGACAGTCCACTTAATAATTGTCAGTATTGCCAACGCAAATCCTCTGTTTTATTAAATCACTTGGCCCTTTATAGCACCTAACTATCTGTCCTTCATTTACTTCATGTCTACCAACAACTGGTTAAACAAGTTATCGCCACGAGCCATTATTTTTTAAACAAACATTTGTTACATTGTCATACATGTAAGCTTACCACCGGATTTTATTAGAATTTTATTTTGTCTTATAATGAACATAAGTTAACCACTTTACTGTAAAGTTAATATTGTTAATGTAGAAATAAATAAATTACATGAAACATGCGGCTAAATCCTTTGATATTCGAATCAGGCATGTAACTCTAGTTAACGAATCAAAGATCATGGTTAATGAAACGCAACTGCATATTGAATGTAACTTAATACTAGTATCAAGTCCTATTAGAAATCGATTATTTAATACAGTGTAGGTGGTGGGTATTACATAAATCATTGTAACTCATTGTTAGATAGCAGACAGCAGAAAATAATGGGCCAAATAGAAAGTACATTAACGCACATGCTCGGTTCACATACAACGAAGCCTCTAACATATAATTAAAAAGTGATTTATAAATAAACGCACATCACAATTTGTATTGTTTTTCACATTTTCTCTTCAGATTAAAGTCACACTCAAGCTTGACTCATGAGCAACTATTTAAGAAAGACGGTTTCAAAAAAAAAAAACGCGAAAACTTTAGGAGACTTATCTTCACCTATCGCTTAAGTAATGTGTAAATCGAATCGTAATCGTAACAATATAATCTATATCACCTTTCACTGTAACTTTGTAACGTACGTACTTTACAATATTTAGATGTAACTATATTCTACACGCAAAAAGTAATTGTACAAAATTTTTAATTGACACAGCTAACTCGATTCGAAAGCATGAAATTGGAGAGTCATGATATAGATAAATTTTATGTTTCACATCTACTTGAGATGTTTTTGAAAGAACGTTGAAATATTTCAACTGTTCGTTTCATAGATATCGAATATCAATATGTATATCTAGAAATTCGTGATATTTTTCTGGAAAATGTCTCAGATAAAGATGTAACTTAACATGTCTTTACGAATCAGTTCAGAGTTTCCAAGATGAATGAGATTAATTTAGAACTAACACATGCTAAAATAATAAGAGAAGATTGTAAAACAAGTAAAACTTAAAAGGAAGACGTGGTAGATATGACAATAAGGATAAACAACGAAGTTGTTAGAGACAACTGGGGAAAATGTGATAATGTCGCAAATGCAGCCGACAGGCAGGCTACGCAATTTAGTTAACTTACTATTAAATTTTACATAAACCGCATTGCTGTGTTTAGTACCTTACCATTTCAAGCCTCTATTCACCTCAAATCGTGCAATGATTTTGTTAGGTATTTATGAATGTTCAATATGTACATATTCAATATGAATAGGAAAATCTAAAATGTGGTTAGGACCAGACAGGCCGTTACGTTGAAGCGAAAATTCTTCTTGTAATCTATCTCAACCCATTTATCTTTGAAAACGAATAATATTATCGAGAATGATGTATTACAATATTTGCATAAATATGTTAATTCACATTGAGAAACAAAACAAGAGAACGTAAATTGTAAATGCCATTCGGTTTCCCATAAACCACACGTGTGAAGTAACGGCTGTTACTAACATGTTCAATCTTTTACGTCACAACAGTTATTAAACGTAATGTTAAGGTACGTAACAAGAGTTTGATCTTTATCTATTTAGTTAAAACAAGTTTCTAAATCGTAGGAATACCATGTTGTAGTAACCTCGTTAGTCATCATAGATAAATATTGCAACAATGACCATTACTCATCTGAATACGATAAAAATATTTAATGTAGAGCATTCGGAAGAGGAAAGAAAAATATCCAAATACTAATAGGTTCTTAAAATATACTGCCGGTTTTACCGTTTGATTAGTTAAATAATTAAAACAAAGAACTGCCAAGTTAATAATCATAACGGTTATATTTCGAATGCTTATCGCAGCTTTACTCGAGCTCGGTATAGAAATGATATTATTATCGGTGCAGGTTTCCAAATATAGTCTCTTAAGGTTAACCCTAAAAATATAGTTTAACAGCGGAGACAGTATAAATGGTCTAGGCGATACTTGCGAGTGAAATCCGCTGGAAGCCGATGCAGTGTAACGGGTTATTCTCGTCGATGGATTTGTTGACGAGTCGAGAATCGTTGACCCCGTCGGTGAAGGCGAAACCGAGTGCGAACTGTTCCATCCACTACTTATTGATGTTGAAACCACATCTGCAAGAACACCCAGCAACTGTCCAGCTATCAGATCACTAACGTCTACAAATCAGAAGTCATCCAGCACGGTTTATGTTATCGTGATTCCAATATTATATCAGTTGCCTACAATTTTTTGAAGAACAAACCAATTTTTTTTTGATGATATTTTGTGATGATGGATCGATTTCATTGTTTCAAAATGATAAAAACTATTTGGGTCTTTACAAATAATGTCAATTCATTTGATTGGAAACCTATTGTTAGCAGGCGTATCAAACAGCTTAATGGAAAAATAAATATGATATCCGTTTCCAATGGGCTATGAAAATAATATTGAAATAGTTGTCCCAATTCTGTCTCATTGGAATCGATTCTAGAACAAGCCTCTGTGTACTCAGCCGAACTATAAGGTCTTGTCTGACCCACATTCGATGCTATTAAACCATGGCCTAAAAGCCTACGTGACATGGCGTTCTGCTATTATATCATTACCATCATTAGTGACATCAAAGGCTTGCAGTTAAAATGTATAGGGTCGCCCACTGCCTGCTCATATAAGCAACCCACCAGAACTTCGAGCCATAATATGCTATCAGATTGTAATATAAACATGCCGACTTTTTCACTTTCGAAATTTTCTATGGTCCACTGAATGCTGATATTAACTGCCATCCATACCTTTCAGTTTATTAATTTCAAGACTGTTTCAGAATTAAACCTTTTTTTAAATTACTCCACCGTTGTCCATGATTATATAGTTACTCTTGGAGACTTAAAATTGACTAGGACTTCTTGGGTCGTTCATCTTGTCTATGACATTAAGGTGTCCAATCAATATTACTTAAAGATAATCGTTCTTAGACACAATCCGGAGATTGTGGTTGTTATCAAAATACTTGCGATGTTTTAGCTAATCAATCAATTTAAGATATTACAGATTATACCAAACTATACTACAGATAGGTATAACTAGCTCAAGCCTTTAAATAAATAGCTACTGAAATTTTGGTGAAGGCCATTAATAAAAGCAAATCTATTCCCCATCTAACTCTCGCACTTCAAATTAAAATTTTAGCTGTGTTTTTATTATACGAGTAGTTCAAGCCAACTGTGTGAAGGTTGTTTTGGGTTTTGCAATTGCAAATGAAATATCATATGAGCCCTTCAAAAATTTTATCTTGCAAAATAATTCCTTGCCTCATGCAAATTGTTAATATCAATCCATTGTTCCGTTACGGCTGAAGCTTGAATATATTATTTAAACCAATCCTTTCGGTCTTTTAAAATAATAAAGCAAGGTAATGACTCTACTTATCATTTGAATTTACTTCATATCTTCCACAGTTAGGTGTCTTGTCACTTAAATTAAATGTTCGCCATGAAATGTAATGTTTTTGATTTAATTAATTGAGATAATACTTGATAAGAGAGAATGGGCAGGTTCTGAATTAACGACAACAATAATTATTGCATTGCCTTTCATACTCACTTTCAATCCCAAATAAATCGCGACAAAAACATGTAAGATTCGAGTCATCTGATTCAAGGTGTTTATTGTTTATGGATCCTTTGCGTTGACTTGAAGATTCTGAAGTGGCATACAGATGCAAATCATGGTATTTAATTGTGTGTAGAAAATCGGTAGCGGACAGCGGTACAGTTTTATGTCCGTTAGATTTAGTTGTCACATAGCCACTTAGTCAAGATACAAAAACGTAAACCGTTTTAATGGATACCGGTTACCACTTTACAGTTCTCGGTATGGTTTCCCGTTGATTGTTTGGTGCTAAGTTTGCTCCAGCCTCCCACGAGCTATTTGCTTCATTTATAAACTGTTGCGTTTCCAAGAAATGACATTACAATCGTGCGTATGATGAATGTTGATTTTATCGTTATTTTGTATCGCTTCGGTATGAGTTACTGGGAACGGAGTTGCTTTTGAAACTTTTGCGACTATCACGCACTACTTTTCATATAATTGAAACTCGTTTACGATTTATCTATAATCAGGGAACATTTTAAACAATGCTATGAGCACTCCTCTGAAATTACATCCATGTCATTCCAAAAGCGGTACAATATTGCATAGTATTTTATATTCCTAGCCGTCGAAAGTGTGACGACCACCTTTTTGTGGTTTTCTGACCGCAGCAAACCGGTTCCCGTGCAAGATAGTTACAGGTGATTCCTATAAAGAACAGGTTCCTTTTCGTATTGTTGGAAATCAACTTCTTTGTCCACTGAGTGAACGAACCGATATCATTTGTGCTCGTGTCAGGACTACTTTTACTTGAAGGGAAGTTGTAAGTACCGGTGCAGTGCCGCAATCAAGCCCTGTGCCACGGGAAAGGAAATCTTATGAAATCTGAATTGATACAAGATTCAAGATTCTTAATTCGCTTGTTAACTTTTTCTTTACAAAATAATCAAGTGAGTTCTGCATTCTGTATGTGTGTCATAGTAAATCTTTCTAATCGTAAAGTTTATGTGAGAGTTAACTATTTGTATCAATATTCATTATTGAGAGAGGTGTTATCATTAAGCTATTAGAGCAATTATCTACGGAGTCAAGTTCTTAACAAGCAGAGTGAGAAACTTTTGGACTAGCAATTTTCTTATCAGACTACTCCTCCATTGGAAAATTTCCGTTTTGATATCGCTATGAGCTGCGTCTAACGCTTGCGCCTTCAGTGATATACTGAACCATGGAGTCTCCTTGTAAGGTTTGCTATCGTGAGATTGAACGGATGAAAGCACAGACATTGCTTCGAAAGCAAAGTAATTGCTACCTGTGTGTTGTTTTTGCTCACCGCAACTTGTTTAGCGTTGTCTGCTTTGGTACGTTCTCGCCTATTGATATACCCGTCACAAACCAGCGTTTACTGCTGCTACGTGCGGATGTGTTCAATTATGTGCTCTACTGTTCTAAGGATTGGTGCTAACTAAATGTAACTCTCAAACCTCCGTTCGCAAGTTTGTTGGTGTAACCGTCACGTTTTTACTTGGTATTTGAAGTCGAACGAATTATTGTTTTTTTTCTTATAGTGCTTAATTGCATATTTAATATGCTCATTAGCGATTTTTTTGGCTACTGATTGAGATGAGATAAGCAGATAGCATGATAACCTAATATCACTGTGTTATAGAAAGTTACGTGGCATTAATTATTGAAATGAATTTTGACACGGGTTAGACAATGGACTAGTAATACTAAGAGAAGTTATCTGATTGCTTGTTATGCAAAACCATAATTAGTGTTTATTATACTGCTTGATGAAATTTGTTGTGCTTTTATCTGGAGATCTTAAGTCATGTTAGAATTTAATCTTTCCAAAAAGTGATGTTAGGCAATGGATGCTACTGACTCTTAAACCACCAGTTTATCTCTCATAAATATCACAATATTTACGATATGGAACCCGTTAGAAGTGGTAATTAAACCACGGATATTGTTTCGGAAAACGGGTTGTGATGTTGTTGTCTGCATGTCTGTTGCACGGTCGCCTCGCAACAGACTCGCGTAACTAATGGGAATGCGTTGCGACTTTATAATTCGACGTTACGTGACATTAATAATTATTTTGTTTTCGTTCGATCGCTCCATAGGATCGTTCTCAGACGTGTGACGGGATGTTGGTACATTCCATTCAAAAATTATCTTAAAGTTATTTATATTGTTAGTTATTTATGTCTGTAATTTTTATGGTGCACCTACATAATAAAGAGTATTATTTTCTATTGTAGATATTTAAAACGATTTTACGCCTAGCTTCAAGATATTTTAAATAACCAACTAGATTAACATCCAGATATGGCTACATGTCGACAGTTGCTCATCATTAAAGGAATTTTGTTAGTAAAGATTGAATCCCAAACGAATTGAATCATTTTTCTCCAAATTGTTGCAATAGAAAATCAGTTTATTGCAGCCAGTTAACGACCATTGTAATCTCCTGTCCTGTCCTCTAAAATTATCGATTCCAATTTGTTATTGAACATTCGTTTTTACCATTCCATTTCGAATTTAACTTTTATCGCCTAAATTGTTAGTCGGCACAGATCGGCGTCCAGCACCATTTTACTCGCCCAAAGTCAATCACGTGCCGGATGTTAATCTGTGCATGTGTCCTCACACAGTGATTTAATCTCGTTGGCGATACCCATGCTGGGTGCAAGTGAGCAATTTGCCATTTGAATGTATATAAGCAGTTGTGCACCTATTCTGAGAGTATGAATGCTATAAGTATCTACCTACTAACGAAGTTGACCTCCGTGACTTTCGGATCTCTTGAGTCTTGCTGTTCATATTAACTGTTGACACAAATGCTTGTGCTAAAGCAGTTGTGTTATAACGTGCATAGCCATTTACTAAATAGAAACACACGTTCAAATGAATGAGATTGTATAGCCTCACACCTAGTTGAATTGTAGATGTTTAGCGCTGCAGTATTTGTAGTATGTCTATTGTTAACGGAGGTAACATTTGACTGTTAATAATAACACGTAAATTTTGTTATCAAAATACAACTTTGGTTTTAGTACGTCAGCTTTGGTCAACACTTCCTAAAGATCTTGTATGAAGATAGTTCTTGGTAGAAGTTTTAAAACTTGGTTCAAAAAGGTGTTTAACCATTCGAAGCTCAGTTCCTTTAAAGTCGACTGCAATTGGCTCAGAGCCAGCAGTAGTCGCCGCGATGTTTTGTATATTACGAAATTCCACCAAAACTGTTGCAGTAGGCAGGAATGACCCCATTTTCGGAAGCTATTATGATATGACGTGATTATTTATTACGAAAACGCACGATACTCTACTAACTTGTTCTGTTAAATTGCAATGCATTGCGAATTGAAATTAAGGACGCCAGAAATTAATTATAATCACACTTGTCCTCGCTATTGTTATTTGATTGTAATTGGCTGAGGGGTAGGAATACTAACTAAGAATAGAAAACATTATTTCATGTCATTTGTAATTACAACAGCTACAATATGCATACCAATAGAATAAATTGGTTCATGAAGTCATGTGTGCTGTTCAGTTATAGCTTTCATGTTCTTTACAAACATGGAAAGGGCACAAAGTTGTCCTTTCAGTAATAATAAATTCTAGTTTTGAAATGTACAATTTTATCTGATCGACACCACGCTAGCTGCTAACGCCATGTTTCTCCATGACTCGGCCGTTGACCCAAATTGTTCGGTTACCTTTATATTTTATAGCAGACTATATAATAACTCCAGAAATAATATTTTAAAATTAAGCAGAATAGGGCTGCGGTATTTATTTAGACTCAAGGCCCTTCCTTCCAAAAATAATGAAGTATGAAATCGGTCAATTCCATTTCAGTTTTGCAATAGGATATAATATGTATTATGGTTAATGAATATTATTATTGCATGGAACTTTAGCAGTATATCAATGTGTTTATCTTATTTATTGGGTCTATTCAAAGATTCGCTTGACCGGGTTTTCTGGGCTATTAACCAGGCGGCCTGAAGACTTGACAGCTGTGCACTTAGAGCCTGAACGTCTCTTGTCATTCAGGTTGAAGTTCGTGTGTCTCGTGGAACAGAACAGCTTCCGTTTTGAAATCAGTCGTCCGTAGTCGCTTTATGGGTGAGTTCGTATCGGTGACCGATTTCAGGTAGACCAGCCCTATTTTTAGAGATATTTGGAGCATCAACTGCGATAGACGAGTGTATTGTGATTGTATTACGAATAATTTGCGGGATTTTTGTGGGTGGCAATTTTCTAGAAATAACTAAGATAGTTTTTTTTAGCTTTTTAGAGATATTTAGAGCATCATCTGCGATAGACGAGTGTATCGTGATTGTATTATGAATAATTTAAGAGATGTTTGTGGGTGGAAATTTGCTAGAAATAACTAAGTTAGTTTTTTATAGCTTTTTAGAGATATTTAGAGCATCATCTGTGATATACGAGTGTATTGTGATTGTATTACAAATAATTAAGGGATTTTCGTGGGTGGAAATTTGCTAGAAATAACTAAGATAGTTTTTTTAGCTATTTCGTAGTGTAAAATAAACTGGTTGTATAATACCCGAAAACTTATTCAAATTAGACGTGTTCATTATTATCATAACGGTGCTAAATGATTGGAGAGGCATAAAAAACAAGGTATTTTAATTCCCCGTTGTTAAGCTTTTAGATCGAACAAATAAACAGTTTATTTTTAAGTTGGTTCAACTGGCCGCACGTCGATAGGTCAAACTCACAAAATGTCACGAGTTGAAATGCCAGAAGTTACTTGCGAAGTAGAAAAATACCAACAGTTACGGTTGTTTTACATACTTTCTATTTCCAAACAAAAAGAAACGTTGAAAACTATTAGATTCATGTGTCACACTTAACACTTAACGGTTGAATATTTTACTGACAGATTCCATATTGAGAACATCTATAAAATAATATGTTTTTTATTTATTTGAAATTACATCGAATCCCGTAAATTACAGAAAGTGTTCAATATTTAACGTTATTTGTTATTTTTAGTAGCATTTGTTTTTTCAGATTGTATGTATTTTACTTCGATGGCCCTAGTTTATCATTTGTGACTTCCAGTTATGGTTATATATAGCTATTTGTGTGTAAGCGGGCACACCCTTCATGCCTGGGGGCTTTTATTTAGATATTAAGTCCTGTTTACGTTTTTAGTTTTTTATTTCTGCTTGTTGAGCCACTTCTTCTTCCCAGCTTTAAAGCACTAGGAAGTGGTGAAGGGCGGGCCCTTTGGAAGCCTGTCTTATGTAATTTTGACGTTCGAAAAGTGCCTTGTTTGATTAAATGACTTTTAATTTTGATTTTGAAATACAGATAGAACAACACAGACGTTCAATTCACGGCTCGTTGATGATGATGATCATCTGTTTACTATCTCACTTATTACTCACATTAGTCTTTATATGCTTATTTATAAGGTTTATATTACCTTGTATATCTTTAGAATTAAGCATCGTCACACAGTGTCCGTCGTAACGACTGCACCTAGGTAATAATCATACCTGTATGTTTGTTGTTTTAATGGCATCATCTTAAGGCTATTTTTGTCGATGCAGTAAATGTTATTTGCACAGAATAACCTTTATGGTTTCACATTATGTTGTTGTATGTTTAAATCTACGTTTTGAAATGTATGAGATGAGACGAATCAATGTTCTTCATCTTTATTGAAGCTAATAAATACGCACAAGAATTTGTATAGTAGATCTTGCGCAACAAACTGCGATAATCTATCTGGTTGTAATTTAGTTATCTTTGAAGTCAAAAACACGAGTTAACATCAACTAGGCCGGTATAATAGGTGCAACTGAAATAACCGGGCATAAAGCCGTATCTTTGACCCAAATGCTTGCAGACAAATGGAAAACTATTAAGATTTGCCCTATATTCAATGTTTATTGTAAGTAGTAAATCGTTAAATGACGCATCAATTTCAGATTTGTAACCCCTGAAAGAAAATAGGTATGAGCAATGTAAAACTGCTAGGCTGGGGCTGCTGATAGGCTGAAAAATGAGGTGATAAGGCAACGGTGCGGTTTAAAAGAAGATGTAGTGACAAAAATTTAAAAGAGTATGCTTAGATGGTTTGGTCATGTTGAGAGGACGAGTGAAATGCGACTAACAAAAGGAAATAAAGCAGAGGTGAGTGGAAACGCCTGGAGGACATATAGTGACCAAATTGGTGATGTTCTTCAGAAAGGTCCGGTGCGTAGTACTCGCAATCGGCGTGCGTGTATGACCAGATGTATGAACGTAAAGGCGAAGCAAAAGGAGTATGTAAGGAGCCTAGCAGGTGGCGTTCTATAGTTTCTGCCTACCCCCATGGGAAGAAGGCGTGAGTTTATGTATGTATGTTATGTGTAAAACTGCAATACATATTTGGGACAACAAGGTTTGCATTTTACCAACCCTCACTTTCAGACATTGGACATAAAATTTCGCGTTTCATTAGCGATTTGGTCAAAACCAGACATTCGTGCGTCGTCGTATGCAACTGGGGTAGGGTATTGAAGCGTAGCTTGTAAAAAATTTACGATAACTCCTACTGTATATGCAGCAAAATGACGCAACACTGCGAACCGGCTTCAAGTGAACGTATTTTGGAAACACATTCATTCTAATTTACTTTAAATAACAACAAAATGTTTGAATGTTTAGTTTTAATTAATACCTATCTACTTATGTGTTTGACTGCCTCGTTCGTCTATTAATCGCAAGCGCTACTGCTGAGCATGAGGTCCTGGGTTCGATTCCCAGGTTGGGCAAAGTGTTATTGGGATTTTCCATTAGGAATTTCTCAGTAGCAGCCCGGAGTCTTGATGTGTGCCCGGTTGATGGCAAAAGGCTCGCCCCCTATTACATGGGACTTAAACATAACTGGCGAAATGTGGGTGTACTATAGGTACACCTCCGCCTAATTCTTCGGGGATTGAGACCTTCGCTAAAGACCACTCTTTTCTCAAGGTTTACCCCAGTCACTGTTTCATAAGCTTGACTGTTTTAACAAGTTCTTAAATATCATTGTTAGATACGTACGAGTTCCTAACCGAAGTAAATGACAGATTTGAGAATAGCCTTCCGTTTCATTTAAACATAGTGCTCGAAAATGAGAGAATAACATTTAAAATTGAAGTACAGTTTGTCTCTAATACAGAGTTACTACAGAGTAAGATCGTGATCTTCTACGTAGGAGTCTCATATGAAGACTAATAGGCAAAACCTACTGTCGCTCGCAAAGATTCCATTCCAAATTTATTGAAATGCAAATAATTTTTTAGCAACATATTACTCAAGCATAGTCTGGTGGGGTGCTAACTGGCTTCTGCAGTGTTTGTATAGTTGACGTACTTACGTTGTTAACACTTATTCGTGAACAATATGGTTCCTTTCGTATTGTACGGTGTTCTTACGTTATAAATTGGTTTGGATCGCATTTGAATTAAAATTTGTGTTGATGTTTGGAATATTTAGTGTCAGTTTCATTTCCAATCTTTGACGTACTTACGTAGTTAACACTCAGTGAAAAATATGGTTCCTTTCATATTGTGCGGTGTTCTTTTGTTTTAGATTGGTTTGAATTGCATTTGAATTAAAAGTTGTGTTGACGTTTGGAATATTCAGTGTCAGTTCCAATTATTTTTTTCTCGATGAGAATTTGATTGTGATTGTGATATCTGATGAAGAGGATTATTGTCTCGTTTCATTCTTGTTCTTGTTTTCAACGCTTCGTTGCGTTTGGGCAGTTGAAATCAACCGCAAAACAGTGAATGGCTCTCCTTTTAAAGCTTCAGTTAGGTGTAGTGCTTATCACCTGCGTATAAACATCACGTGTTAATTTGTATGGAAAAGTGGAAAACAACCGTGTGAAATTGAAAACTCCATTGAGCTGTTTCCTAATAAAAGCAAACGATTGTGAGAACTGCAATATAAAACATTAAACTGTTACAAAAAATTACAAAACTAACGTAGGTGAAGTGTATTAAAACGCCCGCATGCATCTCTACCTACGACTTACGAGTGAAGACGGTTTGTTCGTTGCGAAGGCTTCAATCATTTACGCGCTGTTGATCTTAATAAAATCAGTAATCCAAGATAATCATATAACTGCCGTGTTGAGGTAATTATGGGTTACAAAAACAACAAGTAAGATGTAATTTGCTTCCATTATACATAGAAAAATGCCGCTCCACCGTTAGATCCGTTTTCCATATCAATGTTGTAGCTAGTAACACAATCCGAGCAGTAAAACTCATTTATCTCCATAAACTAAATATAACGCGCAACATTGGACTTGTTTAAAATATCTCCTTTAGCCGCACTAAAGGACACAAGTGCTCCTTCAAGTTATTTAACCCTGAAAGCATCGCTTACTAAAATAGCAACAAATCTGAGAGAACTGGTAACACTTGCTTATGCTTTGGAGTGACTAATACGGTCTATTACTGCTAAACTTAGATTATTTTAGGTGACACTTTAATTTATTTTGTTTTCATATTGGATTGATGATTTGTGATGTTTATTTTGATGTCAAACATAACGCTGTCGTTTGGTACTTCTGGCGTTAAATAATTTAGATAATTTCACGTTCCTTCTTTTCAAAGTACTTACAAAATAACGTTAAATCACAGCGACATTTCGTTAATGTGATAAATATGCGCGAGCGCAAGCTAAATTGGGATCAATTAGCCGCGAGCTAATTATAAAATAGCCGAAGTTGAGAAAAGAAAACTTACGTCGGGTAAGGAGCTGCTGAGTGATTCATATTTATTAGAACTGCCATACTATTTCATTATATATTACTTTTAAAGGAAGTTTTTTTGATAAATTGTATTTATTACACCGTTTTATTTTTATTTCTGTTTCCTATAGAGTCGCATAGTTAAGTAATATTGCTCTTCGGATCTCACAATAATCTCCGGTCGGAAATGAAGATGACTAACATTTTCTCTTTACGTTTTACGTTTACCTACATTTTCTTTGGAAAATTCGAAAACTTACAACAAATAATCATTAACTTTCCTTTTTGCTGCTGAAATTACCTAATTTATGTAGGTATTGACAGCAATGAACAATAAATTCTTTGTTAATAATCGACTTCCAATGAAAATTACACGTTTCTTTTCACGTCGCCGCGTCTCTCGCTAAATGCTTTGTGCGCATAAAACACGCCTGCTATAATGAAACGTTGAATGACAAATGGTAGCTTTAGACAAAATCCTTTTTAAACAGAAAACGTGAAATTACCATTTTATGAAGAGCTCCCAGATTTCGCTTACTAAAGTCTCATTAGTTCTCCATAAAAGAATCGAGAACAGAGTGGGAGCTCCTGTTACAATGGCACATTTGTAGTGAGTCGCCTACAGAAATAGATTAAAGCGTTGCAATAATTATATCAGCGAATGGGCTTTGTTGACCACCGTAAACCAAACACGTGTGAGCTTTTATATGTTTATTATTCGGACGTTCTCATTGCACGATAAATTTGCTTTCCTTTTACGTTACGAATAAGAAGAAAATGTCAAATTGTTGCAAATACACTTTCATAATAAAATAACATAAGTATCTGAGATATCGTAACTTAATTTATGACACTGAATAACTTTAATTTATTTGATCTTTGAAGTACTAACTAATAATTATTAATATTATAGAGATACAAAGAAATATAGATGACGACAATAACTTCTAGAAATATGATTCTAAAACAATTATGATGTGACTTTAAAGTGATAAAAATGTTACGAAGTTCCTAAAAGTGCTTAATTACAATAGTAAGATGGAGAAATAATATAATGTTTTGACTATTAATGAAGAAACTGAAGATGGGGGCACACGGGTCCAAAGAAAAGTTATACAGAAGTAACTCCGAGAAATATCCGTCCAAACTCCCAGTGCCGAATGATAAAAAGTATAAGATAGCGGTAAATCGAGAGAGATTCGGATCTTTTGGAACCAGAGGTGAGTAGCGTTGGAAAATAACTAACCAATTTCATTTTATTGTTAATGTACAACTGTACGTCCTTATTTCTATTAAGGTTGTAATAGCTTTCTCTTCATCATACTTAAATCAAAGCTTAATACGATAACACGGTAGGTACTTAACTTACCTAGAGCATAATGAATTCGCAGGAGCATTAACTTTAATATTATCCGGGTAAAAATGAGTCACATTATGTCAGTAGAATTGCATTGTTGCTACAATGTCCAATTCTGATGTTGCTGAATGAGTTATGGTTTCTAAAATCTGTGTTTCAACAACAATTACTGTGTAAGTTCGGGTGAAACACCTTTGACCTTCAGTTAATAGTTTGGTTGGACTCTGACAAATAACAACAAAAAACAGTTTTCTAAAGACGTGATTCAAAGTTGGGTTCCTTCACCCGTTTCGAAGAAATGCTTGGATATGTCGATAAAGTTTAACAGTCTAAAGGTAATTAGTATTAATTACCTTGTGGTATATGAGGAACATCGTCAATTAGTCATAGAGGCAAATGCAGGACAATGGCTCTACAAGTTATTGACCCGTTTCTTCCTGAAAGCTTATTATTTATAAATAAAACTTTATCGTTTGGAGAAACCATTGTATTCAAAAAAATAAAGTTCAAAGTTTTAATTATATCTGCCAACAATTATAAAATAAGGTAAAAAAAAACGAACAACCATAAATACAAAGAATACTGCTTAGGATATATCGTAGTTATGGAAGTGCAAGGCGTAAATTAAACCAGAGACGCAAGTCAGGATAGTAATCTGGCCGAGGCAGCGGATCAATAAAACGATGTTTACACAGACCAGAAACAATTTTATTGCATATATAACGACCTTTAGGAGCACATATAATCGTATAAACACTGTTTGCGAATGTAGTGATCTAAAAGCGAGTCGTAATAAAAAAATAAAACCTATCACGTAATTTAAATTGCGTGATCGCTTTTTATTTGGTGATGAAGAAGACGGTAACACGTCGTAACGAAACGTAATAGTTTGAATGTTATTTTAGCATTACCTTTTGGTGTTTCATGTCTAAATTGGCAAAAAGGAGCACCGAAGGAATCATTTACGGTTAAGGTGAATCCGCAGCATTACACTCCCCAATGTCATGATTGCATGAAAATATAACTTAGACAGATGTATGAATGATTCTAATGATTATAATTCTGTAAATACTGAAAAATATGATAAAGTCGCGAATCATATATTGATCAAGATACAACCTTACACTGACCTGCAAATAGCAAAAACGTAAGAAAATTTGAATTTCGCGGGCTAAAGCTTCTGATCCACCTTAAATGATTATCATAAAACCTATTACTAATTATCTGCTATTTTTAGGTTTTTAATCTTCATACTTAGTACTTATTCTATAATTAGTAGAAATAATTAACTGTTATAACCTACCTCCATCAGTCTGCACCTACCTGCAGCAAATCTTTATTATATAGTCTTGAAAGAATCAAATTTCATATCTTAGGCACTGCGGAACTAGCTGTAGCAGCGTTAATTTTGGAACACTATTAAAATAAAACGGTAACTAAATGGTATATTATTCCGGCCTGCCTGCCTATTAATATAAAAATAGCGACAAAGTATTGTGGAACTACTATACGAATCCGTTGTAAATCAAGACGGTTTTGTCCACATGTGCGTTCAGGTGTTCAGGTGGAAGCCTTACGTGCCACAATCCGGATTATATATACGTCACGTACCAATGAATGTCTATAATTATATTATTTAAACAATAGATTATAGTCAGTCACACGTAGTCTTAGAAGTTTCAGCAGTCAACTCTCTTGACAAATCTGGTTTTCATGGAAAACTATTCATATATTATCATCTCAACGATGCATATGATCTCAAGTTAAGGTTATCGTTAATTATGGAAATACACTATTGAGAAAATAATAAGCGTCATAGATAAGGATTAGTAGTAACTAGTAAGTTTATGACGTACTTAAATAATCTGTGTCTTAACTGAAACGTGGCCTTAACCTCGGTGAATTTGTGTGGGTGGTTGCTAACGAGTTCCACTTCCAATTAAACCCCTAGTACCTGCTAGTATCAGTCAGTGCTTATGCCTTTAACACGTAAACTTTTGCAGTTAACATTCTACAGTATGATGTTACCAATGATTACTACAAAATGTTCCTTTCAAGGTAAATTGCTCAGATTGCTAGGTAAATTAAGTTTATTAAGTTAATGTAAATTGTGTCGCAATCGCAACGGACGATTACCCATTCAGTCCAGTGCAGGCACAGTCCACCTCAATAGAAGCCAGATACAGGAAAAAATATGTTTTTTCCTGTATCTGGCTTCTATTGAGGTGGACTGTGCCGTTGTGTCGTTATCAACATAACGATTCGTCACATACAGAAATCAGAGTAGGGAATAGTACAGCTGTTTACTTTGCTATTTCTCGGTATTAACTGGTATACGAGTAACTTGTACTATTCGCACTTCTCGTAAAATGAGACCTACGCGAAGTTATTATTATTTTATGTAACAATTGCAAAACCCTGGTACTGTTCATTATGAAGCTAGAACAAGCAATACTTGTTTGTCGACGCCTATAGTCGTTGGCTGGCGATTTCAGTGATTATTGAGATGGATTATTGTTCGCAGTGAAACTGTATACAGCACAAAATTAAAAATGTATAAAACATAAGAATCTTAAGTTTAAATTCAGCTCAGCGAGGGAAAGAAGAATCACAGAATTAATCCCTATAAGCAGCGAACAAGCCACTCGTAGGTTGCACTAAACATCAGTAGGTGATACCTAATATATTATACTCCATTTGAAATAAGATTTGAAATTTAAATAAACTTTTTTACAGTCCGTTCAACCGATTTTGACTTCAATTCCGTAGGCATAAGGATGACATTAAAAGCAAAAAGGTGGTTACAATACCACCAGTTTATTTCAAATGGAGTATAGTGTAAAGAAAACCGGCCAAGTCCATGTCGGACCACGCACAATGAAGGGTTCCGTAGTTGGCATAAATATGTCTCAAGAACAAACTTAACATTGTAGTTGAGAAAGATGATGCCCCAAAAATGTTTGTACGCACAATATTCATTGATTTACCATGTTATTTTAAGATCACAGACTTCTTATAGGTTGTCCTGTAATTTATAAGTAAAGAACTATTTTCTGTTTTTTTTTTTGACTAAGTAGTTTCGTAGATAAGGGGGGAATGGAAGAAGGGCGCAATTTTTCATCTATTTTCATAAAAAAAATATATCTGAAATCCTAGCTAAAAGCCCTTATATTTGATATGTACAGTCAAATTTTTTTGCAAACTGTATACGGTAGGTACAGATTGCAAAACTTTTTTTTTTATATTTGAATTTTGCCCCCAAAACTGACCTCCATATTTAAAATTAATTAATTTACGCTACACGTCCGCGTGTTTGGCTCACAGAAATTCTTATGTGTACCAAATTGCAACTTAATCGGTCCAGTAGATTCGGAGGAAATTGGCTGTGACAGACGGACAGACGACGAATGAACCTACATCATTGGCTTTTTAGGGTTTCGTACCTTAAAAGGAAAAAACGGAACCCTAAAAAGCCAATGATGTAGGTATTCGGTATAAGCCAATGTGGTATATTTCACACTGAAAAGCAAAAATGACGTATTGCTCTCGCTTCGTTAACACATTCGCAGAGGAGAAACCCAGAGCGAGACACTTTCCCGCACACTTCACTGGCGGAAAAATTGTATCCAAGCTAGATAATAATATCGAGATTAGATCAATGAATTCGCAATATGTTAGCAATACCGCTTATAGGTAGGTAATGGAAGTTATTGCGGATCAACCAATCCTCACGATACTACAGTTTTAACCACAGGCCTCTTACAGTAACCGCACATATAATAACATTACTAGATGTTTTCTTGAGTTCTGCACACGAAGGAGAAACACGTTAAGCCAAATAAAATGCTGAAAAGAAACAATAAATACTTACAGCATTTTTTCGTTGTTCTTAAGAATAAGAATAATTTATTTGCAGAAAATATAGGTATTACCAGTTGTAAGAGGTTGGTGGTTTAGGTACAGTCCATATTTTGCCTGTTTAGGGCATGCAAATTAACTTTACATTAATACCTAATAGGTACTTATTTTACTAAGATATTACACGGAATATACGAGAAAATATCTATTAGGATTTTTAAATAATGATTAATTTTTAGTTAAAATAAAATATACACACTTAAAAAAACTAAAATTCTTAAAATAATATTTTTCTTTAGGTAACAAAATACAATTTAAGTATGTTAAATTATTAGACATAACAAAACTATAATTCTTAAAATAATATTTTTCTTTAAGTAACAAAGACAATACGTTAAATTATTAAACCACAGCACATCATATAGGAAACTAAACTATAGGAAACTAAAAATATATTTTTTTCTTTATGTTGTAGAAATTCTTGTAAACTATAAAAACAATTCTCTTAAACCATCTACGTAGTTTAATTTTAAAATATTTAAATGGAAGCTCCCTTATGATCTTCGGTAATTTAAGAATGCATTCATTATAGCTTACATGAGTTAATGGGTGTTTATCACAATACACATTACGTGTACAGTGATAAGCTGATAAAAGATTTCTCCCCATGCATTTTTCCTTATCTCATCTTTGTCTCTCGACTTTGCTCTTCTCACGGTATCTTCCATACGATACGAGATTCGTGGTGCAGATAATAAACAGGTACCAACCTACATTATGTAATTTCGACTGATTCGTTCGATGTTTTTATCTTGGTGAATTTTTTGCGTAAATTATTTTTTTGCATGAACGTCTTTTTGTCCTTAGGCAAATTAATGAAACTCAAATTGAACATATTTTTTATTAAGATTTACCAGTCATTTAATATGACCAAAATGTTAACAATAATGCTATTAAAATTGAAGGTTTGTAGGTATAATACAGAATTTAAAATTAAGCACGAATAGCTGGCGTTCGATAAGTCCGGTAGTAACGTCATAATTATAATTGTTTGTAAAAAAAAACAAAGAACTACTCATTGTTTCTGTATTCGCAGCTGTTCTTTATATCCCTGTACTGACGTATCTTTGCATAGTGCGTACATATGTATTTATTACTATTTTCCGTCTTTTTCAGGGAACGGCAAGAAAAGGGAGAGCGCCCCCACACCGACCACCCCCGCGCGCCCTCCGCCCACCCCTCCGCAACCCCAAGCTGTTCAAGGTGAGTCATCGTCTGAAACATTTACATATTTATTGATAAGTATTCATATAACACAGGGTGCAAACAAAATGAACACTTCAATAGATGACCGTAAACGGTGACAGACACATGTCGTTAGGGCTACCGTTCGCCGAAAAAAGTATCAAGTTGCAGCTTGCGGCCTAATGATAATACAACAGTGGCTGACACTGAAGTAGATTGATGACACACGGCCAAACCGACCGAGAGTTGTGAGAAGACGTGGAAGGTGCCATTTATAGTTTATACACTATACCATCCGGCTAAAGACATGTGTCTATGTACTAGTTTTACGTATCGGAAGTAAAACTAATCAGCAAGACGGAGACAAGCCAAGCGTTAAGCTTGAGACCGGTCGACCTGAAACTCATTGTAGACTCACCATATCGAGAAAATATGTACTAGAACCTGAGCTCAATGAAACCAAAGAAAATTTAAATGTGTATTGTGTTACATCCGGAGAACAATGAATTTTGCGGACGTCCAAGAAAATAGTAGAGTTGTCTTCAAAATTAAATGATTAATGACATCAACTAATATCACCTGAAATACCCTCCATATAAGAACAATTAAAGGTATTATCAAGGGATTAATTAGTAACTAATCCACTTAAACAAAGTCATGTCGTAGCAGGCAACTAAGTGGGATTAGCAAAAGACGGTCCTAAACCTTTAATTAATTTTGTATTGGCAGACATAGAGAGCTTTACTACACAAGTGTCCATAGCCATAAGCAGGGTCAGACAGGAAGGAAGTCAAGTGTCTTGGGGTTACATAAAACATGCAGTGTGTACTGCTTAATGAGATAGTAGACAACCAGTAGAGCGGATAAGCAGACTTAATGAAACCTATCATTAAATACAGCAAGCCAAACAACTATGTAGAGTTTAATGAGGGATTGAAACTAAGCGATATCATATCTATTGATGCCCTTCATTCTGATCTACATGTCGCCAATTATCGAATTAAAAGTAGCTCCGGCCATCTGACCAAATTAATACAATTTGGCACGGCTTGAATGCATTGGAATACATACCTGTATGCAATATCAACC
This sequence comes from Tiliacea citrago, assembly GCA_963921375.1. Lineage (NCBI taxonomy): Eukaryota > Metazoa > Arthropoda > Insecta > Lepidoptera > Noctuidae > Tiliacea > Tiliacea citrago. The sequence goes on from OY992787.1 coordinate 14,188,594, forward strand.
AATTTGTTTTACCTATGACTGTTATAAAATATACTAGAGATAAAAAGACAAGTTAACGTCAAAGCTGTAATATGGAGTTCTAAAAATAGCTTTACGTTGAAAATATTGACATTGGGGTTTTGTATTTTAAGTTTTTGACTTGTCGAGACATGCAAACAAGTCTGCCCTTTCTCCTATTTGAAAGCAATAATGAGAAAGACGGGAACAGGCCGTAGCAAAAACAATACACTAAACAAATTCGAAATGTTCTGCATACAAAACCGATTTCGTAAGTTTTGTTACGCACATCTTTGAAGTATAAACAATGGCGTCTCGCAAAAGTTGTCCTTTGAAACTGTGTCAGATGGTAACTGGTCCGATCAGTTCCAGCGCATTAGAATATACGATCCACGCGTCGCGTCTGTTTCATTAACATGCTGATGATAGATTTAAAACAAGTTATAGCAAATTCTTTCAAATTCAACAGTGATTCCAATAGATCTGTGGTTTTAACACCGCTATCCTCCAATTCGTCAAAAATAATGGAATCGTCACGCCCATTGATGCATACACTTGTAATCCTATTGTCTGTTTACGAATCGAACAATATAAATGATATAATTGGCATTTGATCGTCTATAAACCGTCGGCTAGTTTCCATTTCTAGTAAATTTGCAACGGTTTATTTTTATCACTGATTTGCATTGACTCTGCATTGTTGCATCAAGAGTCTAGGTCGTTTCCTTATCATTCTGTTCGCTTTCTGATGGCTACTTGCTACGATACTCACGTTGTCTATTATGTTGATATTTGCTTTCAACATTTGTATATTTCTAAATCGATCTAAATGCACGTAGAATGCTCTTGGTATATTCAGTATGCGAAATTACAAATGTCTATTTTGTCTTGTAGGTTAATAAATAGGAAGATATTCTTTATAATTTCGTTCATATGCGTAAATGTGGTCTTAATGTTTGATGAAATAGTATCCTAAAATGTTTATTTATCATCGTGTTATATGTTTCAGCTAAGAAGAATGGCGTGGTTCCGAAGTTGTCGTCATCGCCGGTGGCAGTGCGCGCGCGCACTTCCTTGGCCCCGCCCCCTTCGCCCCGAAAGCCTGCGCCCCACCGAGTGCCACCGGCCCAAAGGCCTAATACCCTGCCTACTAATAAAGGTCAGTGGAAAGTTAATTCACTTCCTTAGTGGAATTTACTTAACTTAACTTACTTAACTTAGTAATTAAATTATAATGTGGTATTTGCTGGTATCGAAAGTTTCCGGAAGTTTGCTTTTACGGTTTTAGTCGGTGGTTGAGCTGCTAAAAACTGTGTGAATGTGTCGCATAATTCTAGCATTACATCGCGGCATCGCCTCGCTCCAAGAGGATTTTCAAAAGGTCGGCTCTTGAATGTTAAACTCTCTTCCATTTTTTGCTCCTTTCTACCTTCGGGTTACATACAAATTCTGGCGTGGTGTCTTCTGTATAGTATCTACCTGGTTCCATTTTGTATTTCTTATTATTAATTATATTTTCCACTAACTCATTATCTCCTGCAATTATTCCAATTTTCCCCTTTAACTACGGTCTAAAAATTCGTCAATAGCGAATTTTACCACCTATAATTATACAACTCTAATAATCTTAGTATAGTCTTGTTAGATTCGAAATTAAGTCCATCTCGTATACATTAGTGCTGCCATCTATTCAGTGAATTGTGAAAACCTGGAGATAAAGGTAGATGGCAGCACCGCTGTTTCTTTTCTCAACCAACTACAACGAGTCTTACAAGAAAAAAGCCAATCACATTCCAACCAATGAAATCTCGTAGCACTAAACCCACCAGTGGCGCCACCGTCACCGGTAGATGGTGATTTCGTTTATACGCTTTATGATAGATGGCGCTCTATCTACTAATAAAGTAAAACATTGACCCTGCCGCGGTTGATCAAAATAAAATTAAGCATCGAAATGAAAAGTATTTCATATTTTTTAAGTAAAAAAGTTTTCCAACAGGGATTTTTTTCACTACTTTGAGGATTGAGTTTGATTATTAATTTAGTGAGAATTATCGATTGTTTCTCAACTGCAATGGATATTGTTGCGCATAAATCGTTTATTAGGTAGGTGTATTTTGCGGGAGGAAACGCCCGGGTGTCACCAAGGTGTGGATCGCCCGGAGGACACGGTGGAGCATACGGTGGAGGTCTGCCCAGCTTGGGCGGAGGACCGCCGTGTCGTCACGGAGGTGATCGGCGGCGGCGATCTCTCGCGTCCGGCCCTGGTTCAGGCGAAGGAGTTCAAGTTCAGGGTTCGGAGCGAGAGTGCATGGGAGGCCGTCACCTCCTTCTGCGAAGCAGTTATGCTAGCGAAGGAGGAGGTGGAACGCGTGAGGGTGAGACAAGATTCGCGCCCTCGCGCCCTTAGTCGCCGCAGGAGACGCCCCTGGCGTCGGGAGTCGCAAGCCGATTTCCGGCCACCGTAGCCGCGGGCCTGCGGACGGTGAGCGATGGGTAGCTCGCCGTCCGATAAGGACCAGGCCCGGGTCGACGGCGCGTTGTGTTCCACGCGCGCCTCAAGGAGATGTCAGCACAAACTGACGGGGTCCGTTAGGACCAATGCCTGCCAGGGTTGCGAGTTTGTCCGAAAGGGATATCGTGGCCCTGGCACACAGGCAACGGAAGGAACACGGGTGGGTTTTAGTCAGTAAAAGTCTGACACGCCCTCCCGCTCCGCCCAGAGCGGGAGAAGTTATTTGATAATTTCCCACCCAAAAAAAAAAAAAAGGTGTATTTTAGTTTCATAAAATGTTATGACTTTAAAACACTGTCTTAGCTTGCAGCTTTTTCGTCTTACGGCGACCTTTGCGTAGAAATCTGATTAATTCAATGTTGTTTTAGCGAAACAGAAAATATTTAGATGATTTGTCGCAAACGGGAATTTTTTGTGTTTGTGTCTATACCTAACCGATAAAGGAACGTTTTCATATTTTTTGTACTCCAAAAAATCGGTATGAAATAACCTAATGATATTAAATTAATTTTGAACATGTACCTACTACAAGTTATCGTTTATCTGCTGCCGACAACATTTAGCAAACGATAACATCCGTCTGGCAGGGCCTGAGTGAACGTTATATTGTTGTTGACGATGATGTTATGATGTGTTAACATAACATCACGCCTGTAATCGCAGAAGGGTCAGGCAGAGGTGTACACACTAAGAAGAACGACATTCATTGAAAGAAGGAATAAGAACGGTCACGGCAGGTTGGTTAAGAACGTTCATTGGTTGATTATTTGATATGATTGTACAATCAAATCTATCAATCAATCTGCCTTGCCTTTTTCCCAACTATATTGGGATCGGCTTCCAGTCTAACCGGATGCAGCATAATACGAGTAGGTATTTTATATGGAGCGATCTCTATGATTATTTTACATGGGCTCAAATTAAATGCTACGGGCAATATAAAAATTGTTTTTAAAACGTTCTAAAATAAATAAGTTTATTTAATAAATAGGCTCGCCTCACTCGTATACATGGGACTTATAATAACTGGCGGAATGTGGGTATTTTCATGCACTCAAACTCATAGCATTTATTTCAAATAAACCATTTACAGGCACTTTTGAATTGTCAAGGAGTCAGTCGTTAAGAAATATGAAGCTGTTGCCCATTCCAAAGCGTAGTAGGTACTCATATGGAGAAGAACGGGCAAGGAACTGCATCAACACTCTTTTAAATTATAATTTTACAAAAATATAGTTACATCTTTAGTGTTGAATTTATAACTAAATGTGAGGACGATATAACAAAATAATACTGGTCCATAGTACAGCAAATAGAAACAAAAAAACAAACAATTCAATACTAAAATAATTAAAATAAGCCGTAGCAGCTAAGAGATGACCGGTCCCAACTGACTTCTGCCGATTCCTGCAGGGAAATACAAGCGTGATGTTATTTTACTCAGATGTTACGTTTTAAAAATCCAAAATTTATTAGTAAACTCTTACCGAAATAAAACTGGCTAATGTGCCCATGATTCAATGTGGAATAAAAAATGCTTTTGCGCTGCACCACAAAAATATATAAAACAAACTGAGCGAGGCAATAAAAACGCCAAGATGCGGTAAAAAACGGAACGAATTTTAATTACATTCGATGTAACGGGACTATAAAATTACAGTAGCGACTCTAAAAGGAGTTTTATTTATCTGCCAGGTATGTGCAGAGGTACTTACTGTCAAGTCTGTTTTTATCTATTTACGTGCCTTCGATGTATGGCAGTGATCAGACGGCTAGGTTTACTACACATGTTCCAAAGATATAGTGCGGAAGTATACCTTTGTATGTTTTATAATATGTGGACGTCCAATCAAAAAAGGTCTAGTTCTCGGCATTTAGTTTCCGAGATATACCTACGCAGTTTTGTAAAGTTGGGTGACATAAATGCATTTCCTGATTTTAATTGACTATTAACTAATGCTCAATTATCTACAAGTTCATATAGTAAATGACTTTATATGGTGTTTCTAAGTACTAGAAATTTTAAGAGAAAAGTTTAGTAAAAAGGTACCAGCGGTCGGCCATGCCAAATTTGAAAATGTTTTTCTCTAATCAAGCATTTCAAAGTTTCAACTACAAATGTCTAATAAAAATAAAATGTGCTAGTTTTTGAATATTTTTTAATTCTTATGTATTATCAATTGACTATTCTAGATACCGAATCTAGTCTTAACTCAATATCCCACTACTGGAGCCTTTTTGCTTGGACATAAAATATATGAAACGTTGGGAAATACAACATACCGGCTATCTTGGTGGGAATAGTGTGTTCTTACGAAATTATTAACACGTGCTTTATTTTATATTAATACTACGGGTAGTGAAGATAAAGAAATTAAATTACAGGTCCACCTTGAAACTGATCTGCAAATGTAAATTACGCCTAATAAAAATATTTTGCTTTAACAATCCAATTAAAAATGTCATACTTAATATTGCAATACCTCAAAGTCACTACACTCTCTAGGTACCTACATTAGACTGAAACTGAATTACCTATAGTTGGCCTTCAAGATGTTGAAGACAACCTTTTCATAAGGTTCCACAATGCCCAATATTATAAAATAAATTGAAAAAAATATATAATGGTACATACCTAACAAAATGCCAACCCATCGTCAGTCAATTAAACAGTCAAACCACTACTACGGTTTTGTGGGGCTTAGTTTATAAGTTGTACTTACCTTGTTTAATATAGATAAATAATAATAATAATAAATGATTGAATTAGCAATACGGACATTCTTTGTAAATTTTATGCAGTTTGAACTCTGAATAATCTTGAAAGAATCGCAGATAACAAGGACAGACTATATCATCAGTATTCCGCAGTCTGATTACCTCATCCGCTTCTTATAATTCACATTTACATTCGCACTCATGGACGTTATAATTACGTAACTCAATTATCATAGCGTGATGAGAATACAGATGAATCTCTGTATCTAAGCAGTAAGCGTGTAGGTGAAAATATAAGCAATAAAAATTCTAAGGAGAATAAATAGCCCGTACCTAATGTGCAGTACCAGGGTTAGTAAAAAGTCGTGACGTCGTTTTATCGGGCCGTGGCCACGAATGTACGCTTTTATTATGTGTAATTAAAAGAAAAAGCAAATACAATAAAATGTAGCCACCAAGTTACGTGTGCCAGAACTTATGTAAGAACACTGAATAATGGTTTGGAAACTGTTTTCAAAGTTGTATAGGATTCACACAGTGATAATTATCTTTGCTATTGTAATATCTACCCACATGTGATCAAACGGGTAGAAGGTGGTAATTAATGGCGCTTAGTGAAGGGTATCACATGTCTTGAAGATAAATAAGATACTTTCTTTTGTGCATCGTGTGCCTGTCAAGTGCCATGTAGCTGTAAACCTACATAAATCTGATATGATACATATACAGGGTGGAAGGCACATCGACACGCATCCGGTTACCATGGATTCAGTTCATCATTCTTGACCCCCTATGTTAAAAATTTTCGTCGGTTATTAAAAAAAAATCGCTGTTCCATACATTTTGACCGAGTAGTTATTGCACTTCTGTAAGAAACAGCTGTTTTTTTGAAATACCGACGAGAAATTTCAACGCGCGGGGGTCAAGTATGATGCACTGTATCCATGGTAACAGGTTTCGCGTCGATGTCCCTTCCACCCTGTATATGTTTCAGTAATACACTTGCCGTCGAAACTAAGTACCCAGAGCAACATTTTCATACAAACCAGGTCATTTCGAAGCCTCGGTTCTCCGTCAGGTAACGATTCGGATGAGTTCTGATAGCAGCTTTCCAGGGTACGGATGGAGGAGGTCTAGAGCGCCTAAGTCGCCCAACTGATCAGACAAGCCATTTACACCAGAGAGTGTGTAGAGTTCTGAGTGGTCGGATTTCTATACATTTTGATGCTATTATTGAGGATTTTTGTTTCATGAACAACTCTGAATGAAATGTCAGTTTAATCAGTCGGGTGCCTTAGGCGCTCTAGACCTCCTCCATCCGTAGGTACTCTGGAAAGCTGCTATCAAATCTCATCCGAATCGTTACCTGACGGAGAACCGAGGCTTCGAAATTACCTCGTTTGCATGAAAATGTTGCTCTAGGTATGTACTTAGTTTTGACGGCAAGTATATGCCGTGTGTAAAATTCGCAACTTAACTAATGAGGGTTAGGTTGGTAGGTATATTAAATTGCAACAAAAATATTGCAACGTGTACCTAATGTCATGTGCGATGAGTTGTTTGTGACTCTATTAATAATGTTTGGAACAGGAACTTGATTTTATGCATATCATGTCCGATAAAAATAGTATATCTAGCTACTATATAAAAAAAGTTAATATTTACTTATCACACTGAATTGTCACTATAAACTATGTAAATAATATAATTTCATTGAGAGAAAAGCAACCGTAAAATGTAATCATGGAAAATATAGAGCATGACAAACCACCATATAGAGGGTGAGCGGTGCCCAATGAAAGTACCTGTCGGTTTGATGAAAGTGCGCGCGAAGCAGTGGCAATAGGTAAAAGAGCGGCCGGCGACACTGGCGCGCGCGCTTCAGCACAGTGACGACAAAAAACTTAGCCGCATTCACAGTCGAGCTCTTCCGTGCCGTGCTCATTAACAACAATTAGTGCTTAGCCATTTTATTAACTTCATAAATCATTTTACCCAATTTGAGAGAAAGTTTAATTTTTGGCCAGTTTTGTTGGCAGTGTGTCATGGTTTATGGTGATTTTGCTGTTTTGTGAAACCGTTTTCAACTTAGTTATCTTCAAAAGTAACTTAATGCGGCAATATTTTAACTTTTCTCATGATGAGCCCGCTTCATAAATTCGTATCATTTTTTCAATCGGACACTAAGAACAATAATAGGAGTCTTGTACATCACAAGATATTCTCCAGTGAACTGAATATCTGCAGTGGAAGTGTGGACGTTAAGAAGAATCATTGGGGATCACTCAATGGATACCGCAAGTGCAAAGGTACCTTTAAAACGCATTTCAATACTGAATTGACTAATTTTATTAGTTAGAATTATTATTCAATTCTAAGCTAAAAATAGCACCTTCAGTTTTTTTTTAATTTAAGACAAAGTTGACCTTTCAGTTTTATTTCTGTTGCAGTCTTCTCACAGACCTGCGACTATCCTCTACTCAATTTATTGTTTAAAAAAAAATACTCAGGGCATTAATATGTCATATTTTTGGAAAGTTGAAAACGAAGGGCAGACTGTTGACAACATCCGAACATGGTTGAATGCATCTGTGAATAAACTTCCTTGACCTTAATCACTTTCAGGAAACGTTCATGTTTACATTGTGCGTTCGTCTAATTTAATAAACATCATATAGGTGCTGCAAATGTAAGTAGACGTGTAAATGAGAGTATTATTGACATAAATGCATTAAAGTGTCTGTCTTACAACGGATGCGCAATGCCATTTATAAACGATAGGCCAGCGATGTGGGTGGTATTACTTCTTTCTTTATGGTCGTTTTGTTTCTTCATTATAGTCACATAAATTATATGCTTTTCTGAACTACAACTGAAAACCTGTTTAGTAATTATACGTTACTAAAATAGTATAGACAAAAACTATAGTTATGTTTACGGTACTGTGAATTTTGTAGGAAACGAGCAATTGTATTTGTAACACGCAGTAATTGAGTTTAGTGAGTAAAACAGCAATGATCGTGAAAGCGCCAACTGTGGATAGTTATTTTGCGGAAACTTTCTTTATCAGTTAAGATTCGTAGACAATACAGGGTGAAATAATAAGACGAACACCTCAATGCCTAATTATGATCGTAATTCTCCTCTGCTTCATACATTAATACGGCTTGATGTGAACAATGAAAGTCTTTTCACTGAACGACTCGAGAAACCTTTGGCAGGCTGAAGCGTCAACATTAAAATAAATCACAATTAACATAAATGTATTTTCGTTTACACAATTATGCATATAGGATACATTTGCAACTATAGTGATATAACAAATCAAAACTCCGAAATTTCCGCCTTGCATTATGAAACCGGTATGAATCGTGTCAATACACTTGCGTAGGTAGTTATTCTTTCAATTGAAGAAAGTATGTCCTAAGCGCAGAGTGTGGGAGGACAGAGTTTTTAAAATTGGCCAATTTGCATCCTAAACTTTGGTTAATGCCAGGTGTAGGTTTCAAAATTTGGGAACTATTAAATCTTGTCATTTAAAAATGTTTTATGTCGATAGTTAAAATGCTACATTGTGCATTGTCAGTTGAGCAATGATACATTGTCAAGTTCTTTTTCCTCTAAATGACTAATTTATCTTTTCGTTCTAAAGTAATGTAGCGTTACGTCCAGTTAGGCTGTCATCACGTCCTCTAATCTCTTCCTCTATAAGATCATCTCAAAGCGTATCTCCTGGAATATCGTTACTGAGGACTCCTACACTATATTTATCACTTCCTTTACTTCTTCATTGTTCCTTGAAACGCACCCGAATTTCCAGTCCACTAATTAGTTGGTTATTTTGTATTTGACGTGTCAGTTAGTTTCATTCATACTGAATGGATACAAAGTGGTCGTATTACAAGGCTTTTGCTTGTTGGCTGTGGCGTATAATTTATGTGCCCGCTATTTCATATTATGTAATCGGACACAGCGTTGTGCAAACTCTTATGGTCTTTGAACCAAATCCACTTTTTGTATTCAATAAATATGGTACGGTTAGCTCTGTCGGCAACATAAAAATGTTCCTAATTACCGAAAGTTCTCATAAATACATAAATAATGCAGTCCGCCCATTAGCACTTCTGTTACGCTTTGAACTTCGTATAGTCTTACATCCATTTCGGGCCTTCTCGTTTTAGCCGCGTCACCAATTAATGCATTTTTTCGTGTCTCGTCTTTAGATTCTTTTTTATCTTCAATACTTCCTTTGTCTCGTAAGGTTATTTAAGAATCACTTAATGGTCAATGTCAACATTATATATATTTTCTTCGCCCGTTATTTTTGTCTTCTAATTAATTAATGGTCGTAATTGTGGCCCATGGTGACAAATTATTGCAGTAGGATTAAATAATTACCTATTATCTATACTTTTATAAAAGCAAGACTGTCCTGTACAAAACAACAATAGTCATCCAAACTACTGTTAGCATGTATAAACACAGTCACGATTTCGTTAAACTCTCAGTCCGAAAGTATCTTTATTCCACTGTCTTCAGATAATCGTGACTCGTTGAGTATTTGTTAAATATTTTTCCTTTTATGGTCGATTGTTTTATATTGCGACAGTTACGCAATTTCCGTTTTCCCTACGGCATTACGAAATCTTATCTTTATTATTGAAATTATTTTTTCACAAAAATTTGGAGTTAATTGATTCTTGTTGAACAATAGTATTAAGCGGTTGGTCAATTCAAATTCACTTTCTAGTGTTAACTCATTGATAATGTGTGCACAGTTCACGCTTTCCAGTGTTTTTCAATATTGAATTAATAGTTTTGTTCACATGGGTGTTAAGACGTCCAATATGTATTTTGTGAGTAACGTTGTGATGAGTTGATAAATATTTCAGTGAATCTAACAAAAAGCTTTCACAAGTAGATTTAAACTCCTTCCTTCTTCATCACGATGCATGTGCACGTGCACGAAACAAGGAAACATTTTGTCAGTTTTTGTCTAATGATTACGATCTTAACGAGGCGCGGTAGTGTTAGGCAAGATAGGTCACCATTAGGTCTTCAAGCCTTACGCTCCATTACGTCACCCACCAGGCCCAGATAGGCCCAGACCAAGGCCCAAATAACTGCCTAACCGATTGTTTGGAAAGTCGTAAACTTCTACATGCCTAATAAATCTTAATATTCCATTGTTTCTTTGTCTCGACTGATATTTCAATGGTACGGCGATTTAACACATCGTAAGTGAAATCGAGTTAATTTTGGACAACGACGTGCTAGATTCTGTGAGAAAATATTTCAGTTCTTTTTAATTTTGTAATGTAATTAAACATAAATATTAGAATACACGTGGCAACGTCACTTTAATCTGTGTTGCAGAGTTCAAACTGAATCGACAGTATCTTGTATCTTCAACTTACAGAAAGTATATGTAGTCATGACCGTGAACGAAAATATCAAAATTAATGCTGCGATATCCGTTCTGAAATTATAAAATTCGGTAGTAAAATTGACGTGTTTACGTGCAACTTCACATAAACAACATAAAACCTCAGGTTTATATTAATCATTGAATTATATTCGATACCAGTTGCGATTTCGCCGTAAATAATAAATTCAATCAGAATCGGTTGAGCAGTTTCTGAGAATGTTACGCGCTTACGAACAAATTATTTATTTCTTTCAAATCTTATATTGGAACAAGTTAACCCAAAAGTTGATTCAAATATAATTTACCATATTTGGTTAGCCTAGAAAGATTATTTAAATCGATGCAACGAAAGAAAGAAAGTCAATAAAACTTTTCTCAGAATGTCCAAAAACCCTGAAGCGATTAGTTGAATTTTGCCACCAAATTGAAACATTAAAGCGTGGCAGTATATCAATATGGACGCGTCTGAGTAGCCAGATGCGCATTTTATCGTTTCTGGCTAGTTTTCAAGTGCCGAAAACCCATTAGAGGTATATTAGTAACGGGAATAACCGATAACGGGTATTTTTGCACAGGGTTCTGCATATTGTTTACGAAGCTTTTATAATTTTGTATTTACGGTAGATAAAAATGTCAGTTTTTTTACATGTAGATACTTAATAAATTTTCCTAGATGATATCTCAAACAATTAATTAGCTCCTTAGTAGTCTGGCTGGGATCAAAATGCGGTGTATGTAGATAAGAAACCCGTTACAGTGAAAACGATACAATTTTTGGTCACATACTCGTACATTCAATTTTTAAGTCTTTGTTCGAAATAATTAATTATTTCTTATAGAATAGAATTAGGTATCCTAACATAGAGTCTACTGATACCGTTAAATTATAAAGTCATGTACGATGTACGGGAATGGTATACTTATGTTAATCAGACAATCAATACTTACAATGTTTTATCTGTGTTTTAATGTTTTATCATCTACCTACATTTAACTTTTTAATTTTAAATATTAATTGCTATTATACACCATAAATTACGTCGTTAAAGAAAATTCCCATTAAAAGGTACATAATTTAATCAAATATGGCGCCAAGCAGTATGTAACAAAATTGTAGGTATTTGGAAGTACAAGGCTTCCATTCTGGTCGAACCGGCTTTTCTCTCTGTCAGTAACCAGGGAACATGTTTTGGAACCGTGCTGCACTATCAGTAGTCATTTAGAGACACATTAACCAACATTTTGTTAATCGACACGTAATACGCAGGTACTGGCAATCATGTCATTTGGGTTAAATAGGTTTTTATTTTTATTATTTTACTAGCTGTACCCCGCGGTTTCACCCGCGTAAGTCTTGATTCCGTGGGAATATTGGGATAAAAAGTGGCCTATGTCTTAATCCAGGGTGTCAGCTACCTCCATACAAAATTTTATCAAAATTGGTCCAGCCGTTTGAGCGTGAAGAACTAACAAACATACACACACACTCATATAATATTAATATCAATAATATTTTATAAAGATTCTTTTATATTTTGTGTATTTGAGAACGCTGTAGGCTTACTCGTAATAGCAGACCATTTTCTATGTACCTTTGTTTTTAAATTACAGTGTTAATTTGAAATCATTGTAAAAGCCAATTATTTTTCAAAGAGTGGAGGTGCTTGCCGGTTCTCTCTATAGGAAAGTACCAATTTTAACCGTGCACCTAGCTTCAGACGTTTCTTATATGCCCATGTAGGTTTATGTGAAATATTTTTTTATTTTTATTATGGTACGTTTATTAAAGCTAACGCACACCGGCGGGCAGGAGGATTTGCCGAGGAGCATTCCCCGGTATACCACGGAGTAAATGCGGAGCGCATCCCTGTTTGCACTACTGCTCCCCCGCGATTGTATGGTAGTGGACTCCGGCGCATACCGTCGCATGCCTTCGCATCCCACGGTTTGCCGCGGTATCCTCCAGTGAGCTTTTCAATACCGCAGAGAGAAATCCCCTTTGCTGTTCCGTGGTCGGTCTCTGAGCTTTGGTATTCTATATCTTGTTACCATTAGATAAGTACGAATTTACGTTAGTTTTAAAATACTGTGCCCTACCGTCCGCCGATGTGCGCTGGCCTTAAATGTCCCTTTTAGTTTTTTTGGTCAATTAGCTTCTACTATTGGTTCTAAAGTTGTTATATTTTGTTATTTTCCATCAAACTTATGTCATCAGAAGTACCAACCAACTAACTAAGCACTATGCAGAAGTATACTCTTGTATGCGCGTCTTGACAATCAAGACTTCTTTTTTAACCGACTTCCAAAAACGAGGGGGTTATAAGTTCGTCTGTAGGTATGTTTTTTGTATGTATGTTCAGCGAATTCTTCGTCAATTATGGACCGATTTTGAAAATTCTTATTTTGTTTGAAAGGGTATGCTCTCAAGGTGGTCCCATTGTCACCAAGCTATAATCTGATGAGGGGATCCCATGGAAATCAAGGGAAATCTTCAAATTTTATAGGCACACCTATAGCGATTTGGGTATTTTTTATAGTAACTCGTGCATTTGCTCTCGGAAAGCACCGTTCGGTGAAATGGAACTGATGATGAAGACCACAGATAACCACAACTACTCAATAATAAGTATTTCACGGGTTGCGATTCGATTAGGTATTTTAATATGTTAGCTAAGCTATTTATGCTTGTCACAATGCATATAATGAAGTGGAGCTGATGGTGAAGTAGCAGGAGAACTCCTCAACAATTTACGGCCCTACATCTGAAAAAGCAATTTAGCAACACAGTTGACATTATAAGGCTTTTGTAACTAAGATAAATTACAAATTAACCCACTAACAACTGAAAAAAGTCTCTTTACAAAAAAAAACAACTGTCTTCCAAAAAAAAAACATGACAAAGTGAAAAATAACTTTAATTTCGGAAGTCGGTGGCAAAATAAAATACAGATCCAAAGTCACCGACTTCCGAAATTACAGTTATTTTTCACTTTGTAGTGTTTTTTTTTTGTAAAAAGTTTTTTGTGGGATTGTCTTGTTCAATAATAGCGAGCGTATATTATTATACCAGTTGGCACCATAGATACAAATCCAGATCAAAAGGTGAAACGAATTAAAATAATAGAATAATAAACCAAGATATCTACACGCATGAATTGTTTTTCTATAACAAAACTGAAATACCATTTGACAAGTATAACAAATAGCTTGTCAATTGTGTTCAGAGACAAGAGATTATCGTTGTTCTCTTAGACATAATTTAGTCTTAAATCTGTTACCGTGTTCTAAGTTTAGCTCAATTGAGTCAGCCTGCAGAAGTAAACATTGGTTGAGTAATACTAAGCCCCTTGTTTTTCAGCTTTCTTAGCGTAAATGCATTAATTTGAACGCGAATAGTCGTGCATCGCACTAATACTAATTGACATAGACAAATGGAATCGCTACCAACGACAGTCATAAAATTAAACTGAATTGTTTTCACAAATGCAAATACTTTATTGGTTATCGTAATATTTAGCACAATGATTATTAAACATTTTGTAATTACATAAATTCTTGTAACTTTACGATTAATTTGATGTTTCAACGTTGTCGATAACGAGAATGATGACTTTTATGAAATTCGGGTGATGTGCTAAATAATTGAAGACAAGTAGGTGCAAATGTGAATGCTGATCGCGTATTACGTAAAATGATAAATTGACCAAGCAAACATTACCGCAACTAATAAAAACATGAACTGGGTAATGGTAAAAGTGTGTGTAACGTATGTACATTTTATTATGTATATGTGGGAGTACATAAGTAGCACCACCAGCCACTGCTGCTCACCACGCGATACCAAATCTACTTTCTGTCGTTACGTTTTTCTATGTCGGTGCCAACTTGCATGCGGCCGTGTATCATTAAAGTGAAACAGTATAATGTCGGTATTCGATATATGTTTCAAGTATCACTACCATTTGACTCGATTATCGACTAATCAGGCAGGTAATTGAATTAATAACTATACAATCTCAGCGCTACTGGCATTTTTTCTTCAATTCGTGCGTGCGAGTCGCTTAGCCAACCGTTAAATTTTATGTGCGGATTACTTATATCTTTTTGTGAATGTAGTCCTGCAATTTTAAAAGTTTAAGGAGGCAATGGACCGTGTTGACCCTGGCCATTTTGTATAAATTATAAATTGTCCAAGATTTGAGTTTTGACCAAGTTTTATTCTCCGCTGCATCGTTTACATTCACAATCAGTCAAACCGTTAAACAGAATTCATTTAAATTGTCCTTTATACTGATATCTTCACTTCACAATTTATTGCTACAATAAAGCCCCTGAATGTCATTCTAGCCGATCCACTCCGCGCCTATGTAAATAGAAATTATCTCCTGTTCAGCTCTATGAACGAACGGGCTCTTAAACTGGCAAATGAAAACATTTTAGAATATTGATGTTATTCTAGGGTTGTCGAAACTCAAACGTAGTTACCATAAAACTGGGTTGTCTCTACGATTCGAGATGTGTTAAATAGTGTTATATTTAAGTAAACGGATATCCCGTAAGTGTAATGGTAGGTTTTTTCAATGTCACCCCTATCAATCATTGGTCCGTCTAGCGGTGCGTTTGGGCGCCGACGCGCGGTTCCGTCCCACCGGTGTCTGTGGACTATTTGCGTACGTTTCATTACTTCTCAGAAGCAAACCCGCGGGGAAGTGACGAGCTTTTTGTATCGGAAGTCGTTGGATTTGTTCCTTTTACACTGTCTTTCTGTTCAACAGTGCAATTCTGTGTACTGAGGTACTTTTGTTTAAAGCAGGGGTTGTAGTCGACTTGAGACGATTAGTCAGTCAGGTTTAGCCAAATGCGAACTCACCGATCGTTCCGTATATGCAAAAGAAACTTCGGTTATGTTATTCTAATTAGTCATCAATCAATTGTGAAATATTCAGGCAATGTTTATGTGAGCCTGACATAAAATTGACTTTTGATATTAAAATGGGTGGGTGGGTCTATGTGCATTACGAAAAGTGGTAGTTAAAAGTTTAAAGAAGTTTTGTAACTTCCTTTCAAACATTCATGAGGTGCCTAAGCTTTTTGATGTGGTTACATGAAAACAGTATCGGTCCTAGCTTTAATGTTGCCGTACGCAGAACGTAAACTGAGTGGTTGTTTGATCTCCCCACCTCTAGACAAAGACTAAGGAGATCTATAGAGCTGACAATGCTTTATTATTTTGATGACATTTGAATTTACCTACTCTTATTTTGAGATATCGTTTTTTGTTATTAGACAATACGTATGCAATTATTTATAACAGAGTAATTACGACTTGTTATTTAGTCACCTGCATTAAATGCTCTGTCTCGTAAACCATAAATAGGAAACACAACCGTATGCATTACCCTCTCAGTCAAACTAAGTGTTAAGCAAGCAGTTTTCGGAGAATTAATGCAATATCAAACTATTTTAGTGTTGTATTCAAGTTTCGTACGTGTTCGGCATCGTAGTTTCAGTGATGTTTAGACTTGCCAGTTCCTTTATTCAGTTTTCAGTGAGAATTGCTCTGAGTTATGGAGTGGGTGAGGCCATTTCTGTTAGGCATTCGTATACATCCGTTGAGGAACGTGCGTCGATTTTAAATTATTATGTTCACTATATAATTTATGCCACTATTTTGGGCCTTAATTTGAGGTAGACAGAATTAGTATTCTTATGATGGTACACTTCTACGGTTTGTTTGTGAACTGAACCGTGTTATTGAGTTTAATATTGGGAATTGCGTAGTCCATTTGGAAGAATGAGATGGAACTCGTGGAACATGTTTTGTACACATTTAAACACTTTGTAAAAAATATAAAAGAACACAACATATTTTGGTTTATTTTTTGTTTTAATCAACATTTGTATATTTTTTGTTGACCCATATTAGCATATGTGTCGTGCAACAAGCCGAGGAATGATGCCAATACATCTTTCAATAAATTAACACGATGGGAGGCTGGGCTTTGTTGTGACGAAACTCTTCGTTTTTATAAATAGTCTCTCATTAGCTTTTCAGAGTTAGTGTTCTATCTAATGTCGCAAGGATCGATTAACACTGCATTGTTTTCGCATCGCGATCTAAATATCATCGGTGTGAATACGAGGATAGTTGTGAAAAATATATGATTCTATTTTAGTTTTCTGCGCTATTATGGGAACGTCCCACGCCAGTTGCGAAGTTCTTTCTAAACACTATTTATAAATTAAAATGTTCACTACTACAGTGAGACTTACGAGAGGAGACGCCCGCTCAGGTGTGAGCCAAATGTTGGATAACTGCGGGGTACTGACATTTGTAGTCCACTGCTCTATGTTTAATGACAATGAATCATCATTTAATGGATTTGAAATAGAGGATCATCATTGTAGTGTACAATTTAAGACAGCTGATAAATGGCAATCTTGGAAACCATTTGTCGGACATCAATTGGAAAGCCTAGTCTTCTTTCAATATGTGTGTTAATGTGTAATGTTTTGTTTGTTATTGTTTCTTCCGAAATGAAAATAAACAAAGTTTTGTTTACACATTACAACCAAACGTAACGTAAAGATTATATAATTGGTGTAGGTAGATACGGAG
Organism: Tiliacea citrago; assembly: GCA_963921375.1. Lineage (NCBI taxonomy): Eukaryota > Metazoa > Arthropoda > Insecta > Lepidoptera > Noctuidae > Tiliacea > Tiliacea citrago. The sequence continues at coordinate 14,205,871 of OY992787.1, forward strand.
TGGATTATTACATAGCATTTAAGCAAGGGGCTCATAGCTGCTAATACGAGTAGGAATGACAATCCTTTCTTATGTTGGGCTAGCTTAGGTGTTGTAGTAGGCACGTCAATAATACATATTGATAACACGCCACGTGCTACATAACTGGGCTAGAATGTTAAGTAGCCGTTCATTACGAGAAGTTGTTGATATACGTCACGCAACGCAATAAACTCCTGTGCCGACGTGTCTAACATCGAAATTACAAACAATATGGATTGGAAATCGCCACAGTGAGGTCACTATTATTTTAGATGGCGCGTATGAGCAGCTTTTGTTATTTTTCTAAGACGTACGCTCGTCAAAACCTGCAGTTATTTGTTTGGCTCGAACCCCTGGTTACTGGACACCTCATCAAGTCTTTGATCCTTTTGATGAGTAAATGTGCTGTCAAGTTACATGTAGTGTTGTGACTGATTGTAGAAAACAACGATAAACTAATCCTAACTTAATTTTATAAATGCGAAAGTGAATTTGTTTGTTTATTTGATTGTTACGCTTTCACGCTAAAACGACTGAACGAATTTGGATGAAATTTGGCACATGGCTATACCATGACCTGTGTTAGCACATAAGATAACTTTGTCCCGATATTCCCACGGTATCGGGACGTATACTGGTGAAACCGCGGGGCACAGCTAGTCATTAAATAAGTTGACATGTGTCGACATCGTAAATTGAGTATCGACTTGTAGAAACCGGGGAGCAGGCCTTATTCCCATATGTTTTGCATCATTAGAAGGTGGATATATCGTAGACTACCTGCTAATTTGCTAGAATTTGCAGACGCTCGCGTGTTCCTAAGTGTCGGGTTTGGAATCGCAACTACTGTTGTAGCGCCAAACGTGATCATTACGCCTGTTTCCTTTTGCTGCAGATAAGTCTAACGAGGAATGCTTTTAACCGGTAATGGGACATAGCTAAGCAGTTAGCACTTGCTACACTTTTACCCGATGTCAACGTCTAGAAAATCTTGATTGAAGCTCAGGTTAAACTTGATGAGAAAGCAAACTGCAAATTAATTAAGTACTTAATTAGTTTATCTACTACTCGCATTTTAATATATTTTTCTAGTGCGTGCGAAATCAAACAGATAGATGAATGTTAGAAAACTTTGATCGCTATGCGTGAGCGAAATGTGGCAGAAAACATAACAGCTCGGTCTCAGTTCACTGAAATCATTGCTTTTGATGAGACAAAAGCAATGACGGCAAAAACAATTGCAAGACTAATATGCCTGCGCAGTTTCTTTGATGTTTTTCGGAAACGGATTCTAGAAGTTCTTTGTCTCTGTGTGTTTCCTTTAGAGCAACAAGTACAAGGACTGGAGTTATTTTTATAGAGAGAGTTTGTGCCAAAAGTGGATCCTACAAATTAAATGTTAGTAGAAATGCCAACAATATGATGGCAGGTGGCCATCACTTCAATAATTGGGATACATCATTGAAAGTTTTCCATAACTAAATAGAACTTTCTATGAAGATGTTAAGCTCAAACACACATTTTCCACAGCCAGTACTGCCACATATATGGTAGGACAGTCTGGTATTATACTGCAAAAACTATATCTCTCTTATCCGTGTCATACAGAGATGCACAAAGAACAGAAAAATCCACAGATAACCACAACTACTCAATAATAAGTATTTCACGGGTTGCGATTCGATTAGGTATTTTAATATGTTAGCTAAGCTATTTATGCTTGTCACAATGCATATAATGAAGTGGAGCTGATGGTGAAGTAGCAGGAGAACTCCTCAACAATTTACGGCCCTACATCTGAAAAAGCAATTTAGCAACACAGTTGACATTATAAGGCTTTTGTAACTAAGATAAATTACAAATTAACCCACTAACAACTGAAAAAAGTCTCTTTACAAAAAAAAACAACTGTCTTCCAAAAAAAAAACATGACAAAGTGAAAAATAACTTTAATTTCGGAAGTCGGTGGCAAAATAAAATACAGATCCAAAGTCACCGACTTCCGAAATTACAGTTATTTTTCACTTTGTAGTGTTTTTTTTTTGTAAAAAGTTTTTTGTGGGATTGTCTTGTTCAATAATAGCGAGCGTATATTATTATACCAGTTGGCACCATAGATACAAATCCAGATCAAAAGGTGAAACGAATTAAAATAATAGAATAATAAACCAAGATATCTACACGCATGAATTGTTTTTCTATAACAAAACTGAAATACCATTTGACAAGTATAACAAATAGCTTGTCAATTGTGTTCAGAGACAAGAGATTATCGTTGTTCTCTTAGACATAATTTAGTCTTAAATCTGTTACCGTGTTCTAAGTTTAGCTCAATTGAGTCAGCCTGCAGAAGTAAACATTGGTTGAGTAATACTAAGCCCCTTGTTTTTCAGCTTTCTTAGCGTAAATGCATTAATTTGAACGCGAATAGTCGTGCATCGCACTAATACTAATTGACATAGACAAATGGAATCGCTACCAACGACAGTCATAAAATTAAACTGAATTGTTTTCACAAATGCAAATACTTTATTGGTTATCGTAATATTTAGCACAATGATTATTAAACATTTTGTAATTACATAAATTCTTGTAACTTTACGATTAATTTGATGTTTCAACGTTGTCGATAACGAGAATGATGACTTTTATGAAATTCGGGTGATGTGCTAAATAATTGAAGACAAGTAGGTGCAAATGTGAATGCTGATCGCGTATTACGTAAAATGATAAATTGACCAAGCAAACATTACCGCAACTAATAAAAACATGAACTGGGTAATGGTAAAAGTGTGTGTAACGTATGTACATTTTATTATGTATATGTGGGAGTACATAAGTAGCACCACCAGCCACTGCTGCTCACCACGCGATACCAAATCTACTTTCTGTCGTTACGTTTTTCTATGTCGGTGCCAACTTGCATGCGGCCGTTTATCATTAAAGTGAAACAGTATAATGTCGGTATTCGATATATGTTTCAAGTATCACTACCATTTGACTCGATTATCGACTAATCAGGCAGGTAATTGAATTAATAACTATACAATCTCAGCGCTACTGGCATTTTTTCTTCAATTCGTGCGTGCGAGTCGCTTAGCCAACCGTTAAATTTTATGTGCGGATTACTTATATCTTTTTGTGAATGTAGTCCTGCAATTTTAAAAGTTTAAGGAGGCAATGGACCGTGTTGACCCTGGCCATTTTGTATAAATTATAAATTGTCCAAGATTTGAGTTTTGACCAAGTTTTATTCTCCGCTGCATCGTTTACATTCACAATCAGTCAAACCGTTAAACAGAATTCATTTAAATTGTCCTTTATACTGATATCTTCACTTCACAATTTATTGCTACAATAAAGCCCCTGAATGTCATTCTAGCCGATCCACTCCGCGCCTATGTAAATAGAAATTATCTCCTGTTCAGCTCTATGAACGAACGGGCTCTTAAACTGGCAAATGAAAACATTTTAGAATATTGATGTTATTCTAGGGTTGTCGAAACTCAAACGTAGTTACCATAAAACTGGGTTGTCTCTACGATTCGAGATGTGTTAAATAGTGTTATATTTAAGTAAACGGATATCCCGTAAGTGTAATGGTAGGTTTTTTCAATGTCACCCCTATCAATCATTGGTCCGTCTAGCGGTGCGTTTGGGCGCCGACGCGCGGTTCCGTCCCACCGGTGTCTGTGGACTATTTGCGTACGTTTCATTACTTCTCAGAAGCAAACCCGCGGGGAAGTGACGAGCTTTTTGTATCGGAAGTCGTTGGATTTGTTCCTTTTACACTGTCTTTCTGTTCAACAGTGCAATTCTGTGTACTGAGGTACTTTTGTTTAAAGCAGGGGTTGTAGTCGACTTGAGACGATTAGTCAGTCAGGTTTAGCCAAATGCGAACTCACCGATCGTTCCGTATATGCAAAAGAAACTTCGGTTATGTTATTCTAATTAGTCATCAATCAATTGTGAAATATTCAGGCAATGTTTATGTGAGCCTGACATAAAATTGACTTTTGATATTAAAATGGGTGGGTGGGTCTATGTGCATTACGAAAAGTGGTAGTTAAAAGTTTAAAGAAGTTTTGTAACTTCCTTTCAAACATTCATGAGGTGCCTAAGCTTTTTGATGTGGTTACATGAAAACAGTATCGGTCCTAGCTTTAATGTTGCCGTACGCAGAACGTAAACTGAGTGGTTGTTTGATCTCCCCACCTCTAGACAAAGACTAAGGAGATCTATAGAGCTGACAATGCTTTATTATTTTGATGACATTTGAATTTACCTACTCTTATTTTGAGATATCGTTTTTTGTTATTAGACAATACGTATGCAATTATTTATAACAGAGTAATTACGACTTGTTATTTAGTCACCTGCATTAAATGCTCTGTCTCGTAAACCATAAATAGGAAACACAACCGTATGCATTACCCTCTCAGTCAAACTAAGTGTTAAGCAAGCAGTTTTCGGAGAATTAATGCAATATCAAACTATTTTAGTGTTGTATTCAAGTTTCGTACGTGTTCGGCATCGTAGTTTCAGTGATGTTTAGACTTGCCAGTTCCTTTATTCAGTTTTCAGTGAGAATTGCTCTGAGTTATGGAGTGGGTGAGGCCATTTCTGTTAGGCATTCGTATACATCCGTTGAGGAACGTGCGTCGATTTTAAATTATTATGTTCACTATATAATTTATGCCACTATTTTGGGCCTTAATTTGAGGTAGACAGAATTAGTATTCTTATGATGGTACACTTCTACGGTTTGTTTGTGAACTGAACCGTGTTATTGAGTTTAATATTGGGAATTGCGTAGTCCATTTGGAAGAATGAGATGGAACTCGTGGAACATGTTTTGTACACATTTAAACACTTTGTAAAAAATATAAAAGAACACAACATATTTTGGTTTATTTTTTGTTTTAATCAACATTTGTATATTTTTTGTTGACCCATATTAGCATATGTGTCGTGCAACAAGCCGAGGAATGATGCCAATACATCTTTCAATAAATTAACACGATGGGAGGCTGGGCTTTGTTGTGACGAAACTCTTCGTTTTTATAAATAGTCTCTCATTAGCTTTTCAGAGTTAGTGTTCTATCTAATGTCGCAAGGATCGATTAACACTGCATTGTTTTCGCATCGCGATCTAAATATCATCGGTGTGAATACGAGGATAGTTGTGAAAAATATATGATTCTATTTTAGTTTTCTGCGCTATTATGGGAACGTCCCACGCCAGTTGCGAAGTTCTTTCTAAACACTATTTATAAATTAAAATGTTCACTACTACAGTGAGACTTACGAGAGGAGACGCCCGCTCAGGTGTGAGCCAAATGTTGGATAACTGCGGGGTACTGACATTTGTAGTCCACTGCTCTATGTTTAATGACAATGAATCATCATTTAATGGATTTGAAATAGAGGATCATCATTGTAGTGTACAATTTAAGACAGCTGATAAATGGCAATCTTGGAAACCATTTGTCGGACATCAATTGGAAAGCCTAGTCTTCTTTCAATATGTGTGTTAATGTGTAATGTTTTGTTTGTTATTGTTTCTTCCGAAATGAAAATAAACAAAGTTTTGTTTACACATTACAACCAAACGTAACGTAAAGATTATATAATTGGTGTAGGTAGATACGGAGTGGATTATTACATAGCATTTAAGCAAGGGGCTCATAGCTGCTAATACGAGTAGGAATGACAATCCTTTCTTATGTTGGGCTAGCTTAGGTGTTGTAGTAGGCACGTCAATAATACATATTGATAACACGCCACGTGCTACATAACTGGGCTAGAATGTTAAGTAGCCGTTCATTACGAGAAGTTGTTGATATACGTCACGCAACGCAATAAACTCCTGTGCCGACGTGTCTAACATCGAAATTACAAACAATATGGATTGGAAATCGCCACAGTGAGGTCACTATTATTTTAGATGGCGCGTATGAGCAGCTTTTTGTTATTTTTCTAAGACGTACGCTCGTCAAAACCTGCAGTTATTTGTTTGGCTCGAACCCCTGGTTACTGGACACCTCATCAAGTCTTTGATCCTTTTGATGAGTAAATGTGCTGTCAAGTTACATGTAGTGTTGTGACTGATTGTAGAAAACAACGATAAACTAATCCTAACTTAATTTTATAAATGCGAAAGTGAATTTGTTTGTTTATTTGATTGTTACGCTTTCACGCTAAAACGACTGAACGAATTTGGATGAAATTTGGCACATGGCTATACCATGACCTGTGTTAGCACATAAGATAACTTTGTCCCGATATTCCCACGGTATCGGGACGTATACTGGTGAAACCGCGGGGCACAGCTAGTCATTAAATAAGTTGACATGTGTCGACATCGTAAATTGAGTATCGACTTGTAGAAACCGGGGAGCAGGCCTTATTCCCATATGTTTTGCATCATTAGAAGGTGGATATATCGTAGACTACCTGCTAATTTGCTAGAATTTGCAGACGCTCGCGTGTTCCTAAGTGTCGGGTTTGGAATCGCAACTACTGTTGTAGCGCCAAACGTGATCATTACGCCTGTTTCCTTTTGCTGCAGATAAGTCTAACGAGGAATGCTTTTAACCGGTAATGGGACATAGCTAAGCAGTTAGCACTTGCTACACTTTTACCCGATGTCAACGTCTAGAAAATCTTGATTGAAGCTCAGGTTAAACTTGATGAGAAAGCAAACTGCAAATTAATTAAGTACTTAATTAGTTTATCTACTACTCGCATTTTAATATATTTTTCTAGTGCGTGCGAAATCAAACAGATAGATGAATGTTAGAAAACTTTGATCGCTATGCGTGAGCGAAATGTGGCAGAAAACATAACAGCTCGGTCTCAGTTCACTGAAATCATTGCTTTTGATGAGACAAAAGCAATGACGGCAAAAACAATTGCAAGACTAATATGCCTGCGCAGTTTCTTTGATGTTTTTCGGAAACGGATTCTAGAAGTTCTTTGTCTCTGTGTGTTTCCTTTAGAGCAACAAGTACAAGGACTGGAGTTATTTTTATAGAGAGAGTTTGTGCCAAAAGTGGATCCTACAAATTAAATGTTAGTAGAAATGCCAACAATATGATGGCAGGTGGCCATCACTTCAATAATTGGGATACATCATTGAAAGTTTTCCATAACTAAATAGAACTTTCTATGAAGATGTTAAGCTCAAACACACATTTTCCACAGCCAGTACTGCCACATATATGGTAGGACAGTCTGGTATTATACTGCAAAAACTATATCTCTCTTATCCGTGTCATACAGAGATGCACAAAGAACAGAAAAATCTAGATAAGTCCCCACCATTTCCATACCTAGTAACATTATCTTATACCCTTTGTTCTTTTACAATACAAGTAGATTTCTAGCCGTGTACTGTGTCAGAACAAACATTGCGTTTTATCTAGATTATCTTATCACGCATGGGAACGACTATCAGTAGCCACTAGCGTAGTGTTAGCATACAATGGGTCATTGGCTCGATTAGTTTCTAAATCATTTGCATATTGCTACCGATGCGAATGGACGTACGCGAATGGGACACTCGACTATAAGGATTCTTTAATTGGAAGTCCTTTCCTTACTAATGAGTTCGTTTATCATTTATCAGTTTGTTCACCTTATTAAATTCATGTTTTTTTATTTTATCACTTGCTCGTATTTTCCCGTTGGGATTTTATTTCAGATTTAGCAGTAGTTGTAACTTGTGAGTCTGATCTGTCCAAGTTTTTGCTGATTAATAATTGTCAACCAATGGTATTGGACTTCAGTTTGATTGGTTTCTCCAAAGCTCTAAACTGCTACTGAGACTTTTTTAACCTTAAAATATTTTTCGACTTTGCGATCGAATACAGCAGCTGAAATAGCTAGGTTTAACTGCTAGATGAGACAGTTTGGTTCTGAAAATTGACTGAATACGAAGTGTTGCGTACATGCGTACGACTTTCAGAATAATTCATATTTCACGTGATAATAATTGATTCAATACAGAAGCGAGTTACACGCATGGGTGCGTATATATAAAGAGATTGCATCTGCGAAATTCTAATAAACATTCTAAGTGTGAAGAAAGTTGGTTTTTCAAGCCATGAATATGTATGGTACGCGTAGACGAGGGCGGCGGAGCGCGACTACTGCTACAGTTGTACAGTTTTACTTAGGGAGTTATAAAATCGCTACATGAAATAATTCTAAACAGATAAAGGCATATTGGTTGTTAGAAAAGTGTGTTAATTAGGCTTTAGAAAGGACTTGGTATTTACAATGTGTTTTCCGCAGGTACTTAATTTTCCTAATCGCCCATTCTGTATTCTCCAAATGATTGACATCGTTTTTGTAGTTCTTTTGTCCCATAGTCCCCCATACACGCTTTGCCACAATGAATGCCAAAGTATCTGTTCAATCGAACGTATCGCTTAGCACAAACCACAGTACGCGTCCATTTAATGCTGTACTCTTAAGTTAAAGCCTTGATAGCATTCACGGGATTGCAGCCAAGCCGTTATCTTGGCAAGCCGAGCTTGGCTCCCTTATGTCTATCGTTGTAGAGTTGAAACTCCATTCGAGGAGTATATTGTGATTTTGTATACATATACGGAACTAACGGATGCACTCACCGACGTATTCACAACACGTCACGAATAGTTTCCGCTGCGATTGTCGAGGCCTAGACTAGTATGCGTTAATGGTCGCCCGCTCTAACGATGGATTATTAGCGACACGCGATAAGCAACACGTTAAAAGCTGAATAAGCTGATTGTTCTCGTGGTCTACTCGATCGTTAGACAATGGAGCTTCTTGAGAAAGTCGGCTGAGTGTGCTCCAAATCGTAGATTGACCATGACGCTACTACCTACTGCAGGCTATTTTATTTCTTGCACCGGGGCCTTACGACTTGGACATTAATAATCTCGGTGGTTTGTCGTATTCTTCATTCTTTCGCCCGAATTCGAAAATAATGTGTTTTATTGGTGTTTGTGTATATTGTTTGTCGAGTGTTATAATTAATACCTTTAGACGTAAGTGTAGTCTGCTGTAGTTAGTAATAATTAGCGGTGTATCGTCCGTAGCCCGGCTATGCTTCAGTACGCACCGTTCAGCTGTTACTACGCTTTACTGACATAGTCGCGTTAGGAAGCATGATATTATGAAATAACACTTTAGAGTACCCTATTAGGAAATGCTGACTTACATATTCAGAGGGCAAGTGTACATTAATCCAAAAATACCGAGTGGTACAAAATAACGGGATAAGTTACTACATGCAGAGCAGTGCATGCATGTGTATGAGCTTGACATTTATGAAACGTTACATTTCGTGGAAAGATATTTACAATAAACTTGCAAATTAATGTTTATGTCTGTGTGTGTCAATGCGTAAGACCTATCTCGTTCCTCAACTTTCCTCACGGCGAGTGGTACGTTGAACCGTCACTCACTCAGTTCAAAAGGGAAAAGTTTCGCGAATGCGTGTACGCTGCACCAATGCAATACTTAGTAGCTACTGTAACAGACTCATGTTAATTGCTTACGAATCCCTCTCATCCTTTGAATGTTTTAACGTGTTGCTCATTAAAAATCTTTGACGGAATCTTGCTTAAGAATATCATTTTGGATTTTTTATATCTTTTCATACATAAATACATAAAAATGCTGTTTCCGCATCGCCGTGTTTTCTACTGCTTGATCGGAGTTAATGAAGAAGACTGTTCGAATACCGCAACGGACGCGAAACGTCAGTTCAACACATAGCGTGACTCGGAACGCACGTTCCGAACGTCCCTTGTTACGTCTATTTACGTTGTTCGTGGCTTGGCGAATGTTTGGGCCAACATTTGCACTGCAGGATGGGTGTATGTACCGGTGAAGTGTTGTTCAAGTGCAGTGAATTAAACTTACCACACATTATGAGTTAGTTGTTTGTGCAACTTCGCAAATGTTTGTGGACGGACGAGGTTAGTACTCTCTGATGAACGTAAGGATTTTGTCAAATTAGTGTCAACGTTAGAGCGGCGGTTTAATAGAGGGATTAACAGTTAATTTATCCTCTTAAAGAAGCTTCCCGTTTTGGCCAGTAGCGGCTTATAAAACTCTCTTGTAACATTGCGTGTTTGGATGTGGTGGCATTTAGAAATGTAGGTTGGTATGTATGCGCATACGTAAAGATATTACAGACTTAATATTCTTTTTGCTATAGATTGCTTTCCATTTCATTGCGATATATGTTAAGGAAGTGAAATTGTGTAGACAGGAAACGCCGTAATTACAATTATAAAATGTCATTCATAACATATACTAGTTCAAAACGTTGTATATACGTAGGTAATTACCGAATTACATAAAGTAGTTGATCAACTACTAAAAACCTTATATGTCCACATAAATAAGTCTCGTTGGTTGGCCATGGCGGGGACGTTCACCATCGGTGTAGTCTAGTAGGGCTTAAACTTGAAAGTTTCCGTGTGACCTTGTCCTCGCCAAGGATAGCAATTTCCACGAATATTTTTTTTACCGCATTGCCCATTTTCGCCAAGCTGTCCGGTCCGGACCATTGTTTACCGAATATAATGGTGCCATTTGTTTAAACTACGGATGTTCGTTGATTGATAACTTTGCATTAGGTTGAAGATACCTGTCTGCGGCCTTGTCGCGATTGCGGCGTTTGTTACGTACTATTACTTCAGACATTATGGAGCTCGTGGCTAAGTAATAACAGCCGCACGGGTCAAAATCAAAAACAAAATCAAAATATTTTATTTCACATAAACCTACATGGGCACTTATGGAACGTCAGAAGGTAGGTTCACAGTTCCAATTAGTCGTTTCCTATGGAAAAGAGCCGGCAAGAAACTCCAAGGTTACTCTTTTATAAGGAATGGGCTTTTACAATGTTTTCAAGCACGTTAAGCCGTTGGTCCCGGCTGTCATTCGTGGATCTTTGACAGTCTTTAGGTGTCGTTAGAAGCCCAACAGTCTGACAACCAGTCTTACCAAGGGGTATCGTATTATCCAGTTACTGGGTTGTGGAAGTCAGATAGGCAGTCGCTCCATGTAAAATACTAGTATTCAGCTGCATCCGGTTAGACTAGAAGCCGACCCCAACATAGTGAAAAGGCTTAGGCGGATTTTTTTTGACTTCAGACTTTATGATGACAGACGAGATGACGGATGAAAGATGAATAAGACGCCTTTTTTTTTGGGTTGGGAATTATCAAATAACTTCTCCCGCTCTCGGCGGAGCAGGAGGGCGTATCAGACTTTTACTGACTAAAACCCACCCGTGTTCCTTCATTTGCCTGTGTGCCAGGGCCACGATATATATGAATAAGACCCCGAAGTTCCTATCGCAGGAGTGCTGGAAGAGATTTCTTTAGAAATAAGCATTACCTTTGTACGTATTTTTCTGTTCCTTTCTTCTTGTCTGTTTATATGTGTGTACATAAACTGTTAAATAAATAAATATATAAGACCAAAATAGTTAAAAAGTAATTCCACCGCTAATAAACAATTAAGACATGATAAGATAAAAAAAATTGTAAACAAGTGAAATATTTGCCGCAGGATGTTGGAATTCAGCGAGTAAATATGCATAGGTGTTTTTCCCGCTAATAATATAAATAAAATATCAAAAACAGTTGATATGTAATTTCATGATCATAACATCATTGGTAAACGCGTTACTAGATAATCCAAGCGTCCTGCCAGGGTTACGAGCCTGTCCGAAAGGGATATGGTGGCCCTGGCACACAGGCAACGGAAGGAACACGGGTGGGTTTTAGTCAGTAAAAGTCTGACACTCCCTCCCGCTCCACCCAGAGCGGGAGAAGTTATTTGATAACTACCCAGCCAAAAAAAAAGAGAAGATAATCCAAGCGTACACCATGCGTGAGGGGGACACAACGAATTGACCATTTACTTACTGATTGTGAAAACTTACAGAAAACGTGTCTTGTACTAGAAGATCTCTCATTAAAGAGGCACAATTTGGCGGCTTCCCTCAGTTCATTTTTACATTAACATTGGACTCTTGCCAAGACATACACAATACCTGGCCATTCGTCACAGGTTTCGAGGTCGGCTTAGTATAACATAGGTACTCTATGATTCAATAGGTGTGCCCGACGTAATAAAAGTAGACGTTAATGCAAACTACACACGTGTCTAGTACTTAATTGCGTTTAAGTTACTAAAATTTAAGAACTCTACCCATAACAAATAGTCAGAATAATTAATCGCTTGTTATGTTGGTTTTTTAGGGTTCCGTACCCAAAGGGTAAAACGGGAACCCTATTACTAAGGCTCCGCCGTCTGTCTGTCTGTATGTCTGTCCGTATGCCACCAGGCTGTATCTCATGAACCGTGATAGTTAGACAGTTGAAATTTTCACAGATGATGTATTTCTGTTGCCGCTATAACAACAAATACTAAAAACAGAATAAAATAAATATTTAAGGGGCTCCCATACAACAAACGTGATTTTTTTTGCTCGTTTTTGCTCGATGTTGATAACGGCAACAGGTAGACGCTTGAAATATTCACAGAATATTTAGTTACATATTCACTTTAAAAATAAATAATTAAATTAAAATAAAACAAATATACAACAAACGTGATTTTTTTTGCCGTTTTTATAGATAATGGTACGGAACCCTTCGTGCGCGAGTCCGATTCGCACTTGGCCGGTATTTTTTTACACACAGTTGATAAAAACAATGGAAAAGCTTTAAAGCTCAACGTGTAGGTACGTTTCAAGAACCGCAGTTTTCCCTAAGATCTCATCTGGACAGCCAGTCGTGAGCGGATGATTTTGTTTACGAATAAAATCTCATGAACACAGTACTGTGTATGATAAATTAGCTATTAATATAGCACTTGCAATGCGCAGTAATTATAGCTAATAATGTCTGAAAGTAAATACAGATGTAAATAAACGAAAACACAGGTACATACCTATTGCAAAACGTGCAAATAACTTTTGCACATTTTCTAGTCTTGTCGATGGAGACATCAACTTTGTCTGTCTACTTTCTCCTTTTAATGTGCGATGTGTTGTGATATCTAGATTTTACGTGCTGTATCTGGCTTTTTAATAATCGTTCATTTTATTTGTAAGTCTTAATATGGCAATACCGGTAAATGAAAAGGTGTATTTGAACAGTTGCGGTCACTAACCTTATAGGCTATAACGTAAAGCGTGGTGACTAAAAGCACCTAAGTACTTCCCTACCTTACTAACCACCTACCCCTTTTTACCCGACTGCGGCGAAGCCAAAAAAGGAGGGTTATGTGTTTGACTTGTATGTATGTATGTCCGTTCCTATGTTCCCTTGTAACTACGAAACGGCTGAACTGGGGCCCAAGTCTGCTATTTTTATAAATTCAGTCATTCCAACACGATCCCATCGTCATGCCATGGTCATTTTGCTAAAAGTTCGTAATCTGGTAAATTCATAATGGTCGATCATTGGTCGGTCAATGTTCTCGTAATATAATTGTGTTACTATAATGGCATTGTCGTATTGCCATTATTATAAAACCCATTAGTAGAAATGTCAATAATTTGTCATTATGTACGAGATTACCAATACGAGTATATGCAATTTCTTTCAATGTAGCGTCAGTGGCCGACCATTGGAAAGTCATAATGACGCCATTATAATAGTAGATTACCAAACTTGTCAAAATCAACAATTATGAAATCAATGATCGACCATTCTGACACTATTGTAACAGCAGACTTGAGGCCCTGATTGTGATGCATGATAGGTATGTCGTTAGATTCGTCTTTATTGCGCGAGTGTCACTGGGTATATTAAAATTCAAAATGGCGGATTTTTGGCGCAAAAAGGTGTTTTTAATTTACTTTTTTTATGAAATTACTTATCTATATATCAGTGGTCAAATTTAAGCTTGCTTGGCTATTTATGAAGATAAGTGTGATACCCTGTAATACCTATATCACAAAGTTCTTCAATGGTCTGCAATTAATTTAAAGTTTTTTCGCCAAAAAATGTGTATGTAATTATCTTTTTGTACGATTGCACGAATGAAGACACGATTGTGTTTTTAGGGTTCCGTACCAAAATGGTAAAAAGGAACCCTTATGGTGAGACTGAGTCTGTCTGTCAGTCACAGTTGGATATCTCAAGAACTACCAATGCTATCAACTTGAAATTTGGAATAGTTTTAGATGACGTTTACCCAACTATCGAATGGAGTCTACTAGGGCATGTGGGGTATCATATGAATGAGCGCTGTTTGCACATTCTCAAACTTTTTTTTTAGGCATCGTAGTTTTCGACTGTTGATGAATAATGTAAAAAAATGGGGTATATTTTTTACATTTTTCATCAACAGTCGAAAACTACGATGCCTAAAAAAATCCTTCATTTAAAAGCCTTTATCTCCGAAGTTTGCATAGAGAAAAATCAGAAATTATTCTATGTGATAGAAGTTTATGTAAAGATTACAGAAAAAATAAAACGATGTCTCTAAATAGCGCATTTTTTCAGAAATCATCAACATCATATATACGTACGGAACCCTCGGTGCGCGAGTCCGACTCGCTCTTGACCGGTTTTTTTTTTCATTGAGGCTATTGTTTTATTATTTCAGTAACACTTCATTGTTGTGTAGTGTTACGGATATTGCGAAACTTTGTGATGATGCTATGTAGAAGCTGTAAAACATCACGTAAACTGTAGTTTCGTTTTTTTTTCTTACGTATTGTTAATCATGTTACCTGTGTTAAGTCCCTAAACTATGATGGTCTTGTCCCTAAGTCACTATCTCCAAAAAACCGGAAACATGTTATGAAAATATGATAAATACTCCCTTCCGTGCCCTTTGGAAATCACCGGCATGACGCTTTAACGAATATGTAGTGCGTTTTAACCGAATTCAAAGAAAGAGGAAGTTATCAATTCCATGCGTACGTTTTTTAGCCGAACTAAATGATGCATCAGCGGAACATCCGTCGGCTAAGTTGAAGCTAGTCAGTGCGGTCCCTGGTTCAAAACTTATTTGTTTCGAGACATTACTGATTCGCTATACCTACAGTGTGAGTGATGACCAGAGATCTGATATTCGGAATAATTCGGATACATATTTACCTAAAGTTTGAGAGTCGACTAGTATGGAGTGCGCTTCGGTATGGGTACAGTATCGGTTTCCAGGACCGACTAAATTTTAATAACTACTCTTTTGTACTGTGCGGACGAATAAACACATTTTAGATTAAAAAGCTTTAAAGAAAGAATAGTATTTTTTTGAGTGTTATATTTTCTACTATTCTTGCCTAGCTCTAAATAGATAAGAAATATTTGTTATGCTTAAGAATACAAAATTGTATACACACTGTTATTAATAAAACCCCGTGATTCCGGAAAAAAGTATATTTTAAGAAGCCATTTCCATACTTTCATTACTAAAAAATAACTTTAGGTAAATATGCATCCGAATATCCGATCGCTAGTGATGACCCTAACTCCCGACATCTATTAGTAAAGTACTTGTGTGGAAATTATGCCTATTAAAAGTTAATTAGTGGGAGCATACACAGGATGTTCGCGCGGTATTGTCGTAAAACAAAATACTAAAAGTAAGGCCTCGTTTACGATATTAAGTTGGCGAAGAGCTGGAGGGTACACGTTTGATGGCATGTCTGTTCTGTCATCAGCCGCCGCATGTAAATATAACTTGACACATGACAAATTTAATAGAGGGCTTACCGCAAAATTGACTGCTTTGAATAAATGAGTTATGTTTCTGTCACAATGTACAAACAAAAGTGCCTTCAGTGCTTAAACAATGCGATATCAGTTATTTCCATTTTATACCCTTTTTATTTCGTTGCAAAATCGTTGTGTGGTCGATATCGATGTGCCTGGCGGCAATTCTTTCAATACAAAACAACTTACACAAGCTAAGCGCCATGAAACGTTTTTTACAGTTAATTAATTTGAATAATTTTATGTAAATATTGAATTAAATTACCGATCATATAATCGTGACCCAGATTGTGAAGGATAAGGAAATTGTCACCGACGTCCGTATATTTTAACTTCCTTTGCAAGTGCCCTTTTAATTTCTCGGAGTGAACAAAGGTGGCGACGTGTTTGAGTTTTACAACTTCGTTAGTACACTCTGACAGATTTACGTCGCGAGGCCAGAGTATTTGCAAATTGACCATTGTGACGATTATATTATGAATCCTTTGTTTCGTTAGATTTGAATACTACTGCCTATGTGATCATTGACTTGGTAATGTTGATTCTTGATAGTCAAATTTTGTGTAAACATGCCTAATTTTCTATCTTCTTAAAGATATAACTTATGTTTTTAAAGTATGAGTATAAGAATGGGGTCACCACGGTGTTCCTCGGTGACAGACGAGCAAGTGATAGATTGCCATGCGTGAGTGGTATACAGCGCAATCGTGCGCATGATCTCTATCTATAAATTTGTAACGTTAGTGCTATCTTTTTACGACGTCTACCTCATTTTGATGTCATCTCATATGATTTAAATAGAAATCAGTTTTTTTTAATATTTTCAAGACTGTATCAAAATTTGCAAATTATTGTAACATGAGGAATGTTGAGGTATCCCGCTGAACCACTCCTTTGTTGAGAGTTAAGCCTTGAGATACCTATAGGTACACGACCGCATCATAGTTGCAAAGTGAAATCAACAAATTGACCACAAAACTTGTTCAATATAGACTTGTCATCATTTATGGATAATTTAAATGATTAAACTTCTAAAACACCTTCAGACATCTTATGAAACCCACTTAACACTGAAAGTAAACATTCTCAAACATTAGACGAGTAAGTAAACAACACAATTCTGAACAGGGGATCTACTCCGAAACGTTAAACCGAAGTATCGGCCGAATGTTCGGTCGTTTCTTTACTACGGCTAACTATCGCTGACTACGGCGAAAACAAAAAAAAACAAGACAGTCGAAGAGGTGAGCCAAAGTCAAAACTGTGATTTAAATTCGGGTAAGGAGTCAAAGTCAAAAAAGAAAACTTTGGAAGTTATAAAACGATCGAACATTCGGCCAATACATCGGTTTAGCGCTTCAGAGTACACCCCCAGGATCTATCTGCAAAGCAGTGGCTATGATTACAGTTACGTTATGGTAAACTTCGTTTTACAAAGCTCGATGTGTGCCTTTCTATTCTTACCGTTTTGACCTACGATCCTCAAGCTTGAGCCTTGGCGAGTATTCAACAGTTCAAACTCAAGGTTTGACAACGCACTATCGAACTAAATTAACGAGTTCAATAAACAGCACTGCAAAAAGAAAATTGATCGTATCGTCTTAACGTTGTCAAAAGTGGGATACGCTGGCAGCCTGCCTGATGCTGGGAGCGGCCAAAGATATCTGAGGACCATGATTCAGCGAAGTAGCCTCGCAGGCTAGATATAACAAATTAGAATGAGTCGACACTTGGCTCCGAAAAAAGATCAAGAGATGAAGTCATACAAAGCTTTTCCAGCTGTAGATTATCAAGCTGTAGCAGTAAAAATTGCAGGCACCAGATTCAGATTAGACTTGGCAAGATTAACATTAAACTAAATGTAGGGTGATTTCAAATTCGTAAACGTAAAATGTCATGCGTATACGCAATGCGTGAGAAATAGTAATTAAGGCAGACCCACATATCAGCGAATCTGCGCTAAACCCAAGACATGTCCGTCATCTATGAGACCCGGATTTGGCGTAAACACAATCGGATTTGTATTGCGATTGTGTTACCTTATAGGTCAACTTTCTTGGACCCAAATGACGCACAGACACCTGTCGACAGCGACTAGGTCACGTATACTCGAGGTACGATACAGATCTTCAAGGAAAGTGTAATGATGTAATTTAAAAGTAGATTTTGGTCCAGTTTTTAGCCTTGACGATACCAGTGGCAGGTGCTTTGCTTTCAGGCAGGACACGGTAGCTCTGTCCGGTTGGTGGGATCAATGCGTGACAGGTCTTTAGCTGGTTCTCATTTAGATCTTTTAAAATCTCATCAATGTCAATAAACTCGGCTTGCAATCAGCTATTTGCCGTGCCTTAAAGGAAAAATTCTCGATGGAGTTTTCCGCACCTTTACACCCGGTATGGAAAATGACGCACATAACAGACTTACTTCCGAGTACACACCTAATTCTAGGAACACACATGCCGTACAGCATGCTGTATGAGTTTTGTTATGTCACAGTACATTCAACAGCCTCGCTGAAACATACAATTATAAGATCTTATCACAATAAATTGCAATTTCAGAAAGATTTTGATCTTGCTCTACAATAGGGTCACACGGTATAATTTACACAGAAATGTTGCTAGGTTTTTTAATATTGCCCATTTGGCCCAGTTTGTGGGTTCCTTGTTCGCGATCAAAGATTAATTTCAGAGAAATTCATAGGTTTTGTGTTTATTATCGTCATCTGTTACCTACAGTTCATGGAATTCATATCAATAAAATGTTAGTGCTTTATTTGCATTATTCCACTTCCCACCCACAGAAATCTAAATAGTTAGGTTGCAAGCATTTCAGTGCGTTTCCATTTCGAATCTTATTCGATATGTTTCTAACCGCAGGCTTATGAGATGAAACAACCAGAAATTCAAAATCTTACTGATCAAATATAAAACATTAAGAAAGCGACATTTTTGCGCAATGTAAGATTTATTGCAAAGCTGTCGTTGGGCAGATGACCCTTCTAGGGCGGGCGGGCGACTCCACGCGGCCCCCTGACATACATACAAACACAACTAAAATTAGATCTGTGATTCTCTCACTACACTACACGCTAGACGCAAACGAATGGATTATAGTATTCTTAGAGCGGGTGCGCGGTACAAATAACAGTGTAAATGAACTATTGCGGCATGATTTGTTGCTATCCGGAACCCACCAAATGAGCAACAACCGTTTGATGAGCGAATGATAAATGGTTTTCGTAATGGCGCTCGGTGGGTGGAATAGTGGAGCTTACGTTTAATATTTTGAGCTTGCTATTCTTCAAAATGAGCTTGTGGCAAAGTATAAGTGGTAAGCTACGTGGTAAGCTACGCTTACCACGGTTCGTCCTTAGATGGGTGACCATCTTTTCATACCAAGATTCCTCCGTGCCTCGGAAAGCACGTTAAGCCGTTGGTCCCGGCTGTTATTTGTAGATCTTTGACAGTTGTTACGGGTCGACGGGACAACCAGTCTAACCAAGGGATATCGTGTTACCCAGTAACTGGGTTGTGGAGGTTCGATAGGCAGTCGCTCCATGTAAAATACTGGTCTTCAGCTGCATCCGGTTAGACTGAAAGCCGACCCCAACATAGTTGTGAAAAGGCTAGGCAGATGATGATATTCTTCAAAATTGTGATAATATTATGCTAGGGGTGGACTCGCTTTGAGTGTTTAAAACTACGTCTCAATAATTTCAAGTTTAGAAGCAAAAGACTACGTATTCTAGTAAACAATAGGACCAATGGTGATTTCATTTAATGTTTTATATAAACGAAGACTAACAGTCTGACAACAACTGTCTGATAACCAGTCTTTCCAAGGGGTATCGTATTACCCAGTCACTGGGTTGTGGAGGTCAGATAGGCTCGCTCCATGTAAAATACTGGTATTCAGCTGCATCCGTTTAGACTGGAAGCCGACCCCAACATAGTTGGGAAAAGGCTATAGCAGATTGATATAAACGAAGACTAAATATAAAAATAAAAGTTCCCATTTATCCGGAGCCCTAATCAACCAATCAAACGTAACTATCGATAAATGCCTTTTCCAGTAAAGGAAGTGAATGTTACTTTATACGTCAATGAGTGATTCAAATAATGCTATATTTACTTAAAATACTGAAGACTGAACGCTTTGATGAGAAGCTTCGGTTACTTAAAATGTAGGTCAAATAAACGTTGAATATCCTTTCAGTTCACTTTTACCGACCATACATATCTTGAATAAAAATAGTTTAATCACGAATGCGAACTATGCAGCTTTGATTCATTTACCTTCAATTATTTTATAGCTACACTTGAAACACGAATAGTAATTAAATTATTATTAAATTCGTCATGAGTTTTGCTTATAAATGGTAATAAAATCTTATTACTATTTGTACTGAAAATGGTGTTGTAAGTTTATATAATTGTATTATATTTCATAACTTTGGCGTGTAATTTGCAAAATGCTCAATAATAACAACAGTTTAATAATATTTTAAATAAATTGGTGTTTATGTCATCGGCCCCACAAGGTCGGTCACTCATTGCTTTTGTGATATATAAGATGTGTTTAGCGGGATTACTCGTATTCAGGGTTGTCAAGAACACGAATTTAAATTCTATAAAAAATATTCATGTTTTTTTTTTCTTCGACATATGCATAATGTATATTCATAAATCGGAACGTCATAAGTTATTGTTGACATATTACAGGAAGGCGTAAATAATCGTAACTTTTTAATAGTGAGTAGTCAACGTACTCTAGGCAATAGAATATTCACAACACGGCCGCGGAGACCCGTTACCCTAGTCTGTAAGTGGAATACTGATACAAAACAGTCAATTGCACCTGAATCCATCATAGTAATGACTGTCTGTGGTTTATGACTCTATGTGCTTTAAAATTGACAAGTTTACTAGCAACATGACTTAGTAAACGTCATGTTCTGGTCTGGTTTTCATTATACCAGTAGTTTAGTAAAGTTGGAAATAGGTTTTCGACGTTGTTTTGAAATACCTGTGTTTGGCTGCTGGCTTTTTGATATCGAAGTCAGTCCGGAACAGTATTGTTTTATAATTTATCTTTCTACATCGTTGTCACATAAAATATGTATTGTTTTCAACGTGAATGATTATAACCAATATTTTTTTAGTTTTAAAGAGTGACTATGGAATTTCTTGCCTGTTATTTTCCATAGGAACCTACTAGGCTTTGCAATGGGCAACTAGCTGCATCTTTCTCATCGACAGATTCCTTGACAATTCAAAAGTTCCTATAATAGGATTTATTGATATAGATATTAATGGTTTGAGTTTGATTTTTAGGAAATATTGCAGAGTTATTTGTCAAAACAAATAGTGTAGAGTCATCTCAATTTAATGTCTTTTCATTGAATTTGTATGTATATATATAATGTAGGGATATATTATAGTAAATATATGTGTATTATAACTAAGTTTATTACCTATTTATGTAATTTTGTACGTATTATATTTATATTTAATTATGTTATATTTTAATATTTTATAATATTATTATTTTCTCTCAATCAGAGCACCCGCCATCTTATCTCTTCACCACCTTTGGTTGACTGGTAAAGAATGCCTAAGGCATTAAGTCCGCCTTGGTACATTATTGTGTGTGAGAAGTTTAAATAAATAAATATTAAATAGATTCATGTCCATCGCAATAGCTTAGCTTGGCTTGGCGCTTTGGCTTGGCTTGGTTTGGCGGGGCTTGCCCCGGATGTCTTAGGCGTTAATACTTTCAGTGCCAAAATGTGGGTGTGTAGGTAGAGGGGTGACGTTATTTCTTAAATCCATTTCATAAGAACTTCGTAAACCATGTCAGCACACAACAAAACGCTAATTCACATTTAGAAAGGGCTCCCACAGACAAGTTTTATGTCAGAAGTTATGTACGTGAATCACATAACTATTGCAAAATCATGTTCATGAGAACTGACATTTGTCAAGTACATAAAAATGTCAGCAATCATCTGATCAAACGGCCTATGTTCCTGGCGTAGGCGCAAACGATCTCTTGTTCTTTGACTAATATAGGTACACGTACTCCTGACTGCAGGGTTGGGGTTATTTAATGATAAGTAGAATTAAATAAATTTTCAGTTATTAACTTTTCAACAGTCACATAATGACAATTTACTTAATTATGGTGAGTGTTATCAATAATTTTCCTGTAAATTATGGATCTGTCAAAATCTAAATTCATATCGCTCAATTCTGATGTCACACTCAAACGAACATGATTAAGAATCATTGAGCCCTTTACAACGCACAGTCATAAATTAATTGTATTTTTAATATTATGTCAGCCCTAAGGCATGTTAATTTGACGTTTCAACGTACCCAATTGATGCCCACGCGCATGCTGTTTGACCCTATCTAACCGGCCATTCACAAAATTACTATTGAGACATCATCCGCAATAATTATGCTTTATGAGCACAATTACTATTGTATTGGCTTTGTCTAGTCCTTCTTTCAAACTATGATGTATTTTGCTTCTCTTCTTGGCTAAGTTTTTGTCCCCTAATTATTTTTAGAGTGTTATATTTCGTAGCACCTGCAAGCCCCGTCGCGGGCAGAAGAGTCATGATTAAATTAGTTTAATCTCGACATAATAGGCACTTGAGCTCCAGTTGTCCGTTAGTACAGCTACAGAGTAATAACTACTATTACTCGGCACAGTGACATATTCAAACGTTCCTGTAGTCGATAAATAAACAGACAGATGAAAATTTCGGGAGAATGGGAAACCGTTTTACCCGACTGCGGCGAAGCCAAAAAAGGAGGGTCATGTGTTTGACTTGTATGCATGTATATGAATGTCCGTCCCAAGGGATCGTAACTACTAAACGGCTGCTAAACTATCCCGAACTTTTGTAATGAGTGCGCAAGAGGCCGTTATCATCCGATTAGAAGCAGGTAAATAACCTTATTTACCGTCTAATAGCCGTCTATAACACTCCTCCTTAGGGGGAGGCCTATGTCCAGCAGTTGACGTGTTTTGGGTGAAATTATGATGATGATGACCGTCTATAGTCTTAACTAAAAAGTGTAAAATAAAAAACCCGACTGCGTAAAAAGTAAACATTAAAAACACAGAAACAAGATTTACTTCTTAATACTACAAAAATCTTTTATTATAATTGTTAAATTTAAGAAGATTTCCTTTTTACGCAGTCTGGTTTTTTATTTTCTATTTATTTTTTGTCAAGTATTTTGATCCAATTTTTCACAAAACACGCGAAATGTTTACAAATTGAACTGAAAAATTAACATGTTAGAGCTTTTATTGTTACCACGTGGCGGAAATGGGCGCTGTCAGCCGAACCTAATGATGCGCGAAGCGAGCGGCGGCGCGCGTGGGAACATTTACCAACATAAAGAGAGACCATTTTTTACATCTGCTAAATCAAAGCTGCTTTTTTGTTGTCCTACTTTGATTAAATTATTGGATGGGTTCGTGATTTTATGGACTGTGGAATAAAATGCGGAAAGCAAGGGAAATTGATGCGTTCTTTTTTCCGCAGCTGTTAATGCATGATTGGATCAAAATATCTATGAATTAAAAGTGATAGCACCATCAATTTTAACTGTATGTTGCCTAGTAAGTACCTGTTTGAAATATTCATACCAAAATATTAGATACGTGCGCGGAACACCGCCGATTTCACTTCGCAATGGTTGGAGTCGGTAGTGCTAAGGGCTTGCCGTGTCATCACGAAATATAGAAAGCTGGGTTTTATGTAACGCTCTTAATTAGTTCCTGGGACAAAGGATAAGACACAATTAACAATAGGTTTGATGAAGACTTTCTCATAAAGATACTTATTTTGCTTGGCTCATTGTGTACGTATTTCTTTCAGTTGAGGCTTTAATGTAATGTTTTATGAAACAACATGAAAAATTGAAACAATTTAATTGGGCTACGTTTCGCGGTTTATTTCTATCTATTTCATTGATCTTGAAAACGTTGTGTTGGATGCATTAGTATGTAGGAATGAATGGATTGGATAACAATCGCACCAAGGATATTTGTATGCATATTAAACACCGGTGTCCTAAGAATGCAATGTCATTTAATACTTCGTTTAATGGAAAAACAAAACGATTTGTAGTTACTGTTTTGTTTCCGTTTAAACTTCTAACTATTTCTATCAAATCGTGAGAACTCTCCGGTTGTGTAATTATAAAAAGAACAGAGGAAGCGTGTCGGCTTCTATTAGCGTAGACAGTCGCAAGCGTAGAACTAGACCAATTTTAAGACACGCTGCCCTAAATATTATGCTCGGTGTTTCACGTAGAAGGGTCCAAGAATGTTTATTAGGTGAAGTAGCAGTAACAAGTTGCAATGTTAAGATAAACAAAGCTCTTGTTAATTAATGTTTATTGTAATTAAACGCCTCAACAGAAACACAGTTCACATCAATGCGACATTTTATTATCATAGCCGTGAATCCGTAATAAAGTGACTGTAACCCAAGTTAACTTTATTGTCTTCCTTCGCCCTTGAAAATTATGATAAATGAGTTTTATATTTTATACGAGCATAATGAAAAAAAAAGCCCCACAATGAGTAGTGCCGCTGAAGATTACCATCTCTTCATACATGGAATACGATTTTAGAGGTCGATTCACTGATTAGTCGGATCGTGACACACGTCCTCGTGCCGAACAAACGATCACACAGTATAAACACTTGAATATTTTTAAAGAGCATGCATTTTCATGCTCTTCTAGGAGTTACGTTAAAGATAGCCCTCAGCTTCTAGACCGTTACAAGTAATGTGTCAACCTTATAGTATGAATAAAACAACCTTTAGAACGCTAATGTATTTGCTGGCATCTTACCCAAAAACAGTCGTCTTGCTACATTTAGGTACATCTGTTCTCATGTGTTTCCTTGATTTATCTCAGCACTGAATAAAAGTTTTTGCTCATACTTATAAATGAATTCCACTTATTCATACTGCAAGGTGGTCGTCCGCCACCGTCGGAAGTTTATTATTATAGTGAGGACCGATGTAGGCGTCTGCTAGCAACCTGTCACTCGTACGTACAGTACTTAGCGCTGATCTCTGACCCAGCACGATGCTGCGCGCGTGGCTATGAATGGTGCCGGCGTACTTAGCGATAACATTACTAGCCATTTTGTTTACGTGTCTATGACTTCATTGAAGAACGAGAGATCGTGCTCGTACCTCACGCAGATTTCTTGCTCAAGCAACGTGATACAGCTCTAACCTACTTAATCTAATTATCACGTTGTCAACAATAGCAGCCATTTTTTTTTTTTTATCCCGGTGTGGAATATCCTCTTGGATGCCCTCCGCCCTTGGGCGGGTGGAGGGGTCTGTCAGACTCTTACTGACTAAAAACCACCCCGGTGTTCCCTTCCCACACTTGCACCGGGGATCATGGGATGATATGCGATTTCCGCGATCCCCGGCTGAACCAAACCCAGCCCGAACTGGGCCTGTGGTAGGTTATGGCCCACACCCTCTTAGAGAGAGGAGATTTGTGTCCCCGTAGTGAAAACGTTATAGGCTGACCATGCAACCCAGATTAACTTGAATTCTATAAAGACAGATGATCGGAATCACACTTATCACGTCCCTTTTATTCTGTAAATTGAATAACTGATTGTTTTTTTTTTTTGTCCTGTAGAGCCACCGCGAGTTGCAGCTGCGGTGGGGCCACGCGGCAAGCGTGTGCAGACGCCACAGCCCGTGCGGACGCCGGCGGCGCCACTCATCGCGCCGCAGCCGCAACAGCCGCGCGAGCAGGCAGTTGCGCTAGCGCATGCCGCCAAAGGCGTCGAAGCCCTGGGCGTTTTAGTCCAGTATTTAGTGTTTCGAGTAAGTATTTTTAGTTACAAGCGTCAATAGCTCGAAGTTTGAGGACTGGTTGGCCCTATCACAGTGAAGCCACTATTAACAGTAAAATTTTGAACTTTTGGAGGCAATAACAGTGAGATAACTGCAACCCACACTGGTAGTATACTTGTAGTAGAATTTTTCAAACTACCAACGACAGCGTGACGTAAAACTTCCATAATGTCGTCACATGTCGTAGTGATTTACGAATGTGGTCGACAATTTACATAAGTTGTAGGTATTCTATTGTGTTTACCAACCAACTCAACAAACATTTGACAAAGCTTTAAGGCCGGTGTGATTCACGTTGGTACTTGAAACAAATATTTGTATGACCATACAGACAGATATTTTACGAGTAATGTTTGTTCATGGTTTTTGTGTAAGTGATGAGTTGATGACTTAACACAGTGTATTCACTTGAAAGGTCATATAATAAAAAAACCGGCCAAGTGCGTGTCGGACCACGCACAATGAAGGGGTCCGTCCGTGGTTGGGATGATTTTACCCCAAGGACAAACTTAAAATTGTAGTTGAAAGACATGTTCCTTCATACATTCCAACTGCAAATGTAAGTTTGTACGCACAATATTGAGTGATTTACCATGTTATTAATCATAAACTTCTTTATTGGGTTTCCTGTTATCTATAGGTAAAGAACTATTTCCAAAATCCACGAGTTTTAGCCAAATTATCCGCGTGAACCCACTGCATTACCTACCAGAATATTAGCTTAGTGCCTTAGAGCCGATCAGAACAGGCAAGCATACTCAAATTCAAATTCTACATTCATGTGTACATTTAGTTGTTACAATATAAGTAAGTTCCAACATGACACCCGGTTAGGGCACGGTAACATAGTAATAATAATAATTTTAACATAATAATAATAAGAATATGTGTTTTTTTATGACTATATTATAATATGTAATTATTATTATAAAAACTAAAATATAAACATATTTTACTAAATATTTTGTTCTAGGTATTCTGCGACCGAGTAAAAGCATTTTTGTGTTAGGTATTCTTTTAATTTTCTGTTAAATATATTGAACTTGGTTTCTTCCTTTATTTGTTCCGGTAATTTGTTGAAAATTTTTACTGCCATGTAATAAGGGCTATGGTAAAGCATTTGAACCGAGAGGGTGGAAGATATAATCTATTTTTATGGCGTGTGTTTTAAGTTATGGATATCTTTTGTTTTTGGAAAAATGTTGCTATTTTTAAATAAGGTACTAAGTACCTACGGACATCACTGCAAATTGTATCCAAAAATCCTTGTTAAGTCCACTGAATTAATCTGTATGAACGGCCGTACTAAAATAAAGGTGCATCCTCAGTGAACAGTTATGCTAATGGTAGTATTATATTTTCAGTTGGACGCACTAAATGGCAGCAGTTGGCGCGTGGAGGCAGAGCGATGGCGCGGCGTGGCGGCCGCCGAGCGCAGCAGCGCCGCGCGCGCTGACCGCGACCGACAGCAGCGAGCGCAGAAAGATCTCGATACCAGTTAGTATTGAACACTTCATCATCATCATCATTAGCATTCCCCCAAAAAGGGGAGGGGAGGTCTATGTACCTCTGCTGGAACATGGCTGGAATCTATACCTAAATCTTCGCAATCACACCGTTCTTCTCGTAATCATAGTATCCAGCAGATTCCCGCAAAGCTAATAAAAAAGCAAAAATAACTATAATATATTAATAACTTATTCAACCTGTTAAATTCTACTGCACTAGGTATTATTATGGACTTATAAAAACATGAAGCAGACAGTAGTTTACCTCTCTGGGTTGTTGCCTGAACATTTCGTTGCTGCTTTTCTTTGTCTTTAAGCCTCTGCAAAAAATAAGTTTGTAATCACTTATGCACGTTTTAAATTCATGAGACCGTTCCTTAGTATGTAAGAAATTAATCCATGCATGTTATATTAACGTACAATTGCGATAATTCCAGTCGCAGAATGCCTGAGCAAGATCTCAGAGCTGGAGATGGAGGTCTCGTCGAAGGAGGAGGCGAACGCGCGCCTCCAGGCCAAACACATTGAGGAGGTCGCTACACTCGCCAATGACATCAAGGGACTCAAGGTAACCACAGTCATTAGCATTCCTTTGGGACTTAAATAAATCGCAATTAATATTAATTTATGCACCGACTTGTATTACTGGAATTGTTTTACAAACATTTGTTTTTATTGTTGTGTACTCGCCGCGCCTTTGAGGGCCAAAGAATGTGCCGTAGCCTTCAGAAACCACAATGGCAATCTCGCTAAACCACCTGAGCTACTTCGCGAAAGCTGGTGAAACCTGTTAATTTAAAACATTATATTATAGCTACGTTATTTTATTTATAGGATACAATCGAATCCCTGAAACACGAAGTCGCCGAGAGTAGGGCGCGTCTACACGCGCACAGCGAAATCGAGCGCACATTACGCGCGCAACTGGAAGCGGCGCGGGCGGAGGTAGAGCAGAGCAAGTCGTACAATACATCGGTGATGTCGACCAATACGTCGACTGACACGTCGGTGGACACATCGGTGGACACGTCGTGGGACAAGTCGTGCAACATGTGCGACGCGGCCTGCGACCCCGTGTGCTGCGAGGTGGAAGATTGCGAGCTGCGATTAGCTGCGAATGAGGAATTGAGCACAGATGCCAACGAGTTGGCAGCTGAGGTTAGTACTACCTATTCTACTGAAGCTATTAATAAAGCGGTTATAATTATTATGGAGCCATTGAAATAAATAGGGTTGCCGTTCATTATTAGCACAAATAAGTTCAAAGTCAAACCATTTATTTCAAATAGGCACATAAGAGGCACTTTTGAACGTCAAAATTTACAAAACAATAGAATTGATTCTAGTTGCCCCTTCCAAAGGGTAGTTTCGTATGGAGAAGAATGGGCAAGAAACTCCACCGTTACTCTTTTAAAAATGTTTTACAATTTTTGAGTTTATTAATGATATGATTATTGAAGACGATGCACCTAGAATAAAATTACTATACCATAGTAGGTAAAAAGAATTAAAAACTAAGCAATTAAAAATAACTTAATTATTATATAGATACAACATGGTGCTCACATATTTACAAACATCGTAAAAGTATGTTTTTCTAAAAAAAAAAAAAAGTCAGTGTGTGAGTATAGGTTACACAGAATTTAAAATCAATATCATAAAAATAACAGATTTTACCATAAAAATAGCAACCAGTTTGATTTATTCTAGACTCTAGATTGTCCTATGGAGCTGGACCAGCATGATTCCAAGCATTCCTGTCCTGGATATAATCCTCTAACTTGTAATATGCTTGTTTACAAAGTGTACTTTTAATATATGTCTTAAATTTTCTCTCATTTAATTGCAATATATCACAAGGTATTTTGTTGTAACATTTGTATTTTGTTGTAACTTCAAAAAGCATAGGTACCGACTAGATTTAGAAAGCATAATATTATACTTAATTACGTTTGGTAAGTATTTGTAAACGTAGGCTTACTTAATCGATACATTTGCTCCTCCAGGTACGATCACTCCGAGCGGTGATCGAGCTGAAGCAGGCGGAGGTCGCATCATTGCGCGATTCGCGATCAGAACTCGCGGCGGAACGAGAACGTCGAGCGGCATGCGAGCGGGAGGCGAGAGCCGCGCGTCACGCAGCTGAGGAGCTGCGAGAACGCGCGGCCGCTCGGCAACGCGACACCGACCGGTTGCGCGACGACAACAGGCGCCTGCGCGACGCCGCGGCGCGCGACCGCGACCATGCCGCGCGACTTGCCGCGCTCAACGAGGAGCTCCGATACAAGCTTAGGCAGAAGTCACAGGTGCGTGGTCTTTTCTAAATTACCGTTACTGCATGTAAAATTTTCCTGGAACCCATGAATGTTTCTAAGCCGTTTTAATATAATTATTTTAACTTTCATTGCGTATGGTGATGAGATCACCCGATGATGAATATTAAATGTCATTAAACAAATACTTATTCGTGGAAAGGTAATCAGATCGTTAGTGAAAGGTTCGAGATATATACGATTATTTTAAGTAATACTTAATAACAATAAAAATCCTTTGATGACACTTCAAGATATATTGCAGCCGATTTACTTACCTTAGTCTATTGCATTACATTACTGGGAAAGTCATAAAATCGAAATAACCAACTTGGTTGAAATCGATTTTCAATTTGATTGTCGTCACGCAGGTGGTGTCTCTGCTAGCGGGCGGCGGTTACATCGAGCGGCCGCCACTGCGCGCGCGCACGTCTTCGGGCGACTCGGGTCGCTCGGCCTCGCCCCCGCCCGACTCGCCCCCATCCCCCGCCGCCTCGCCCGCGCCGGACTCGCCCCCACTACCCGCAGTCAAGGGCGTCGTCGAGAAACACGACTCCGTCAGCTGGGTGCTGGAGATTGAAGAGACACCTGAGGAGGTGGCTTCTAGGTATTCAGATCTTACTGAAAAATAACTAGTAGTAATATTTACTTTTTTTTTTTTTTTTTATATACGTATCTTAACTTTGTGACAATAAGATGTGAACCAATCTTAATATTGCACAGGTTGGCCAGACGGTCATCGTTCCGCACCGCCACGCCGGCCAGCGGCGTGAAGCGTCGCGGCGGCGGCTCGCCCGGCAGCTCGCCGGCGCCGGCGTCGCCCGCGCCCAACGCGTCCAAGCTGTTCCGGCCGGGCGAGCTGGACTTCCCCCCGCCCCCGCTCAAGGAGTCCGCCGGGGAGGCCATCTACATCTACGACGATCGTCAGTATTGAAGTGGACTACTGGACTTTTTGTGCTCGTGACCGACTAGTCTGCCCCGCGTGTGCGCCGCGGACGCGCGTCGTCCGGAACATGTTCTTGCCGGAGATGAAGTTACTGCACCGCGTGGAGGCGTAGGTTATAGGAAACTGGGACCCAACCGGAGTGACTTCTCTGTATCTCGCGTTTATGAATTGAATACGTATGTACCTTATATGGAAATGGTGAATGAAAATAATGAAACTAAACTCACACGATACCTACCTACGGTCTAAAGCTCCTAGCTCTGGAACACCATTTTTAATGGACTTTGCAAATAATTTATGAGCTTCAAATATTATTTTACGTAGATTTAATACAAGTTTGCTCTTTCTCAATAGAATTTAGCTTGAAGTGATACTGATATGTTATTCTCATAGACGATATTACAAACAATACCTTAGATATCTCATAGTAATCCTAGCTGAAGGGTTTTACCTATTTATCTTATTTCAATTTTTATCGACTTCACACATTTCTACCATTAGTGGATAAATTAAATGAAATAAGGTAAGAGTAGCGCCAGACTCACTTATAATATAAGAATTTGCTTTTCTCAACATTCTGGCCTCGGAACGGTATACTCGAATTGGGCTGCATTTGAAGGAAAGTGTTTATGTACCTGTGGATTGCGCCAATCAATAAAAGTTGTAACTTAGTGAACTAGATCTGTAAACGAATACTTCTTGTCTGTACTTCTTTTCATTTCCATTTAAATTATGCTTTATTTATAATCTGTTTCACGTCTCTCTTATGTCTCTTTAACGTTTATTTTACTTAAATTTTTAACCCTATTTCCCCTTTTATTAATTGGTGCAATTATTCCTGTTTCTGATTGTTTAATAATAAAGGAAAATATGTGCTTTGATAATGTGTTATCCTGTTCAGGCTTGTCAGTGCTAGCAGGTTGTTATCTGTATTACTTAGCAATAGATTGATCGTATAATTAGGTATTTATATTGTTTTTGTATTGTATTTTTAACTTAATTATTATATTTTATCACACTCGTTGAATTATTTTGTACAAATAACAATTTTAATGATGAAAAATTAACATAGTTGTAAGTGAAGGTGTAATTATGACGTTTTTATTCTATCCGTCGGAGTTTGACACTTTCATTTGATTAGGGCTGAAATACTTTATTCTATCGTGAATGTTAATTTTGCATTATTTTTTTAATGTTTCTTTTTAGATTTATATAGTCCGCTATTCTAGAAGAAACAGAGAAACCAAAGAGTCGCGTTCATCTAAACTCTTTGCCATGTTCCTTGATTTCAACAAGTTTGTCATCGTGATGGATGATAGATTACATTGTAAATTCAGTTAATATGATTTTTATTTATTTTTAAGCTTATCGTTATATTAAATTAAATACCATTCCAAAATTAAACTGTAATCATAAATATTATAACGTGATTGCGAAGGATATTAATATAAAGAATAAAATAGTATGTTAAAGACATGGTGGTTTGATTTCCGTTTCCACAGCATGCCGTCAATTACAGTCAATCAGTAAAGATGATAAACAGTTCGTTCAATTAGATGAATTACTCTCTTACAAGGCTAACTTGGCGAGCACTGGGCAGTCTTGTATCATGTACCGAATAAATGAGCCATTTTTAAACAATCTACTTTCTAGATTATGTAACGTTACGATTGGCCGGAGAGCCAGTCGTAGGTCACAAGTTAAAGAAATTATAAATTATACAAAATAATTCAAATGATAAAAAAGGTTTGATGGAGTAGGAGCTTCAGGTCGGCTTCGACTTCCGGGTCTTCTGACCCGGTCAACCGATAGATCATAATGCTAAGACTATAAGGGTGAGAATAAAAATCTTAACGCAAACGCGCTAGTTACGTTTACTCTCTTGCAAACTTACACTTGAGGTACAGGTCTAATCAAGAAAGCTATATAGTTTGAAACGAAAACCCAGACAGGTGACAATTTATAGTGAAAGATATCAAAGACTATAAAAATATTCTCAAGATTTTTTTAAATAAGTGAATTAGTACTATAAAACACAGTATTTGTATGCAAACACAGTTAAAAGGAACTAATGGTTCTGTTTTTCAGCGTTAGTGTTCGAGAGAGTATTATGTGAGTGTCATAATATTATGATTTCATGTTTGAAAACGCAAAGAGATTTATTTAGATAGATTAAATAATTTAATGTCTTTGTTGAAAACAAACAAAATACACACAGCCCTTTAAATGGTAAATATATGTATAAATATAATAAACAGGTATTTTGCTATTCAAAACCACAATTGTATAAAATTGGCTAATTTATTCCTGACTCGACTTAATGTATGGAGTAGGTAAGTAAATAAAAAACCGGCCAAGTGCGTATCGGACCACGCACAATGAAGGGTTCCGTAGTTGGGATGAATTTATCCCAAGAACAAACTTAACATTATAGTTGAAAAACATGTTTCCTCATACATTCCAACTGCAAATGTAAATTTGTACGCACAATATTGAGAGATTTACCATGTTATTTTAAGACTATAGACTTCTTATAGGTTATCCTGTAATCAATAAGTAAATAAACATTCGCTGTATTTTTGTCATAATTTTAAGGGTCCATAGTTTCGGAGATAAGTGGGTAAATTTTCATCTATTTTCTTAAATTATAAACAAATAAATATCTGAAATCCTTACAACAACTCCATTTTATTTGATATGTCACATGATAAAGTTTGCAAAACTTTTTTTTAAATTTTCAAATTTCAAATGTGACCCCATATTCAAAATTCATTTATTTACGTTACAATTCCGTGTTTGGGTCACAGAAATGCATATTTGTACCAAACTACGTACGAAATATTCGATTCAAAGATATGTCTGTGAACTAAGTACTTATCTTTGTATTGCTCGTCGTGGAAGATGCGAGAAATGAAACAAATGAGGATACCGCATTCCCGCTGCATATCTCTATCCAAAACCCTACGATTCATTAAACAAACGACGAAATTGCCATTTTAATTAAATACCTTTTATTATCAAGTTTAAAATTATAAATATGTAGGTAGGTAACGAACCTATCTACGCAACACAGCCCTTGGACTCGATTGTTATCATTGACAATATTTATTCTACTTTTTATAGTTAAATTTTTTGGCCCCGTTTAAGTGAATACTAAACTGTAGACTTAGGTATTCACGGTTCTACCCAATTTTGAATCACACTTTCACACCTAAAGTTGGAAACCACAAAGAGTCCACTCCCTATATGTCTGACTCAGACCAAACACAGAGGAAAGTGCGTTGTGAGTTTCACAAATAAGTATGAAATGGGTTAGGTACAAGAATGACGACATACACGATCCCGGACCGATCACAACAACATTAGATTGAATGTAAATTAAATAAAACACATCGGCAGATTTGCAGCCACAGCATATGCGTCATGAAGAATGGTAACATCTATTCTCTGACCGCAGTATGGATTCCATAGTGTCTGACTTTGGTTACTTATCAAAAATTAACTAATCTAAGTAGTTCTCAACCAACACTTAGTCCATATTAATACCTACCTAGTACCTACATACCTATGACTACAAAATTCCGAGGGAAAGAAAAGCAAACCAATAATGTCAATATAATTTATACACGTTGCCTAAACTTTAAGGAAATGTCCACTGTTTAATGCTGCGTGATTACCATGGTTACTCCATAGACGTACCAAGAACTGTTAAAGAAAGATAAAAACCCAAATAGTAATCTCAAACGATGGTAGTTCTAGGTAATAAGCCAAGGTCCCCATTCAAACATACCAACTAAATAGAGACAAGGACACAGCCTTGATTTTAGCCGCTATTCATTAACCACAGTGGCATTATCACGGCACAGTTATTTAGCAATTAGGCCTGCAACCGTAATTAGTCTAATTTATTGACAGCTTGGTGATTGTTTGTATATGTTAGTAACCATAGACGGCACCTGGGGCAATCCTCAAGAGGAGTAGGTAAATATACTCATAGAGAGAATTACGGACGTTATTAAGATCGTCAATAAAAAACTTTTTACTACCGTCATTTTAGGAATTTATTTTAAAATTCTTCAAGCTTCTGAATACTTTAGACCACATTTTTCTATTGCTGATAGAATTTATGGATCCTCATTTTTTATAGCAACAGGGTTTCATGGATTACATAAAGGAACTATTATAAATTGCAGAGAAATTACATCTTCCCCAAATATTATCTGTAATTAAAAAGCCTTACGTATTTTTATTATGTTGGACCTACTTCATAGATCAAAGTTCGTTTAGAATTTTGTCAAGTGAAAATAGGAAAGGCATCTGGGACCTATTCTAAAAGGAACAAAGAAAGGAATTTATATTAAATTGCAAGAGTAGGTAACTGGAACCTTTGCTTACAAGCTAAACTAGCCCGCTACTTCGTATTAAATGTTTCTAGGAAGACAGCCTGCAAGGAACAAGGCACATAACACGATATGTATTCCGTGTGAAACGTTGATTAGACAGAGAGAACATGTATTAGATGAAGT
Organism: Tiliacea citrago; assembly: GCA_963921375.1. Taxonomy (NCBI): domain Eukaryota; kingdom Metazoa; phylum Arthropoda; class Insecta; order Lepidoptera; family Noctuidae; genus Tiliacea; species Tiliacea citrago. The sequence continues at coordinate 14,240,858 of OY992787.1, forward strand.
TTATACTTAGTTACTTACATATGTATGACTATGTTGTTAATTAGCACGGCGATTTGTAGATTTTCATTTGCAAATCAAATCAAAATCAAAATCGTTTATTTGCATAAAATGTGGTGGGTACAAAAGATGTTAAAAGTATATAAAATTCAGTGCAAAGACACATTCCACCATGCACTGATGGCATACAAATATTTAATGAATGTTAGTCAGTAACATACAACAATAATACTATTATTAATAACAATTTTAAGTTAAATTCTAGTTTTAGCTTAAGAATTTTAAGAACAAAATAACAAATTCTTCAAGCCAATACCAATTTGAATTAAAAATTTAAACAAAACATTAGGTACATATTTCAATAGTAGGTAATGTACATTTCTTGTAATAATGTTTTATCTGCATTAAATTGTTCACTTTATTGTGAGTGACAAAAGGCAAACACATGTTTAGGTTCAAGGATATTTTTTCTTAAAAAAGACAAAGTCGCTTACGTGAGAACAATGTTTCTAAGCTAAATTATAAATATTAAGTTCTTTAATTACGATCGTCATAGCATCAAATATGATACACCCATGCATTCAATGCATTTCGTTTTTAGGAAGGAAATAAAATATTTGTTTTTTTTTTTAAATTAAATATTGAGTTTTAAATGCATAAAATGAGTGTAATTGTTTTTGACAAACTTAATAGCATTAGATTCTTGCCCATTCTTCTCCATACGAAACTACCTTTCAATTATTTTTTTATTTTTTATTTCGACCTTCAAAAGTGCTTTTTTGTGGCTATTTGAAATAATTAAGTAATTTGACTTTGACTTAGACGATATTTATGATTTCTCTGCTGCGACTCAAGAATTCTCGTGATGACGGTGAGGGCAATATAGCTAAAGTTGTACAATGCCTTTTTCAGTAAAATCTGAGTAAAATAGATTCGGTACGGGAAAAACGCCCGATAGACAGATATGACCAACCTTTTTACAATAGACAAAGAGAGACAAGCGATGATTTTGAAAATGGCGCGAACTCATTGATACTATTATCAATTAAACGTTTTACCCCTTCTACGAATATGAATGAAAGCGCTTATAAATTCGAAAGCATTATAAGCTTAACAACAACACACCGTTAATGCAGCAAAACGTTTCACGATGACACTTCCAAAGGATGCGGCGGCATATGGGCGTCGCCGCCAAAATCGTAATCAGCCACGATTATGTCAAGGAAAGTTCAAAATGCCGCAACACATTGATACCGGCCCGTATATAAAAACAATTCGAAACTAACAAATGGACAATCCGTGAAAAATCCTCAAAATGTACACAAGTGCCTATATTGTTTTCTTAATAATTGGTACCGGTAAGTATTTACATTCTGAATTATTTACTTTATAAGTTTTCAAACCCTGTATCCTGAGCATATATTTCGGATTTGGGTTCTCCTTGGGTTTTCGATGTATTATCCAACATTGCTCTATCTCTAGCGCTATCGTCTTCCTCCTCACTGCTTAGGTAATTCGAGTTGGTTTTCATCTCGATGTTGTACAAGATTTTCTTTACCTAGCTAGATAAAAGAGATCAGTTCAATTTCCTATGTTGAAAATAATAGTGGCTCAGCTTATCTCTTTAAGTTCTTAGAGACAAATATTTTTTGATACAGTAGGTACTACATTATAACAAATGCTAATGCAAACAAAAATTATACTTACCTGTTTTTCTGTGTACGTTCTATGAACTATCATTTATAATAGTATAATATCAGTTTATCATCAAAAAAAACAAAACAGTTCTAGTTTCATATCCTACGAAATGTATGGGAAAAGGTTTTGCAGTTTCTGGCTTTTCTAGTACTCAAACTGCGGTTCGTCACATAGAGATTTGATCCTTATATGGAACAGGATCGATAGGCATTTTTTTTTAATATTTATCATATTCTTGCTGACCGTACCACTTTTTCAAGATCTACAAATTCGTTAGGACAGTCTTCTAGGACCGTTTTTCTGTAGCTACAACGGTAGAGGTACCTTTCCTTACTGCCTCGTCCCAAAAGTCCAACCTGTAATGGCATGATTGACTGCTTAACTCTATTAAGGTATAGCGTCAAGATAATCATTGTAAGGTAAAATCTGTAATATTCTGCGTTATTTTTACCCTTAGGGCTTATCCTTTTACAATTTGCGGTAAATCAGACTTATAGGTAATATCTATGCAAAATTTGAACAGAATCTATCCGGTAATATTTACGTGATGGTGGGACATACATTCAGAGAAACAGACCAAAATTCTAAAAAATCTATATTTTCGGCATTAGAATCGTTTCCGAACCTCGCAGCAATTACTTAAAAACAAAAAAAAAAAACCTTATTCTAGTATAATATTTTATAGTTTTAACTATGCTACAATTTTATTATATTATTATGTATAAGTGCCAGTCCAGCATAAGGCCCGCCCAAGTATCGTCACAATAGTTTATATCGCAGTATAATTTGAATAACAGCAGAATTTAAATGTTGACAAACCTGTCCAGATATGAATATTTAATATTTATTATCCAGAAGTGAAAGTAGTTCTTAAACATGACACATGTCAAAGTTATTAAAATCCATTTTCGTCTATTTATTCGCGTCGTTCGGATATCAAGATAGGATGATAGGAGTGTAGAAAATTTGTCCTAAAAACAAGGTCCTCGTTTTTAATGCCTTATCTAAAACCATTAAATTTCACAGTGAGACTAAAATAAATAGTAAAAAGAGTAGGTAAATTTAATAAGACTAGGGGCGGGAAAAGAGTGTATGGAAGGATTTGGGGGAGGCCTTTGCTGGGATACAGGCCTCCTCTCGGTGAGAGGGAGGTCGTAATCCACCACGCGAACCCAGTGCGTGTTGGTAGATGTCACATGTCTTCGAATTTTTAGTCCTAGGACATGCCGGTTTCGTCACGATGTTTTGGTTCACCGTTTTGAGAGCAGTGGTGATGAAATAATATAAACAAAGTAAAGCGTGTCAGGGTTCGAACCTACGACCTACAACTCGTAAGTCACGGTCGTAGCCACTGGGCCAGCACTGCTCATCAGCAGCAGTGGGACAGCAATAGTTAGAAAAACCCTGACTACTTAAAAATCACGCTCAAAAGTATGAAACAAGAAAATATTCTCATCTGAAATTGTCATGTACAAACTATTCAATATTTGTCTATAGATAAACAACTTACACGTAATATAATATTTTAATGTATCATAGTGATACATTAAGGCGGAGATTTCTTGAAAATGGTCAAAAAGTGGTTTTTTAAAGCAGTGTACTCTTAAACCGTAAATATTTTTTCCAAAACAAAGTCTTTTGTCTAACTCAAAACATAATTAAACATAATTTAATACATCAAAAAATCTTCTAATATAACTCTTTATTATTTTTAAAAGCAGTTTATCCCTTCGTTAACAGTTATACCATAAAATTGCAAAGCCAAACTGCATCCGGTGATGGATTATTTTTTATTAATTAGTTAATATCAAATTTTATACGATTTTATTTGCATTTTTACGCCATACGTTGTGTCATCGCGCATCTCTTTCTTTTGTATGCAATCTGACAGTGACAGCGGTTTACCTGTTGTCAGCCTCTTAAAATATATTATCGTATTCACTTTGCTATAAAGCTTATGATCTCTTACAAATTAATATATATCTACTATCTTATCGTTAGACTGTATTATTTTGTTAGGGTAGGTGGCATACGACCAAGGCGATAAATATTGAATAGTTTGTACATAACAATTTCAGAAGAGAATATTTAATTTTATTTAAAATTTAATTACTTTGGGGTTATAATTTGCAATATGTATTTAGGTAGGTTTGGAGAGAATATACTCGTATGTTTGGCTCGAGTCGTGTTTTGAGAAATTATTCAAAATTTTACCAAATATATCATAGGCAAGCAAAACCGCGAGCAACAGCTAACAATATGTATTTTTTAAATGTTCTAATTATTAAATAAAAATTATAAAGTTAGTTAATTCTATTTTTTAGGTCATTACCCTATGTTATCTAGACATATTCAATTTAAGAGTCCCTATCAATTTCGCAGTCAAAAACAGAAAATTCGTAAATATCTCAATAACCTTAAGATATCTGGTTTTTTTTTGAATACACAATTATGTATCACCTATTGATCTAGTAATTGTACTAATTTAAATTTTGATAACTACTCGATATAAATTACGAAAAATTAAAATCTAGCACACGTTTTTACGTAAGCATGAAACACCAGGTTTTAAAATTCCTTTTTTAGCTTACTGGTAGCAAATAACAATCTGAGAAAAATCCTAAATACTGGGCATATAGTATATTAGTAAGTCTACAATTTTTTTTTTTAAAGTTTAATGTATTAGTACTTAAAAAAAATGTGATGCACGCTGAAAAAACTCAATAAAACCATGTGTAAAACCGTCGTCTACGCGAAAGAATTTATTGAAAATAACAATTAGGTAGTGTTAAATATTTTAAAATTTGAGGTATTTATCTACCAAACTCAATTTTTTTTATTTTTGACTACTTATTTAATTGTAATAAAATATCTAAATAATGCCTTATAAACCGATGCGCTCACTCGTCACTCACTCGAGACATTCAGTAAAAATCAGTTTCGCCCAAGGGCTTGTCTACGACGGACCTGTGTCGCCCGTGACGATCGCCGCTCCCGACGTAACTCGCAAATCGCGCGTGATTTTATACTTCGCCTAACCAGTTTTGAGACTGTGAGTATACATTTTAATTAATTTATGCATAGTGATGACTTTGTGATTTGTTAATGTTATTCATACATATTAATGTTTTACATTGTACTACGAGTATTAGTAAAATAGTGTTTAATTTTTAGAAAATGGGTCGAAAAAGTGAACTTTATTATCACGGATAAACATAAAAAAGTGGAAAAAAAAACGAAAGGCACGTGCAGTTCTTAGGTAAATAATCATTTTTGCCAACATCTTAATCAAGAAAATTGTCTAATCAAAATCTTACTGTTATAATTATAATTATTACTGTTATAATAAAGAAATATAAAAATATCTTGTTTTATTTTTACGCTGTTGCTACACCTGAAATGAAAAACATAACATCACGCCTGTAATCCCCGAAGGGTTAGGTTAAAAACATAATTATAGGAAATTATAAATTTTAATTAGATAAGGGTGTGCTGAAAACAAAAGAATGTTTCGTTGAGTAAATTTTGCTATCTTCAATATTAAAGTACTTTTCCTCTATGTAGCTCGTTTTTTCCACCTTGTATACAAATCAATTTATTAGCTTTATAGTACGACAAGATGGCTCGCTTTAATATACTCTCATGGACTGCAGTCTTATAGCGAGGGAAATAAAGGTACACAGCATGTCGATTCTGTAACCATCTCACCGTGAAACTTTAGGTGAGCGTGGAGTGAACTGTCAGTGTCATTCCACCTGATGCTAGGGATGGACCAAGTATTACATTTACAATCATAATCGAGATTTTAATAATATTTTTTTATGTTAATTCTGTTGATCATTTTATATTATTTTAAAGCTGGTATTTAAGTGTCTAAACATAGTAATGTTTAAGGACTAGTCTAGGAAAAAAACTAGATAAAAACAAAATTGAGTTTCTGATTGAATTTCTGTTTTGTTATTTTATTTAAAAACCTCCTAATTAGTAATGTTTAGACACTTAAATACTAGGTTTGAAAAAAAAAATGATCAACAGAATTAGCATAAAAAAATATGATTAATATCTCGATTATGATTGTAAATGTAATGCTTGGTCAATGCCTAGCATCAGTGAGATGATACTGACAGCTCACTCCACGCAAGATTTCACGGTGAGATATTTACAGAATAGCACTACTGGAGTCTCGAAGCGCACCGATATCTTCAGACCTCCCCGGCGTTATCTACCTAATAGGTACCGCCGCCGCCGCGCCGCGCGCCGGTGACCGCGCGCCGGGGAGGTCTGTAGGTAAATAATACAGGAGTACAATAATACGTGTAAATAGTTTCAGACTCACCTTATATACGCTGATCACACTTCATAGTTTGCTTTTACTATAATGAATGTCGTACTAGGTAAACAATATCTTATAGGGTACCTAAACATAACACGCCAGCCAGACAAAACCTAAAAAAAACGAAAATCCAGCCAGTAAAAACCTAGAAGGAACCTAGTAAGTAAAAACTATGGAGTGCTAATAATAGCGTTTACGGACCAAGATTATTTGTACACCGCTGCACAGTACGACAACGCACACTACGATTGTTAGCGATAGTTCGAACGCACACAGACCCGCTGCGCTCCGATAGTTACCTAAACTAGTAGCGCGCCGACATTGATAGTGACTCTTAATGTGACGTCACATAGCCGACGCTTACAACGATACCTCGATTTGTCAAATTGTAGTTTAGAAATTATGAGGGAACAGATAAACAAACACTCGTACTCGTACATACCGGTCAAAATCACAACCCTCCTTTTTACTTCGCCGTATTCGGGTAAAAAAATAACCTTATCGCTCTGGGATTATATTATATGAGATTACTTGTAAGAGGTTTAGCAAACCTTAGAGATAAAGTGGGATAATGGAATATTTGATTATGAACCTATCTATGTTGATAGTTTACCAGTAGAAAACAATCTTAGGTCAACAACATCTTTTAATACCTGTCATAAATACTTTGTAGCCTTTGTTTACAACGTGTATAAATATACACGTTGTAAACTAGCTTAGTACATGCATAATCACCCTATAATGTTCGCACTGCTGGGACACAGGCCTCAGCTCCTCTCTGTGAGAGGGAGTGGGCCGTAATCCACCACGCGGACCCAGTTCGGGTTGGTCAACAAGCTTGATTAAAATTAAATTGAAGAAAATGCGCGATATATACACTGCCAAAAAGCCTTTGCAAAAGGTAAATGTTTTCATGAAGAATGCCAGTTAAAACATTTGTAAAGGATCGTACCCTTAATTACTAGTACGTACACTCATATACCTACTGATTATTATAACACGAATAATCACAACATGTTTTAAGGGATTATATTTTGATTACACGTACAGACACCCACTGTGCATTTGGTCATTCACTCAAATATGTATGTATATGTCACCGTATGATTATGAACATCGTTAGTTTATTTTGATAATCTATCTAGCGAGATTATAGACTACCGAAAATTAATGCGTTATATTGTAACAGTTCACAATTGTTCGATTATAAACTAACGGTGCTCACAATTTTACGGTGAGATGCATTTTTTCATAGTGCGTTATTTAATTAGCAGTAGAAACTTTACTGACGTGACAACGTCTTCTAATTCGATGGAGCCGGCTGCACGCACGAAAAAACATGACCCATGCGGCGTTACCTCTCATGCGGCGTTACCTGGCTCTGAGGCGTTCCATTTAAGGCTTATGACGTTGTCACGTTCAACTATCGTCAGTAAACCGACTTTACAGACAACCGATTTTTTTTTCCAGTTTTATGCGGTGATGAACAGGCGAAGCTCAGACTTTATTATGAGTAAGTTATTTATGAACTAATTTTCATTCTTAAGGCTCGTACAGACTGGTGCGTTATCGCGGGCACGACGCGACACTAGCACAATTTCTACGTCGCTGCTTGTCGCGCCCGCGATATCGCGTGAGTCTGTAAGAGTCTTTAATGTGTGGGTATAACTTCGTTTTCAGTATTGATAAACCCACCATACCATCATCATCTTGCCCTTATCACAGCTAATTGGGGTCTTTGTAGAATATCTTCTTCCCCATTTGTCATCATCTCAGTAGCTCCGCCTCAGTAGAGATAAACTACGATAACATGGCTCGCCCCTCCAAATTACTGTTTCAATGTGTGTAGTCACATCCTTACGAAAGAGTTTGTACCTATGTAGTTGTAAGTACACGTAATATCTCACTTATTACCAGATTTGTTGGTCAACTAATAATAACTAGCCGATCGCGCAAGACAACGCACGTGTCGTTTTCACAGAGTAGGTACGTCAGTACAGCGCCATACTAATAATAATGAGCGATTAAGGACGCCACTAATCGAGCAACAAATCCGTGATTTATTTTTGTTTGACGGCCGTCTCATTACGCAACGTTCTGAATTTTGGAGGGGCGTGCCATATTATCGTAGTTAATCTCTAGCCATCAACATTCACACAATCCATCAATCGTTTCCTTGGTCTTCCTCGCTTCTTATAACTTCCACATTCATACATAAAACTTCACATGACTTCTTCCTCATTCATAACAACATGTCTATACCATGACAATGGATTTCCATTTCAACGGTTATACGAGTAGGTTTGTGAAAATTATCATTTTTCTGCCTTTCACAAGGTTCTGAAAATATTTGACTGCCTAAGTAAATCACACTAATATTATAAAGGCGAAAGTTTGTGAGTGTGTGTGTGTGTGTGTGTGTGTATGTTTGTTACTTCTTCACGCTCAAACGGCTGGACCAATTTTGATAAAATTTTGTGTGGAGGTAGCTGACACCCTGGATTAAGACATAGGCTACTTTTTATCCCGATATTCCCACGGGATCGAGACTTACGCGGGTGAAACCGCGGGGTGCAGCTAGTCGATAATAATTCTCTTCATCATCATCCAATAACGGCACGGTTGGCGCAGTGGTTAAGCGATTGACTGCTGCGCTGCGTGTCGCGGGTTCGATTCCCGCACGGAACAAATATTTGTATGACCTACGAGTAGTTGTTCCGGAAAATTCCTAGTGTGGGGCAACGTTTTTTTAAAAAAAAAAAAAAAAACAGTACGCACTTAGGCACCGATCTAGGCTAAACATACCAAACATCCAAGCTAAATATGCATACCAGAGGTCCCTACGTAATGTCTATAAAAATATATAATAAACTACCTGACATAATAAAGAATGAAGACAAGTTCAATATATTTATAAAAAAACTTAAAAAGATACTGTTAAACAAATGTTATTACTCATTAGATGAATATTTAACTGATAAACATAAATAATAGGAAAAAAAGGTATTAATAATAGTTATATTTTTAATATTCTAATATTTAAAAATATAATTTATAAGTATATTTAATGAAATAAAAGAGAATCTAATGATATAATAATAATAACTGATAGCAATAATAAAATTAATGATAATCACACAATTTATAGGTATGTTTAAAATATATTAATGATACGGTAATTAATAATAAATAATATAATAATAATAATTAATTAAAATAGCAATAATAATAAATAAATAATATAGCAATAATAGTTATTCAAAGAATAAAAATTTATATAAATGAATGGTTGAAACACTAGGGCCGAGTGCCCACTTAGTTTTTCGAGACATCGCCAAGCGGTTGGTCAATTCCTCACGTGACCAGAGGGCTGGCCTATTTTTCGGCCAAAGAATCAGCATTGTCATACAACGTGACAATGCTGCCAGCCTTTTGGGCACTTTTCCCACTGACAGTGATGCGGAAGAATTTTTTGATGCCCTATGATTTTTTCCCCCCCTTTATTATTATACTTACTTGTACATATTATTATTTTTATTTTAAGTCTGTTTAGTTTTTAAATTATGTAAATACTTTCAAAATGGTTAATCTATATAAATGAATAAACAGAATTATAACACATAAGTACAGGTATATAAAAAATATCTAAAATATTAAAGTGCGTTTGCAGATAAAATAATACATAAATAGTGCGAAATGTTCTAGTATCTATTTTCACAATGTCCTGACTATGATTATTAATTATGTAAATTAAAACTTGTTCCCAACAATAACAACTTAATGATCTCCTAACAGGGCTTCCCCTCTCGTGTCCTTTTGCTGTGCCCTACAGGGTCCATAATGGTCTAAATTATCTATTTACCACATAAGTACACATTATGGTAAAGCAATAAAGATATTGAGTACTAGTACCGTAAAACGGGGTGAATAGAAATGCAGGGGTGAATTGAGATGCAACTTTATAATGGATTTTAATGTTGAAATGGCCCCTTGGTAAGACTGGTTGTCACACTTACCGGCTTCAGACGACCCGTAACGACTGCCAAAAATCCACTAATGACAGCCGGGACCAACGGCTTAACGTGCTTTCCGAGCTAAGGATGGGTCTTGGTATGTAAACACGGTCACCCATCCACGGACCAATCGCGGCAAGCGTAGTTTAACCTGATCGATCGACCCGTGCGGCTGTTATTACTTAGCCACGAGCCCCTCCCAAGAGCCACCACACCATAATTATTATTAAGTAAACTTAGCAATCTTTTTACAGTTCTTTCGAAAATTATACCGAGGTGCTGCTCGATGAAGCCCAAAGTATATTTTCTAAGTCGTGGTACAACTCTAGCAGACCGACGAAAATATTCTGCCATGGATTCACAGGAAAGTATTAGAAAAGTATTTACTTATTAAGCACATCTCCCGTATATATATCTTTGCACGTGTCAGATAATAATATCTCACTTAGGTTACAATATTCAAGTGTGGTTTAGGTATACTTTCTCGGCTATGTATACATTATTAATGGGAGTGAACAGATTTCCAAATACAAAGACTCAGTCTAGCTCTTATTCTGATTCGGATGAAGTGATCCCTAGCACATTTTTTATTTTACAAGGAGTCTGAGTCTTATTAATATAATAAATAAACTAAGGTCTGTCTAACTCGAAAATTTAAATAAACACTATAACGTATACTTCACAGCCATTATTCATACTGCTCATTACGATAATCAGCTTAAGGTCAGAGCTCAGAGAGAGGAAATAATAAAAATAATTTACAGGTTATCCCAAGGGGCCTGCAGTGACTGCTCTAATAAAAGCGTATTTGGAGCAAGGACAGAGTAATGTTGCTCTCTTGAACTGGGACCGTCTAGCCGCTCCGATACATAATTCGATCCCACAGTCTTACTTAACTTGGGCTATACCCAATGCATTTAAGGTGAGTTTATGAATAATCTTACAAAACCACGAGTTATCTCTTCCTGGATCGATTGCAAAAAAAAAATTAACCGACTTCCAAAAAAAAACACTACAAAGTGAAAAATAACTTTAATTTCGGAAGTAGGTGTCTATGGTTCTGTATTTTAGTTTTTTGCCACCGACTTCCGAAATTAAAGTTATTTTTCACTTTGTAGTGTTTTTTTTTGGAAGTCGGTTGATTTTTTTTTTGTAAAAAGTTTTTTATTTTTCACTTTTTAGTGGGTCAGTTTGTAATTTATCTAATTAACAATAGCCTAATGTCAAATGCTCCTCACCTTTTACAAAATATTGGTATTCCCGATGCAGGGGCGTTAATTGTTGAGGAGTTCTCCTGGTAAGAACCAGGAGAACTGATAGTGACTTTACCATATGCATTTTGACGAGCATAAATTGCGTATCAACCATATTAAAGTGCCTAATCGAATCGCAACGGTGAAATACTTAGTATTAAGTAGTTCCGGTGGCCATCAGTGGTCTTCATCATCAGTTTCACTTCACCAAATGGTGCTTTCCGAGAGCAAATGCACGGGTTACTACAAAAAATACTCAAATCGCTATAGGTATGCCTATAAAATTTGAGGATTTCCCTCGATTTCCATGGGATCCCCTCATCAGATCCTGATTTGGTGGCAATGGGACCACCTCGGGAGCGTACTCTTCCAAACAAAAAAAAAATTTTCAAAATTCGTCCACAATTGACGGAGTAATCGGTGAGCATACATAAAACAAACATACAGCCGAACATATAACCTCCTCCTTTTTGGAAGTCGGTTAAAAATGGGTTTACACGTGCAGAAAAATCGCCAGTGTGTGACTTCGAATTTTTACATACGTTTCTCAGCTCTTCCTTTTTATTGTGTAGGTCTATCTCATCGTATTCCATTACAATTTAAAAAATAAATAAGTATCAATTCCTAATGCCAATATCCTTCCACTCTCACTACTCTTTTCCGCTCTAAATTGTATAAGTATATCAAAGAGCTGTCGACAGTACCAATGCTTCCTTTGTTTCTGCTCAAAGCGTGAGCGTAGGTAATGTATATCATGTTTGATCTGTGAAGTCTACACATCCCTGTGTGTAACCTAGCTTCACACGTACCTACCTACATAACATTTTAAGTGCCATCTACAATTTTGATTACCCGACATTTAAAATAAAGACAAGCAAGTTTGTGCAATAAAATGGCGACTTTAAACGCGGGAAGTCTTCAGTTCAGCCATGAATGCAAATGTCGGTTATAATAAGTACAACAATGTCTTACTCAGCTCGCCGCGGACTTTGCTGACGTTCTGCTGAACCTGTTGGCGCTCGGCCTGGATTTGAATAAGACGCATTTAGTGGGCCATTCCCTGGGTGCGCATATTATCGGCATCGCTGGCAACAAAATGGCGATGAGAGGAGTTCAATTGCCTTGGTAAATATTTGGTTACTTCGTCTATTTAATATTTTAAGTACGAAATTTAAGCCCAATGCAAATATTTGGACGAAAGATGTGTTGGTCAATATTTATTTTTGCTATTTTATAGGTCAGTGTTGTTAAAGGGATTCGTATTTATAATTTTACGAATTGAAGTCTGATTGGAGTCTGATTAATTTTCCGAGTTTTTATTTATTTATTTTCATTATATTTTATTTATATTTAAATAAATAAAAAGTCGATAAAAATTCCATAAATCTAAAAAAAAATGGTTTCAAAAACCTGCAATATTATTCTATTCATATCGTACTCCATATATTCATGCTGCATAATTCAGAGTAGAAACCTCTATAATTTCTCTCTTCATTAAACGATAATAACTTTACAGGATCACCGGCTTAGACCCTGCAGGCGTCGTATTTGATGCCAAACGGCCGTTTGATAGGTTAAACCCCAAATCTGCCGAGTTTGTCGACGTCATCCACTCAGACCCCAACAGATACGGCAGCAAGAAGGAACTGGGTACCGTTGACTTCTGGCCTAACTACAGGAGTTTTGGGCCTGTCGTGCAACCTGGCTGTGACAACGAATCTCACCCGAGGTTTTCTCCTGAAGGTAAGGTTTTCAAAACCAGCTAGATCTTTGTTATATAATACTTGCCCAATTCCAGAGCAATAATTTGAACAAAAATGACTTTTAATTATTCTTTTAAAAGTAGCTACCAAATTACTCAATGCTTTTATTGCATTCCACATGTAGTATGTATTTTCTTTGCGCGAGTGATTATTTTTGTTCAATTTGCATTTGTCGGATTATTTTTCTTTTAATATTTTTAGTTGTTGTGTACAGTAAGCATGAAAATTGAGTAAATGATTACTTTTGGAACAAAATAACATTTTGTTTGCGCCTTTTGTCCCAGAGCTTTTTGTCGAGTTGTCAGATTTTGTTTGACAGATTTGTCGACACTTTTATGTTCTCCTCATTTCGGATGTTTCTAATGATAGGTACCTACATCTTCAAATCAAATCAAATCATTTATTTTTGCAAACATGGGTAATTAGTACATAGATGTTTTCTTAAAATGTAGTCCTCCATATTCTACCGTTTCATGGGCATGCATTCATGCATGCATCAATTTCAAAATTAAACAAAAATTCTATTAATATCGAATACATATAAATGTCAAATCATTGCATTCACTATATCTTTTCCAGATCTATGCAATCATCACAAGAGCTGGCAATTCCTCGTCGACTCTATAAAGTACCCAGGATCTGTGATGGGGACTTACGCTAAAAGCTTCAGGGCATGGAAGAACTACTCGAAGCCGGAACGATTCGCTACTGTATTGGAAATTGGAAAATATTACGACAACGTGTAAGTTTCACATAATTATATTTATACGATTTCAGTATATTACTTTAAAAATCTAAGTTAGAAGCGATAGCGAAGCGAAGATAGGTTAGGAGCGTGTGCTAATAGTCTATTAGCACACGCTTCTAACCTATCTGAAAAAGGGCAACCATAGCAAGTAAAGTAATAACAATTAATAATAATGTGCAATGCCTCGTTTGAACCGTTCGGTGGCGGGCTATATTTTACGCGAGCCACTAACCACTGCCACTGGCGCAGCGCCGCGTCCCGCGTTAAACATTCAGCTATATAAGTGACACTCGTACTTATGTGCCTGCTCTGTGCTTGCTTACATACCAAATATTTGACACCTGAATCAGGTCACGTATAAATAATTCAGCTATCGGTATACCTATAATTACGGCAGCTAAGTTTATGTAACTACTTACCTGAAAAGAAAAGTAATTTATCATTTTCAGTGCTTAAAATTATTAAACTGTGCGAGATTATTCATTAATGACTGTTAAAAACGTTTAAATAGCTACTCTGTCCCTAATGTTCAAAAATATCATTGATTTCAGTGTACCTGGAAACTATTATTTCACGACGGCTGCATCGCCACCGCACGGACTCGCTGAAAACGGCTTGTAGATTTACATACATACATTTAAAATTACGCTTTATGGCTGTGATCATCCATCCACGAATATCAGTAGTTTTATTTAAGGGGGATGTGCTAAGGTAGCCCGCACAATTCAAATTTTCTTACGTTTTTTGCAATTTGCAGGGCAGTAATAGGTTGTATGTTGATCTAAATTTGAATTTCGCGGCCTACCTTAGCGCATCTCCCTTAAAAATTTGTTGGTAAGCACACTGACTTACAAAAATCCTCTAACTTTCATAAGTTTGCTGTCTCCAAATTAAGTATTATTATATTAATTTGTGTGTACAGTAAAAAATAATGAGTGACGAGTCTTGACACTTAACGTTATAATATGCAAATCCAAAACTTTGGTCCCGATAATTACCGCTACTGAAGATAATGATTCATCGAATATTACGCAAATTAATCATCCAAGATGGAGGAATTTTTGCACAAATCATTAAAGCACTTAAAAGGCAAATGGATTCTCTGATGCGGATGCCAAATGGATTCTGAGCATTTTATAGATAGGCCCGTCCCTACCTGGCCTATTGTTACGCAGAATGCGGCAATTATAAACGTAGAGCCTTTATTAGGTAGGTAGTTACTTTTGTTTAACGCTTCCAAGTTCATCTTACAAAGTAGAAAAATATCAAATGTCGTTTTTTGCATGGAAATATTAATAAGTTATTTTTGCTTGTAACTCTTTATTTAAAATATTTACTTGACGATAACTTTAAGTAGGCACTTAGAAAAATAAAATATGAAAATAAAATATTAAGTCTTTTATTTAAGTGTATTTTGAAAAGAAATATAATTCTCCATCGTTTCCGTGCGAATGAAAAGAGGCTCTTGAGTTTCGCTGCACATGTTACCGTCATCACACATTTACTATAGCAACTTTTAATTTCAATAGTTGTTGCTGTATGTTTCTTCAAGGGGCACTCACGCATTTTTGTACGGATCGCTTATTTCACGCATCAAAGTGCCACAGAAAAATTTAAATCACGCCACTACTACCATGTGTAAACCCTCGTGAAATAGTTCCGTCAAAGCTTCACGTAGAAAGGCGTGTTATTTGGACCAGGACAGACCATCAGAGGAACACGTACAGAGCATTCCCCTGGGCAAGTCCAACCACAGGCTAGGCCGTATCCAGTCACACTGTTTAAATACACCACTGAAAACGGTTTTTAAATGCACCTCCTGAGGCTGTATGTCGCCCGCGAGCGGAAATACTGACGAATGACATCTTAGGCATCAGTAGATAGATATGTGTCACAACCTTTTATCATATTTACACAGGAATACTTTTCTTCTTAATATAAATTCAACTTTGTATTAACTGGATGTGAAATCATTAAAATGAGGGACGTTAACATCAACACCGATCAAAGCCACAGCAGGAAAGTCGTGTCGAGTTTCAAGCTCTTTCTTATTCCTTCAAAGTTATCGGAGAAGCCTTTGAAAATTAGAAGATAATATTTTTATACGATTATAATTTCCATTCCAATACTGTAGAGTAGAACATGAATATATTCCACGAATAAAAAATATATAAAAAAATATTCCATGAATATTTCCACGTTGAAAAGGGAGTAAAGAAAAACGTAGAATATCTATATCAGCTGCATTTACCCCGAGATTGTCGTAAAAGTCAATTGAGAGGAAGGGTTATCGTTACCCGTAGAAAGACAATGGGCTGATAACGTATAACTAGCTTCATAATGCAAGTCTATCAATAGTAACACCAAGCGCAAAACTATCTTATGTCAGTGAAAAGTCATTCTAAGTTAGTTTGGGAAACTTTGGTGTGACCTAATCAATTATCGAGGGCTCGAGTATCTGCAATGTCTTCAAAAATGCTGACCTGATGTAATTCTTGACATCACCTGATCCGGGTTTATTAGGTGGGATTAGACCGTATAACGATAGCATTCGGTTAAAATATGCATAGGTACCTAATAGGGAATATGCATATAATTTTTCATTCACTAAATCAGTAATAAGTAGTAAAAGTTAAATTGAACTACTGCTTGTCGCTCAGAAAAATTATGAAACTCCAACAATTTTGTACTACGGTTCAAACGTCGGTTTCAGTCGTGGTCATGATGTGATGTCATTATCGATTTGTTTACATTAGTTAAAATCTTATACAATAATTTATTGTTTATGCTTTATACAATCAGAAATCGTACTTACTTATTTACCTTAGTGAGAATTCAAGCACTTAGGAAAGAATAGATTTTATTCACTATTATTTTTCGTCACTTTCGAAGCATTTTCGAAGAGGAGACGCGTTTTGAGTTTGCGTTCCGTTCCACCAAAAAAAACGCAAAATAAATAAATTAATTGTGAAATAAGTAATGCAATATAAAATGTAAAAAAAATTGGAATTTGTTTCTTGACTCCTACATAATGTATATTCAAATAATCGATACTTTTGAATGACGTGCATATTCCCTAGTAAGTCGAACTTGTGATGATTTATTGGATACTAGCGACCCACCCACTCCTGCGCAGCTTGTTTTCGACTTGACAAAACATAGATATTTCTTCTTAGGTATATACATAACATACCTACATAATCAACCTTTAATGTTCCCACTGCTGGGACACAGGCATCGTCACGATGAGAGGGAGTGGGCTGTAATCTACCACGCGGGTCTACTGCGGGTTGTTAGATGTCACATGTCTTCGAATTTTTGGTTCTAGGATATGCCGGTTTCCTCACGATGTTTTTCTTCATCGTCTTCGGTTACGAAATAATTTACACAAAGAGCGCCTTTCTGGGTTCTAACCTACGGCCTACAACTCGGTAAGTCGCGGCCGTTACCACTGAAAAAAGCCAAAGTCAAAGTCAAAGTCAAACCATTTATTTCAAATAGGCACATAAGAGGCACTTTTGAACGTCAAAATTTACAAAAAAAAAATAGAATTGATTCTAGTTGCCCCTTCCAAAAGGTAGTTTCGTATGGAGAAGAATGGGCAAGAAACTCCACCGGTACTCTTTTAAAAATGTTTTACAATATTTTGTTTGATTACATTAATTATATGATTATACGAGTACCTATGTGAAGACGATGCACCTAGAATAAAATTACTATACCATAATAGGTAAAACGAATTAAAAACTAAGCAATGAAAAATAACTTAATTATTAGATAGATACATGGTGTTCACATATTTACAAACATCATAAAAGTATGTTTTTCTAAAAAAATAAGTCAGTGTGTGAGTATAGGTTATCACAGAAAGTAAAATCAATATCATAAAAATAACAGATTTTACCATAAAAATAGCAACCAGTTTGATTTTGTCTAGATAGGTATTATGATAGATTAGGTATATGTAAGTTTAATATTTGATATACACACTAAACCTTCTAGAATAAAATAACTTCCCTAAATGACGGTGAAAACCGCATCAAAATCTGTTGCGTAGTTTAACAATATTTTTGTAACATTATAATTTAAAAGTGTCCATGGAGTTTCTTGTTCTTCTCCATAATGTACCAACTAGGCACTCTTTGGAATAGGGAACTAGCTTCACATTTCTAACTGACCGAATCCTGGACGATTCTAAAGTGCCTGTAAATGGTTTAATTGAAATAAACATTTTGAGTTTGAGGAGAACAATCCGGTGCGACATTTTTTTATTGAATATTATCTGTTTTATTTATAATTAATATTACCTATGTGTATGTCATTGAAGGAGGCGTGGATAGTGATATTATATTTGATAGAATACGTAATAATGCATCAATTTATTAATAATAATGCATAAAGTCAAAACAACCGTGAATTCTCTTAGCTATCGTATACGGAACACACCAAACTCAAACGTATTTTTTTAGAGAGCTAGTTCTTTTAAAATTACTAGGGCGTCTCAACAGTCCAACATGTCCCGTCCCAGTGGCCAAGATCTCGACTCGATATTAAATAGCCGAAGTCGTATGTGCGGCACGAACGGGGGGGGGGGGGGGTTAGATACCCTGAACAAACACGGTCAACTATTCACTGATCTTTCAGAACATAGCTACAGCCTCCATTCTCCCCCAATGGCTCAGCAAAATTCTTTACAAAGATTATATTGACTCAACAATTAAAATGATAAACATTCGCCTATTTGTTACTTTGTTCCGGGTTTAGGGATAAATACTTACGTAGGGAAATATATAGAGCTACGCGCTGGCACGACTAATTGACCTAATTTGAATAAGCTTTCAGTAAGCACATTTTCTCGAATTTAAGTTTACTTATTTTCTTAAAGGTAAAGCAGATTAAGAAAGGGTGATAAGAGTGATTACGGTCTTAATAATTTAATCAGAAAGTTCGTTAATATGTTCTGATACGATAGTAGAAGCTTTGAGAGCTTGCAGTTTATTCGAAATAATTTAGCCGGCTTTGGAATAGATTAATTTAATACGTAATATAATGATGGAACTAAATAACGGTTAATGTAAAAGAACATTCATAACATCTCGAGCATAGTTTTATTACATTAATTTGATTAACAGCCAATCAACAAGGTCATATAAAATTTCGATGGGGCTAAACCGAGCACGGAAATTTTCATTGCGTTTTAACGCAGCCGGGACCCAACCAAAGTCGTTTGGTACATCTGTTTGACAATTTACGCTTTTAATAATAGCCGACACTGCCTTTGAATCGGTCGCGCACGAATTAACAACCGGCAAAATTAAAGCCTTCAAACTTTTTGCAGAGCCAGCGGACCGATAGAGCGGGTTTCGTTCTGCCCTTATTTAGCCGCGGGGGGATTTTCTCAAAATTAGAAACGTCCTAAATCGGCTTCGTTACATTGTAACTCGTGGTAATAGAGTTGTTCCCGAATATTGTTGCTTTTGTTTCAAGTTTCTGATCAATCTCTTCGCGCATAAAGTTACTGTACATAATTAAGAAGCGAGAAACCCTACAACGAAGGGATTCACTTAATTTTGGGCGCGTATTTGATTATTTGAATAGTATTCTTTTTGATACACTTATGTAACAATACACCAAACCCTGAAAGCGTCAACATGCTTAAACGATTAACAGAAAAAACAGTAACATTATAACCCACACAGTAAAGAATTCGACAAATAAACTTCATTATTAATGCTTCGTTTCGTCCATGTTCCTCAGGTAAACCCAGCATGTATAATTTACGATAAGTGGTCGATACCATTATGACGATATTAATGGTACATCCATTACAAATTCGTTAAATGTCCCTTCCGTGGACATACGGAACTAGTGTCCAGAAACTAACAACTTTGTATTATTTATGTACATCGTACACTTGGGGCCCGATTGACAAGCGTTACATCTGCAAGTGACTGTGTATTTATGAGATGCTCCGGTTCGAACTAAAGATTGAGTGCACATCGTATCGACTTGAATACTATCGGAAAATATCTGTAACCTTAAAAGATAATTTAAGTACGTAAATAATAATTAAATATTGTAATATTACTTACTATAGTGGCATAAATATATATCTTAAGAAAACTAGTTGCTCTTTATAATAACTTTTTCCATTATTTACACTAAGCTCATTCTGGCCTGGAGTGTAAGTAATGCGGGTGCGCCAAGCGAGTTCGCTCCTTGTAATTATAGACTAAGACCTACAAAATTATCCACTAGGACTAGAATTTTCATAATTTATGCAAGCCAAAGTGTAGGGTTGAAACAACGGGCCAAGTACCTGTGTTCAGCCAATTACTTGAATATCAAACCTGAAGTCAATTACCTGAGTACAACGCGGTGTGGACATACAACTTTAATGCGAATCGATATTATTTTATATCGATGTTTTTATGTAATATGGAGCTTACCGAATGAGATTGTTAGTGGTAGCTAAATAAAATAAAACGCACGTCATCACGGTACTGGCTTGGTGGCAATTAGTCTGCGTGTCGCACGATATGTATTTTTTACCGTAATTGGAAATATCAAAATTCGATTGGAATTTATATTGGCGAAGAGAAAAGCACTCGGTGTTATAGCTCCAAATATACAGAGTTTTGTTTATTTATTTACTATCGGGTTTCGGTTAAAAGTAATTTAATTTGGAAGCCATGGGGATAAAAATGCAATTGTTCGGGGAGTAGGTAACTCCCTGCTGCTTCGTTCACATTTTTTTTTAATAAAAAAACAATTTAACTCATTCGATTGATTAGGAGCTGCTATTATTATACCCAATTTAGTGTCAACTTATTACATGTATCTATTTCTTCTATGTTTTGAGTAGGTACTTATACATAAGTAAATGTTTATGATAGGAAGTACATATATAAGTGTGTGTTATGTTTAACTTTGTGCATAGTTAATTATGATTGCCTCCGTCATGTTACCCGTTTTATGATGTGAACCGTCTTAGTGCGAATTTCACCAACGAAACTGAACGCGATCAGTACATTTAAACCGAGTTCAAGAGCTGTCAGTTTCAATAATCCAAAGAAAATAATGACACTGACAGCTCTTAAACGCGGTTGATCGCGTTCAGTTTCGTTGTTGGGAGTCGGCTTCCAGTCTAACCGGATGCAGATGAATACCAGTATTTCTGACCTCCACAACCCAGTACCTGGGTAATACGATACCCCTTGCTAAGACTGGTTGTCAGACTTTCGGGCTTCTGACGACTCGTTAAGACCTTCAAAGATCCAAGAATGACAGCTGGGACCAACGGCCTAACGTACTTTCCGAGGCATCGCGGGTCTTGGTATGTAAAGATGGTCACCCATCCACGGACCAACCGCGGCAAGCGTAGCTTAACCTGATCGATGAACCCGTGCGGCTGTTATTACTTTATAGCTACAAAGAATGATGGGCATTTTTATATGGAGCCTGGCCTGATGACCAATAGAATTCTAATGCATGTGAATTCTAATGCATGTCAACTTATTGCTTCTAACCGGCAATCACTGAAACAAAACATTTTATCTCCAAAAGCAACAGGGTTTGTTGTACAGTCGAGGACAAAAATCGTTATAATTTTTTATGACGATTCCTTTTTGAAAAGTAAATCTATAGCTGGTTTATGCTGGGCCCATGTGCTGCCGGTTTCGGCCGAAAATTATCAGTAAGTACCCTTACGTGGTAAAAAATATTTTGACATGGACTGTACGAAAAAAAACTATTTAATAATAACATTTATTATGGTTTTAAGTCATCATATTACAAGTCTTGGCTAATTATATTATTATTATATTATATTATTAATGGCAGTTTTTAAAATGTTGCATGTATCTGTAAACTGTGTGGCGTTAATAGGTGAACTATATGTAGGGAGGGGGAATGGCGTCCACTTAAGGCAAACATGGTGTATTTTTTAAATTATTTAATATAAAGCAAAATTAAGAAAAGT
Organism: Tiliacea citrago; assembly: GCA_963921375.1. NCBI lineage: Eukaryota > Metazoa > Arthropoda > Insecta > Lepidoptera > Noctuidae > Tiliacea > Tiliacea citrago. Next base: position 14,262,644 of record OY992787.1, read on the forward strand.
AACAAAGTCTTTAATTATCGAGTAATCAACGATTTATCAACATAGACATATACTCGTATCTTTGACTTACTAGTAGTAGGAAAACATTATAAAAAAAACATGTTTGAGCGGCATTGCCCCTGACATTGGGTAATGCCGCTCAGGGTCCGGGTAATGGCGCTCTAACATGTTTTTTTTTCGAATATAACAAGTAAGATACATTCAAATGAGAAATATTAATGAGATCAACCTTATACAATAAAAGTAGAGTCTACAATCACAAATTAGCATCAATCTTTTGTATGTACGATTAGCCTTTTCCAATTTAATGAACATAATAAAGTCTTAGATGTCAAACAACTATTATAACATAATATAAGACAATAACTATTAAGAGGTAAGACAAATTAGAAATAGAAATATTTTATTTTCGAACACATAAATCACAGATGTATCCGTTTGGCGAATCCCACCCTGAACATATAGCATGAGCCCACAATCCGCAGATGGTGCAGCGATACCACATTTCACATACCATATTTATAAACAAGTTTACGCAAATCTGCGACATTAAGTCCATAGTATAGCGAACCCAGCAACTTAACTTGTTCAGCAATTTCAGTTTCTTGCTGTTGGGTGAAAACGGGCTTGCGACCAAGTCTTGGGTTGTTCATGTTTTCATTTTTTAGTCGATCTCTCAAGGTAGTAAATGGAATGTTATATTGTTTTGCGGCTTTCCTTTTGGACATACCTCCTTCAATCGCAGTTGTAGCAGACAGAAGGCCTTCTTCGGTCCAAGCCGCCTTAGCGGTGGTCCTTTCACGATTTCTTGGCATATCTACAACAATGAAAAAAATAAGTCACTATGGGGTAATGGCGTTCAGCTGAGCGGTATAACCCCAAACGGTCGTTTGGTAATCGTTTCGAAATTAAAAAAATATCATGCACATTTACTGAAAATTGATTGCATTATCACAAAACTGAATAGTTTTATTGTCAAAAAGTAAAACTAAAAGCTAAATAACCATGAAAGTTTTGGACTTACCCGCAAGAAACACGTAACCAAAAATTAGATCAGTGCGGCCGCAAACAAAGAAACGCACTTTATGGTCGCATGACGCGAGCAGACTGCCCGTTCGCATCGCTGTCCGTTAGAGGACCCCTCCCCGCGTGCTTCACGCCGCATGGCGTGTTGCTACGTCGCATTTTGACAGAGTTATAGAGGTGAGCGCCATTACCCGGTGAGCGCCATTCCCCCTCCCTACCCTACTATGGTTTATCAAGTCATCTCAATTATGGTTTTGTAGATGTATGTATACATGCTCTAGAGTTGATGGAATATACAAGTTAAACTCACAAAGCATATGTACTTTAATATTATTCGGTATACGGTGACGAGTTGCATTATTACAGTAATTAAAAATAAATATGTAGCTTTATAACTCTATATAGAGATCGTGGGCATTACACACATCGCCGGAATCGCCGATTTCTTCTTTCCATCTTAGATTGAAATGAAATCAAAGCAGGCGTAACCCTATTTCTTCCCGTGGGTGTCGTAAAAAGCGACTAAGGGCTGATTTCACCAATGAAACTGAACGCGATCAGCACATCTAAATTGCGTTCAAGAGCTGTTAGTCTCAATATTTTACAACAACGATGACACTGATGTGACACGTTCAGTTTCATTGAAGAAATCAGCCCTTAGGGACTTAGGTACTAGAGCAGCGTCCTCTATGCATTTTAACACCATACTGTGATCGCTAACCCGCCTGCCAAGCGTGGCGATTATGGTAAACCCTTTGGGGGAGGCCTATGTCCAGCAGTGGACGTCTTTTGGCTGAAATGATGATGATGCTGAAAGCAGGAGTAATCGGAGTCCAGTATACACAGAATTGTGATCGCAGGTTTAATGTGTTAACTACACAACACCAATTCACAAGTTGTTATCAAAAGTCCGTTTAAGATAGCTAGGGTCAAAAAGACGCATTAACTGATGGTACCGATAGTAAGATGTAGGTGAGCAACGAGCAAATAACGACTTAGGGCGAATTTCACCAATGAAACTGAACGCGATCAGCACATCTAAACCGAGTTCAAGAGCTGTCAGTGTCAATATTCCAAAGAAAATTATGACACTGACAGCTCTTAAACGTGGTTTATGTGCAGATCGCGTTCTGTTTCATTGGTGAAATTTGCCCGGAGTAAAAATCGAGTGCGAGTGCATCCCGTTCAGTAGACCTATAGTGGTGCGGAGGACAAAGGGTAGGTAAAACATTAATATTCTTAAAAAGCAAACTTTTTTTTTTTGGTGTAATGGCGTACGAACAAAAGAAACATAACAATCTGCGAATATACATAATAGCATACATACCGCAGCTGTTAGATTATGTTCAAAATAAACTGAACTAATTCCATTAACAATCATTAGCGATACAATAGATAAGTGGGGGAGGGGCGGAGAGCAACAAAATATTACAGAAGGACGGTCATTTCGTTCAAAAACCAACTTCGGTACCTTTATTATTATTTACAACACACTCATCACATATTTACAAGTGTGTTTTATTCTTTATTTAACAGAATTATAATGTTATGATCTTATGACTCAATAACTAATATCAGCGCTTCGTCATTTTCGCGTCATAAACTAATACGTTTACGTGGTACTTGCAGGTCGGATACCTCTTTACCCCGGTATTTCACAGCCTTCTGCACATAATGAAAAATAATGCTTATAATATCAGCTTTCATTTTATGTATAAGTGATCTTTACTGGCCGAAGTCATGGCATCATTCTTTGTTATAAAGAAAAACAATACCTACTTATTTTGTCTGTCAAAGTTCATATACTTAATACTTTATTTTAAGTTCTAAAAATGTTTGAGAACATTTTCAGTAAGTGTAAGTGAAATCTTTGTAATTTCTTATTGTGAAACAAATTTCTTTAAGCAATAAAACGCTACTATACAAAAAAAAATAGTGATTTCAGGTTAATAAATCTATCAATCCCATTTTCTTTGATGTTAACTTTATAGACTATGGCTATGAGGTATACAATGTATAATGAGAGAACATTAAAGTTACCGTTACGTTCAGCTCACATGCAACCATAGGTGTGAATATCCTCTGTCGCGTGGTCGAGGCCTATCTGACGGACAGGGCCGTCATCTACCCCGGTCACCAAGGAGAGTGGAATCGTCAATAGATGTCGTGCGGTGTCCCACAGGGATCAGTCCTGGGGCCGGATCTGTGGGACGACTGGGTGCTGCGCGCCGACCTCCCTAGCGACATCAGCGTGGTATGCTACGCTGAAGACACGCTGGTCCTGGCGCAGGGGAGGTCACACCAGGCGGCGGCCGAACTAACGACAAGTGGGGTTGCGAAAATCGTCGAGAAGATCCGGCAATTGGGACTCGAGGTGGCTTTGCACAAGTCCGAAGCCATGTGTTTTATGGTCCTTGGAACGCACCACTGTCGGGTTTCTAGATAATGGCAAGAGGGGTTCACATCGGCGTCGAGACAACGATGAAGTACCTGGGACTCGTCTTCGACAGCCGGTAAAACTTTTTAGACATTTGGCTCACAGAGTGGAGCGGGCCGGGGCTGCCTTGAAGCGCCTTCTGCCCAATCTAGGGGGTCCAAACGCCTGCTGCCGGAGGCTCTACGTGGGGGTCGTGTGGTCCATGGCCCTTTACGGGGCACCGGTGAAGGCGCGTTATCTGAGGCTGCGAGCCCACAGGGTCATGGCCATCAGGCTGGTCCGGAGATACCGCACGGTCTTCGGTGAAGCGGCGAACCTCCTTGCCGGATTGCCGCCATGGGATCTGGAGGCAAACGTCCTTGCGCACATATGGGAGTGGCGCGAAGAGGCGAAACGCCGCGGCCGAGGCGTAACTTCGCTGCCGCGTGAAATCACAGCACAGCGGACAGAGCTCCGGCGATTGATATTGTGGTAAATCCTCTCTTTGAGGAGTGGCTAGAGAGGCGCCACGGCGGTGGCATCCTGACCTTCCGCCTGACGCAGGTCCTCACCGGACACGGTTGTACGAGGTTCCTGTTCAGGATAAGGCGGGAGGAAACGCCCCGGTGTTACCACTGCGTGGATCGCCCGGAGGACACGGTGGAGGTCTGCCCGGCTTGGGCGGAGCACCAACGTGTCCTCGCGGAGGCGATTGGCGGCGGCGATCTCTTGCGTCCAGCCCTGGTTCAGACCATGGTTCGGAGCGAGAATGCATGGGAGGCCGTCACCTCTTTCTTCGAAGCAGTAATGCTCGCGAAGGAGGAGGCGGAACGCGTAAGGGAGAGGCAAAATTCACGCCCACACGCCCCTAGTCGCCGCAGGAGATGCCCTGGGCGTCGGGAGTCTCAGGCCGATTCCTGGGCACCGTAGCCGCGAGCTTGCAGACGATGATCGATGGGTAGCTCGCCGTCCGATAGGGACCAGGCCCGGGTCCACGGCGCGTTTTGTTCCACGCGCGGCTCAAAGGGATGTCAGCATAAACTGCCTGCCAGGGTTGCGGGTGTGTCCAAAAGGGATACCGTGGCCCTGGCACACAGGCAACTGAAGGAACACGGGTGGGTTTTAGTCAGTAAAAGTCTGACACGCCTTCTCGCCCCCTGCCCGGAGCGGGAGAAGTTATTTAATAATTCCCGAAAAAACAAAAAAAAAATTGTGAAGATGCACAAAAAAATATTAAAACACAGATTTAAGAATATATAAATCTCATGATTTAATAAAACATATAGGTTAGTCAGGGACTGTCTCGTGAAGAAATTCCTTTATGTCAACGTACGGGAAGTGACCAACTAAACGGCTGACACGCGGGGTAATTGCGTAACACACGTAACACACATCACTCAATACTCAAGCAATACTTAGAAGTAATTTCAACCAATGAAATGACTTGAATCTAGTTTTAAGTAATGCTTGAGTATTGACTGACGTTCTGTAATACGGGCGGTACGGGCCTTAGGGTTTCATTTTGACAGTTCAAAACATTCATTGCGTTATTTACGTTGTTGAGCAGACACATTTTTCGAACATATTATATGAAGCAAGGATTAACAATATCTTTTAAAATCATTTAGATTGAGATTCAAACTGTGTTACGCAATGAGGGTGCAGGTTGGAGTGCACAATATCAACATAGTTAACAATAACAGAGCACCCTGTTACTGTCCCACTTAGGGAGAAGAAGGCTTTTAGAAGGCTTTTTCTTGCATAAAACAAATGAGTATTGATCACAATGCTTGGACACTGTGTGTTGACGATTTCTGAAAATCGGCCAAGTACGGACCACGCACAATGAAGGATTTCGCAGTTGGGATGAATATTTAAGCACGCACAATATTAATTATATTGACCGCAAAAATGAGTTTGTATTTCAAAGTATTTCTCGTAATACCCTAAAAACTATGAAAAACAAAGTTATTACTGCGGTTGCTGTAACCGAAAATATCCCATAGGTATCTTACTAAGTATTGACTTAAATACAGACACATCCTCATCTTTTTAATTAGGGTATCCAACGATACCTCACACGCTTAGGTGTATTCTTTGCCACGGTATATTTACTTCATGGTTCTTGCACATGTCATGGTAACGCTGCCATACTACTCGAAGAGATACGGGCTTGCTCGTCAGCAGTACTCGGACCGTGGGAACCCACCATAAGACGTAGCCATCTTTATTATTCTTCGATTTATTATTTCAGTACTTAGAAATAAATAAATTTCTGTATAATCGTTTGATATGTCTATAAATATACAAAAGAAAAGAAAATTCAAGACGGACTGAAATCCCGTCTTAAAAATGAACCAAATAAGTTATTGTATGAATATACAGCTGCTGCCTACGCTCAATGTAGTATTAATAAAGACATAATATTTATTCTGTCTATTCAAGTGTATTACATGGAAAAACACAATATTACTCGGGTAGTAAGTATTTTGGGTTTTCAGTTGCTACGTTCTTAGTCTTAGTGACAGCCTGGAATTTAGAATCGTTCCCGCGCGGTAAAAAAAAATAGACCGACCCCGTTTCGGGAGTAAGTTCTGGAACTTTCTCCCGGGTCGGTCTGGACCAGATTTTTAGTCGAATCAATGACTTCGAAACAATGAAAATCTCTCCGTCAAAATTCAAGTGAAGGAGTTTGAAGTGAGCTGTTACTTAAGATTTCACAGTGAGATTTTTGCAGAATAGCACTATAGGACTGAATAACTCTCTAATGTGCATCTGTACAGATTGAACTAACACGTATGTGGGATTTAAGCTTAAATATTAGATTAGATTAAATTAAATCTTTATGTATAATTTTAGCATTTTAGCATTTCGGTCCACACACAGCACCGAAAAGTTAATCACAAGAATTTTAGCCCCTTCTCAGGTTGACTCTGAAGTGCTGTGTTTGACCGATGCGGTCAACGCCTGGACAGTGGCTTATCCAGATATAGTTCAGCCCGAGAACCCGTCTTCCCAGAGACAGTGGGATGAGCCGCTCTGCAGGTTGGTACGGAATAAACTCATTAATACGTCCACCAATACTGCTGAGGGTGCCCGCCTGCTGGCTGTGGGTGAATAGGAGTCGGGCCTCTAGCTTCAGACGCTACCGTCACCCAACATAGGCACCATGCTAGGTGACACCAAAATCCGTCTCGCTACGTGTTTGCGTCTGGGCGCTCCTTGCGGGGTTCCACATCGCTGTCAATGCGGTGAAGGAGTCGACTGCCTCGGACACCATGGCCTATCCTGCAGCAAGAGCGCTGGTCGGATGGCACGGCACGCTAGCATTAACGACATCATCCGTCGAGCTCTTATCACCGCCGTGCCAGCCGTTTTAGAAACCAACGGCTTGGCACACGACTATGGGATGAGGCCAGACGGAATGATGATAATGCCGTGGAAGTTGGGTAGGCCTTTGGTGTGGGATGCAACCTATGTCGATACCATCGTGCCATGCCATCTTCCTAGCACGGTGGGCTGTGCTGGGGCGGCTGCTGCAGGAGCAGAAAACCTCAAACGGCCTAAATATAACAACTTTATTGGGAGCTATATGTTTGAGCCGTTTGGGGTTGAAACGCTAGGACCTTGGGGTCCGAGTGCTCATCGAGTATTTCGGGACATCGCCAAGCGGTTGGTCGAGTCTTCACGCGACCAGAGGGCTGGCCTATTTTTATCCCAAAGAATCAGCATTGCCATCCAATGTGGCAATGCTGCCAGCCTTTTGGCACTTTTCCCATTGACAGCGCTGCGAACGAATTTTTTGATGCCCAATGAGCTCTTCCCCCTTTTTTTTATTATTTGTATAGGTACTTGTACATGCTATATATATTTTGTGTATTTCAATTAAGGTTTATAACTGGTTAAATAAAAATAAATAGATCCTTAAAAAAAAACATATTTCAAAACATTCTATTTTAGCATGTAAAATTATAATTTTGATTCAGTTAGCATAACTTTTGTAAGTAGGCAAGACATTTATTAAAACGTGAGCAAAGTCCAAGCTTCATTAAGTTAAAATCTACGAAGTCGAAAGTTTATGTTTTGTAACTTTAATTAAATATATTGCTTATTTAGTCATGTTTTTGTCAAAATATACGTAATATAAGGTAATTGATTTCAAAATCTGAAACGTGAAAATGATTCAGGCGCTTAAAAATAATAAGGAGCTTTTCAGAAGCAGCAACAAGAATTTAAAAATTCTGCTGAAATGTCTGAACATTTATTTCAAATACGCACATAAAGGGCACTTTTGAAAGTCAAATTTACAAAAAAATAGAACTGATTCCAGTTGCGCCTTCCAAAATGTAGTTTCGTATGGAGAAAAGTGCGCAAAAACACTACCATTACTCTTTTATAATGTTTTACAATATTTTGTATAAATTAAAATTATATGTGAAGATGACCTAGAATAAAATTACTACATCACAATAGGTAAAAAGAATTAAAAAGGAACATTAGCTAATGAATGAATCTTTATACAATTTTTATTCTATGTAGTTCTAAAATAAGAGCCTCATGTGACAATACTGTCATTTTAACACGTCCGTTGCATCCTTGCCAGTCATCTTCGCTACGCGTATTAAAGACATAGGATATTTTCGGTACAATTCTGTAAAAACTCCCTATGAAAACTATGGCGAAGTATGCATGAGCTGTTGTCGTAATTATAGGTGGTCACTAACACCTGCCTATTGTTGAAGATAGTATTTACAGCGAAAGAAGAAGAATTAGAAAGTAGAAGCATAATTAGTAATCTTATAGTCTATTAGAGTAATATGTAGGTACATGTATTAAAAAGGGCACGTCCACTATTCCAATGCTTGCTCAAGGATGCATATCCGGTACGGTTCTAATAATCCTTCATATCCCAAGGGCACGTCTTAACTACCATTATCGCGCCCCCCCCGGTCTACTCTTTGATATACAATGGTCTCTGTAGTCATATGAAACATGAGGCTCCATGGCTGGTGTGAATCTTTGGGTTCATTCGAGCAATCGAGTCTGGTTTAACCACGCTGGGGTCAGAGCATTTCATTCATTCATTCATTATTAAAAAGGGGGAAGGAATCATAGGACAACAAAAAAATTATTAGCATCGCTGTCGACAGAAAAAGTGCCTAAAAGTTGAGTAAGACGTGAATGGGGTTTGGTTTACAGAATAGTACTGTTCGAATACCTATTTACGTTCTATTGCGATGTTAAAACCCAGTAACAATACAGGATGCACAATAGAGATCTACATTATTGCCAACTGGTAAAAGCTTAGGTGAAGTTGTGTTTCTAAGTCCTCGTTATGACTTCGAGCTGTACTAATACAGGTGTAAGCAGAATTAAGTCTGAAGCTCTAAGTTGTCTAAATTTACAAGATCTTGTTAGGTCAGCTCTACAGATATTGTAAATGAACATTGAATACAATGATACTTACTAGTGAGTTCGATACCCGCCAGTCGCACTATTGGCGTGGATACTACAGAAGCACTTAGTTTAGTTAGATAAAAGTATAAAAGCTGCAAACGATTCCAGTAAGGAGCTATTCTTTAAAGAAATATCAACTTTTTTAAACAGTAAAACCTGGAAATCTAGGCTAATCCATGCGTTTATTTTGAATGCGAAAGCAACTGTTTTGTTACTGGCTGAACGGATTTCGATAAAAGGCAGACAAGTGAAAGAAAATACATTTATTTAGCACACACTAAAAGGTACACAACACAATGTATTTATTATAACTACAAGTAGAACGAGGGAAAAAATAAAAAGTGTAAAAAATAAAGAAATTTTGCAGGAAAGTATGCCTCACGACTGCGTCAAGAAGGCCCAGTTCAGCAAAAATGCCAGACGCCTGCCTGCTGTTGCCTGACGTTGGTTTTCAACTGCACCTGATCAGGTTTAGGACATAGGATACTTTTTGTTGTTTGATGTTCCATGTTCGTGGGATAATTTCCAACCTCCACGAGGGTGAATCCGGGGACCAAAAGGTGGTATAATATTTAATATCTATACCACACATACATACTTTTAATAAAATAGTAACAAAGTCAAAACTGTACAAAGAATATTTTTGAAAACAAGTTATTGCTACGAGGTATGGGAACGAGTCTGATGCCGAAAATATAGTTTCTAGAATTTTTATCCGTTTGTCTGTATGTATGTTTCGGATTAGCGCAAAAACGGTTGAACGGCTTTAGATGAAATTTGGCACACAGATAGTATAAAAACTGGATTAACACGTAGGTACTTTTAATCCCGGTAGTACGTCTCGTGGGATATTTTCCGACATCAATCATATAATCATCATTTCAGCCGAAAGACGTCCACTGCTGGACATAGGCCTCCCCCAAGCACCGACACTTCTACCGTTTCTCGTTTTTTCTTAGTGCTTGTCATTTGGGGGCAAAGTTGCCATAATCGCCACGCTTGGCAGGCGGGTTGGCGATCGCAGTATGGTGTTAAAATGCATAGGGAATGCTGCTGCCCATTCTCTATTAAGTCCCTTAGTTGCCTTTTACCACACCTACAGGAAGAAATAGGATGGTGCTATTCTTTACGTCCGGCACCACACGGCACATCATATAATACCAACCTACAATTTACAACATAAAAAATAGATAGATAGATAAAACTTTTATTCAGTGCATACAAAAGACATACCACAACACACAATAGCACAAGAAATAGATAACAAATTACAGGAATATATATAAAAACAAGGTGCCAATAGACAACAAAGGACAACATCATTAAAGAAATAGTGACACAACAAAATCATTTTATTTAACACAAACCTACATGGGCACATGAAACGTCAGAAGCTAGGTGCACGGTTCCAATTGGTCGTTTCTTATGAAGAAGAGTCGGCAAGAAACTCCACGGTTACACTTTTAAAAATAATTGGCTTTTACAATGTTTTCAAATTACAGTGTTAATAGGAATGGGAGGACAGTGTAGGCCCGTCAAATAAGTACCAGGTACTTAACAAAATAAAAGATAGTTTACAAAGGTACTTAACAAATCTACAGTGTATTTAGCCTATAATGTTCTCACATTAACAAAATATAAAAAAAAATACGATATAAAATATTATAATAAAAATTCTTCAAATCAATTATCGATTATACAAGGTGCGGTGTGCGTCTCAAGGTTGCACTAAATGGGAGTCTAGCTCAGCATGTGTCAGGCAAATATCAGGTATATTTGCCTGACACATGCTGAGCTGGACTCCGGTGATATTCTGCTGGATCCCTGCCTGCAGTGACATACGGACGTCGAACAGACGAGATAATTTGGTGTTGTGACAAAGTGTAAAAAACAACAATCATCATAAAATTCAGAAATAAAATTTAAAAAGGTGGCAATTGAATTTCAACTAATTACCGTCTCCGCTCACTACGTATTGATGGGGTAGGAAAAGTAGATTGACAGGTGAATGAAAAAGGGCTGTAGGCCCTTACTTCTTAGCTTATAGAACTAATGCACCGTCCTGAAACTTATTGACCTGCGTTAGTCATTCTAATGCGGACATAAATTGCGGGGTCCGTCGCTTTATTGAACTACCACTCGTATTGCATTTCATTATTAAAAAAGTAAACTTATGAAAGGTTTTAGGGCTGTCCGTAAGGGGTTAGATTCTTCTTTAGTTTTTAAAATATTCTTTTTTATTAAATTTTGGTAATTTCTCACACAAAAATCGTCGTAGCTAATTAAAATTAAAATTTTAAATTAGATATATAATTTTAGTTGAATTTATGTATTAAGTTACTTATTTAGTAAAAAAGTTTTTAAATATAAGTTTTTTTTTTAAATTAATTGTTAATGTGCTATTGATTCGCTCTGACAAAGTGACGGTAAACTTTTCTATTTGATCTTTGATATTATAATTATATTTAAAGGATAAGCAAATTACGGATACCAAACTAAAAACAGAACACTTCTCTCACACACTCTATAATAAAATGAGAATACCTCTTTCATAATTTTCTCGAAGGTAGGCGCAGCGTTGACAGCATGGGCTGCTTCTTCAACCCTAAGCTCGCCGAGCGGGTCAGCAACCGTGCGGCGGCCCGTCGAACCTCGTCAAATATTAAAAAGAGGACGGAATCGACTTTCGACTTTCTCATGCACATTAATATGAGTATTGCCGCATTATTTATGCATGCTATATGCAAATAAAGACAAAATTATTCATTAGTTAATGCTGTATTTCACTAAATATTAATAATATTTCAGATTCTTAGAACAGGTTTGACCCGGTATGAAAATATTAAAAATAGATACTGTGCTCTTCTCTTCTAGTACTAGCAATTTATATTTGATGATATCCAAACGTGAAACAATACTAAAGTTTTATTTCTCTATGTTTGGTCTTGCTTGGTTTCAGAAAATTTCAATGTGGAAATCCAATAGGCAAGTCATTTTCTGTTGGTCTCGATATTTTTATACGTTTGTATTGCTTCTAGATACAATGGAACTCGATATGGCTGGTTTAAATGATGCGTAAATGTAAGTGTATCTCTCACCTGCCTGCGGTACGCAAACATTTTCAGGAAAATGCGTAATGCTCTATAGAACAAATACAGACTTGGTAATTTTCTTTTAACTTCACTTTAGCGTTGGCAGAACTTTTAACTCAGTTTAGGCTTAATTGTGTGTTTCTCAATCTTAATCAAGTATACAATTGGCTAAACGAAATAGGGTTAATATGTAGGTAACAGAGTTATGTACTGAAGTTGCTATGGTATCCGGAGCAGAAGATGCCACAAACTGATTTCGTGTAGCATAGTAGGCACCTAACCAAAGTTTTATAAGCTCATCACGCGGCTATCACAAGCGATGCGTTTTCTCTACCATGTGCTTTTCATAAAAACCGGTAAAGTAAAATAACTTTTTCACCCATTAATATTAAAAAGTAGGTACAGTCAGCCCCAAAAAGATGTACAGACGGACAAGGAGCCATTTTATTGTCTACAACCATTGTTCCATAATATTGTATCCACCGTATAGATACAAAACATATATACAATCTATGTTACCAAAACAAAGTAAACATTTTGTCCCAAAACATCTATGCACCCTATGATCAAAACAATCCACATACAATCAATATACATACAAATATATATACAGTAATCATTCAATAAATAGGTAAACAAATCCTAAAGTTCTTTCAATTCAAAAGTTCAACTTCGAGATGAGGTGCTAGAAATAAGTATTTAGTTGAAAATACGATGTCATTAACAAATTGCCATTTACCCTAACGCGTCAGACTGACATATTATTATTGTCATGACAACAATAACATCACAGAGTACATTTTATGGTAACATCATAAGGTAGTCACTCATCGGGAGCATTTGCGTGTTATGTAACAGTTCATTCGAGTATTTCGGAACATTGTAGCATTGAGTCCGGGCCACCGAGCATTACACATGAATCAATGTAACATGTAGGTAGTCATATTGCTCATAAGTTCGAGCGGTTACAAAAGCAAATCCTCGTTAGTTAGTGCTTCGAGCTAGCGCAGTGTTGTAACGCATTGCTCAAAATAAAATCATGGAATGTTAATTATATACGAATACCCGGTAAGTCCTTAAAAAACCAAGCAACGTTCGTTATGAACATTCATGTTTTACATATTGGTATTTCAAATCAAAATGTAAAACAAATGACACTTCAGTGACGTCATGCATGAAATGAAAAGGACAAATATAACATTCTTGTTCTTCTATTAAACGAAGTTAAAGACGTGTCATTCAATACGAGTCGTATGCCGTTGTCAGTCTTGTTTACCTTGTTCTGGAACTATTACTGTTGTACATTGTTTTGATCATAGGATGTGTAGATGTTTTGGGACATAAAGTTTACTTTGTTTTGGTAAAATAAATTGTATACTATGTTTTGGGACATAAAGTTTACTTTGTTTTAGTAAAATAAATTGTATACTATGTTTTGTACCCCCCCTTTGGAGGAGGCCTATGTCCAGCAGTGGACGTCTTTCAGCTGAAATGATGATGATGATGACTATGACTTGTACCTACCTATACGGTGGGCACAATGTTATGGAACAAAGGTTGTTTAGTATGAAATGGTTCCTTGTCCATCTTTTTGGGGCTGACTGTACCATATAATAAATGAACTTTAATTAACACCTGCTAAGCTTTGTATAGGGTATAGGGTATACTTGGTATTGGGTAGGGATTATATACATATATGCGTACTAGTACCTATTTAGCTGCATGCGGTTAGACTGGAAGCCAAACCCAACACAATTGGATAAGGCTAGGCAGATGGTGAGTTAACACTACCTTACCGAGCATTACCACCAAGCATAACAGTAAAGCCATTTCTTGCAGTAAGCTCTCTTATACTACGGGATATCACATTCCTCATCAGCGAGGACACAAATAAAATGTTTAAAACATATTGCTTATCTCGCAACTCTGGTCCTCCTGGATATTGGGTTTATAACAATTCATTTTCTCTGCAGATAGGTATTACAATTGGCATGATACCAAAATGGAGGATTTCCCGAAATGTATTGCCAAGAAAAAATGCTGGTTTCATCTAGCTTCATTTAGGTCGTATAAGTTACTTTTTGCTCGCGTCTGTACTCATTATTAAAATTTGTTTGCTAGAAAAGCTTTACAGTTAATTACATCACACTAATATTATAAAGGCGAAAGTTTATGAGTGAATGTGTGTGTTTGTTACTTCTTCACGCTCAAACGGCTGGACCAATTTTGATAAAAGTTTGTATGGAGGTAGCCGTCACCCTAGATTAACATATAGGCTAGGTACTAGGCTTTTTATTCCGATATTCCCACGGGATCGAGACTAACGCGGGTGAAACCACGGGGCGCAGCTAGTAATTCATAATTTGGCAATACATTAAGTCAGACAAAACAGACAGGATTTATTATATATTATTTAATAAAATTATTATTATAATTATATTACTTAATTAAATTATCAATTGCTATTAATTATTACTTACACTAGTTTGTAAGCTCGCAATTGTACTAACAAATATGGATGGAATCATAATGATGAATCTGAAATAAATGATGATTTATTTATTTTATTACCTTCTACAAATTATAATTGGATTCCCCAGAGATATTTAGTCAAAGGCAATGAACATAACTAGTAATGCTCATTGCCTTTGCCTAAAGACCTCTATACCTAAAAAGCAAGCAAGCAACCTAATACATAATCTGCCACTCAATTAATGAACAAAATTAATCAAAACTCAAAGAGTAATTAACACTTTGACTTGTTTAAAGTACGTCGTTCTGTACAACAAGGTAGTGAGATTCTTCTATACTAATATTATAGAGGTAAAATTTGTTTGTTTGTATGTAGGGGATAATCTCCAGACATAATGATCCAATTATAAAAAAAAATACTGGTAGAAAGCTACATTATTCCTGAGTGCTATAGGTTATACATTATATTTATATCATGCATATTAGCTGAGCTATCACAATTTTGGTCTAGCAAGTCGAAAATAAATGTATTTATTTATTTATAAAACAACTTACAGTAAACACCAAAGCGTGCAGCAAGCCAAAAATATAACATTGCATGTAACAACTAAAAAACTGAATGCAAACATTAAAAAAACTTTTTACAAAAAAAAAACTACCGACTTCCAAAAAAAACACTACAAAGTGAAAAATAACTTTAATTTCTTCTTTCTTTAAGTTGTTTTTTTTTTGTAAAAAGTTTTTTATTTTTCACTTTTTAGTGGGTCACTTTGTAGCCTAATGTCAAATGCTCATCACCTTTTACAAAATATTGCTTTTCCCAATGCAGGGGCCTTAATTATTGAGGAGTTCTCCTAGTAAGAACCAGGAGAACTGATGGTGACTTGACCATATGCATTTTGACGAGCATAAATTGCTTAGCAACCATATTAAAGTGCCTAATCGAATCGCAACGGTGAAATACTTATTATTAAGTAGTTCCGGTGGCCATCTGTGGTTTTCATCATCAGTTCCACTTCAGCAAATGGTGCTTTTCGAGTGCAAATGCACTAGTTACTATAAAAAATACTGAAATCGCTATAGGTATGCCTATAAAATTTGAAGATTTCCCTCGATGTCCATGGGATCCCCTCATCAGATTCTGATTTAGTGGCAATGGGACCACCTCGGGAGCATACCCTTCCATAAAAAAAAAAGAATTTTCAAAATCCGTCCACAATTGACGGAGTAATCAGTGAACAAACATAAAAAAAAAAAACAAACACAGCCGAACATATAACCTCCTCCTTTTTGGAAGTCGGTTAAAAATATACCACCATACATAATACCTCTAAAACAATATAAATTATTTAATGATCACAAGGATTTCATAGAGATAAGACTTGCCCTTTACAGCATGTCAATCATATAGCAATTGACTAAAATGCGAAAGTTTGTTTGTTTATTGCGCTTTCACGCTAAAACGGCTGAACAAGCACATGGGTAGACCATGACATAGGATACTTTTTAATCTCGGTAGTACGTTGATACAAGACTGTATTCGGTTCACGACACGTTGTGCACAATTTCTGAGCAGTCACCTAACAAAAAGTACTAGGCCAGCATGAATTCACAATAGTATTTCAATCATTAGTATTTTGCTACTAAGAGGATTTGGATGGATTTAGATAGATATAGTTAAATAGATTATTTAAACTATATTATTATTTACTAATATTTTTATACTAATAATATTTCGCACACATATATAGTTTATAATCTGGATTAACACTTTAGGATACTTATATCCCGTATTACGATTCCGTGAGATAGTTTCCGAACTCCACGCGGCGGGCGAAGTAGTGCGTAAAATCTAGTTAGTAATAAAATGATTGGATACAAATTGAGTTTTAGAAAACAAACTTTCGTTTTGTAACCAATTAAAATAATACGCATTCCAAAAGAAATACTTACCTACTACATATTTTTCTCGGTTTAGTTAAAGATAAATTATTATATATTAGATATAGAGTATTAGGTAATTATTTTGTGTACGTCAGGAAAAAAATAGCAATGCAATAACCACTTCAAATATATTCCTCCGAAGACATGTCTAAGGAAATACCATTGACAAATATGAAAAGCAAGTCGGCGAAATGTTTTAACGCTGTAATAAGGAACTTGTGAAGTAACTCAACAGGCGGACAGGGACGCATGCGCCCTTACTCCTGAACCTATTCGTGTTTGAAAGTTTTCAGTCGGCGCGCCACCACAGAATCGCGCGGCGGTCGCCGTCTGCTTCCCTTATTTACTTCGCCTCGAGTGCGAAAACAATCGGCAAACATTTCACAAAGTGTTGCGAGACTATGAACTATTCAATACATTTCGTGCTCCTCATACTGTGCTCAAGTGGGTATCGACTGCTCATGTTATTATGTAAATGTTGTAGTTGTTTGTATCAGTTTACTATTGCGTGTTGAAAGTTTAGCTCGTGTGTAATTTTCCCGTCATCCTGCCTTCTGATGGTAGGCGATTGTGCTGTTTTGAGTAACAATGACGCCTTTTGTTTCTACCGCTTTCATGTGTACCTACGCTACGGCGAAATTATTAAAATTCGTTTACAAAAGGCCGTGCGATGATAGATCAAATATAAAATTCAGGAAGGGGGAACACTGATTACCTGCACCGCAATTTCGAAAAACTTTGGCAGTTATTTGTGTAATTATTCTTTTAGCGTTATTTTTATTTTCTTATTAGTAGGTATTCCTTGTAAAATCATTTTATTTATTTATTTTACTTTAACATAAAACGGCCAAAGGCCAATTACATCAGTTAAAGACACATCACATTATATAAGTACAAAAACAAAAATAATACAGCTACTCGACAGTCATATCATATTTGAACAATTGATAGATGAACAATACAATTTTTTTCCCTCACTCACAACATCACGCCTGTAATCCCCGAAGGGTTAGGCAGAGGTCTACTTATAGTACACCCACGTTTCGCCACTTGTGTTTAAGACCCATGCAATTGTGGGCTAGCCTATTGCCATATTATTATTATTTATTTTTTCTTCCCTTTACAGGGTTATTTTAAATTGACTAGCTAAACTCCGCAGCCGCATCGAAATCTAAATATGCTAAAAAAAACATTTTGTGGGGTCATTGACCGCAGTTATTGTAGTCACTTGATATATATCAGTTTTTTTTTTGCGTAAAGTTGACAGACTTAGTAGAGTTTTATTTCTTCGTGTTGAGATATCGCTACTAAACGCGTCTACGGATTTTAGCAAGCCTGTTTAAAATAACCCAGATCTGCTGCAAAATTAAGTAAATTTCTTTGCGTGAAGTTCTAAAACGTACGCATTCTGAACTTAACTTCTAGAATATACAATTAACGAGTTAACAATTAAATGTAAAATCATGCAAATAGCTTCATTCGAGCAGAAAGTTTTGCTTTTGGACGTGATTAAGTTCCCGGCAATGTATCCACTTGGTAACTTATGTAAGCGCTGCTGGTTCAAAACACTGTCAACTTTAAAGCTGAGCTCATGATAGGTAACTGCTAACTTGTTAAATTAATACTCAGTTTGCTAAATAAGAGAACTTTGGGCGACAGATACAAGGCTGGTTTTAAAAGCTTTCGGGTTCCGGTTTACATAATTACTTAAATCCATTTTTAATGTATTATCAAAACGTTTAAATGGTCAGACAAAGGTAAACATAATATCATTTTTCAAAAGATTTATTGAGTTATAAATAGTGGTTACAAATGCAGTTGTGAAACGAAAATAAATTTATTTGCAAGAATTGTAGTACCTAAATTACAGATGGTCGGATTTTTTAACAGTTTCTAAACCAATTCGCTAAAACTAGCATGCAAAATAATTGATTAAATAAATGATTATAATTAAATTGGAACATAAATCCTAGATAATATAATAGAAATAGAAATGTCATTCATTTGTCAAATTATATTAGTTAAATGTCAGGGTGAATCTTTAAAGTTCAGGTAATGAAGCAGGTCTAGGTTTGATACCGAAATCAACAGTCCCTTTTATTCTGAAATGTGCAAAGAAACGATAACAGTACCAACTTATAGCTTTATTTTTCTTTTCAGGCTTCTTAATACATTTACCATTCATATAAACTATTATACATTGGTTTCTACATACCTACTTGCAAGGTAAAATGTACTGCCTACCGTACGTCAAGCAATCGGAACTAGCGCGGATATGACGGTTAATTTCCTGTTTTAGTTACGATACGTTTTTTCTGTTTCCGTAGACAAACGTAGATATGGGAAAACGAGGCACAATAGGTACCGTAACTGCTCACTTCTGTGTAATACAAAGGGATTGATACGCATTCCGTAACGATATCCGACTTCTTCGTGAAATATTGAAGAGATCACACGCTTTGTAGCATCGTGTCACGCGGTTTTAGGGTTCAGTAGTCAACATTATTGTTAACTCTGTGAATGACACATCCTTACACTACAAACACTATTCATCATAGCGGTTTTAAGGTTCCGTAGTCAACAAGGAACCCTTATAGTTTCGCCATGTCCATCTGTCTGTCTGTCTGTCCGTCCCCAGCTTAGCTCAGAGACTCTTAGTACTAGAAAGCTGTAATTTGGCATGGGTCTACATATTAATCACGCCGACAAAGTCGTAAAATAAAAAGTTAAAAAAAGTTTTTTTAGGTTACCTCCCTTGCACGTAAAGTGGGGATTCTACTTTTATTTCTTTTCTCATACGCGGAAAGTAGTGTTTGTTTGATCCGAGTAGCGGGAAAGACTCATAGTAATTGCTTCCCTCTCTAGAGCGGGAATTAGTTTTAAAAATAGAACTAAATTTAGTTAGGTAGTCGGCTACGAAGCACGTGATATTCAACTTTATAACTGATGCATTAGTGTTTAGCACATAATGGAGTGGCGGGGAGCAATGGACGAAGCTTGCGTTCGAGATTTGATTTAGACTGCCTGATCTTAAGCAGGACGGCCCGTGGCGGTGACGCGGTGTGTTCCATATTTAAAATTTAAAAAAGTCTATATAATTTGGCGGAGACTAACTCTGTAAGATGTACCGAAATTCAAAATCTGGGTTTTCTGTAAATTAATATTTGATTAAAAATGAGTTCAAGCGATCCTGAAATGTTGACCCCAGATTCGGTTAAAGATGAGGCAAATACAGTAATGGAAAATCTTTTGCCAGAAACAAGAGAAAGATATTTAAATACATACAATGATTTTATGAAGTGGCGAGCAAACAAGAAAGTAAAATATTTTAGAGAAACTAAAAAAAAATACTTCCCTTATATTCGAAATGAAAAGTAGAGTGTTTAATACGGGTGATAGTCACCAATTCTTACTCGGACTATAGTCGCCCTCGCTGCGCTCGGGCGTTTAAATACCTCGTATGGGAATTGATTCCTTTCTACCCTTGTATAACAATCTACTATTTCTCGTCTATCCCATGGTGTGGGGTATCGTTGGATAGGCCGTTCAATATTGTGGGTCTGTGAAAACTATTTTTCAATTCAGGGATCCATTTGCGTAATATTAAGCTTTAAATTGTTATTTTATGTTAGAGTCAAGTGCCAGCTAAATGGTTATTTTTGGATATGTGAAAAATTTATGGCAGTAGTACATGTAACAAAATTAAAAGAAGAACTATCAAAACAAAGTAGGCTTTACAAGTTAACGAGTAATAGTCGACAAACTTAAATTTGCAGTTGAATAATTGGCCGTGACGTATACCGATGTATCGGAAAACATGTTTTTCAAATATAATGTTAAATTTGTTTTTACGGAACCCTTCATTGTGCGTGGTCCGACACGCACTTGGCCGGTTTTTGTTTATTGTTGGGAACACTGACGGAGGGTCTTTACAAACGAGTACTTCTCGCTTCCCTTTCTAGATGGCAACACAAAATTAAAACCATTTACTAAAGGCACTTAAGCATCAAAGTACTCTTTTACATCATGCTGCCATTGTGCCCAGAAGACTGGTCACATTATGGCAATACTAATGGCAGTGGAGAATGTTCGCACATATTTAGTAACGGGTTTTTCTTATAAAATCATTTACCCCTCGCCACTGGTAAATAAAGTATCATATTAATAGCCAGCTAGTGTGACATTACGACAAAGATAAAGTATATTTGTTATAAAACTATTGGGAAAAAACAAAAATAACTTTCCGTACAAAGTTACGGATCGGCTTGACGAGTTTGTCGTAAGAGCAAAAGTTTGTCATTACATACCTGAGTACCTATACCTAATTACATGACTTTTAAAAGCTTTCCTAACCACTAAAACAATATTACCCTTAGACTGATGGACTTATGTACCTACGAACAGTTACCTACAGTTCCAGTTTCTTCTTCGGAAAACTAAGCAATATTCATCATCTGCCTAGCCTTTTCCCAACTATGTTGGGGTCAGCTTCCAGTCTAACCAGATGCAGCTGAATACCAGTATTTTACATGGAGCGACTGCCTGTCTGACCTCCACAACTCAGTTACTGGGTAACACGATACCCCATGGGAAGACTGGTTGTCAGACTTTCGGGCTTCTGACGACCCGTAACAACTGTCAAAGATTACAAATAACAGCCAGGACCAACGGCTTAACGTGCTTTCCGAGGCACGGGGTTTTGGTATGTAAAGATAGTCACCCATCCACGGACCACCAGCGGCAAGCGTAGCTTAACCTGATCGATCGATCCATGAGGCTGTTATTACTTAGCCCCTCAAAACTAAGCAATATTATTATAGCTAATAGAACAAATTGCTTTTAAGCCATCAAAAATATTTTTTCACAACCCCAGCTACTTTAAGAATTTCTTTCTCAGACAATTTAATTGAACAATAATAAAAGAAGGAACTTTACGAGGTGCTACGTCTAGACTAACATAAAATATCTAAAATGTAATAAGGTACTCGTAACTGGCAAAGTTTTATAGTAAACGGCAGGATGTTAGATTTCAGATATCAATATCTTTTTATGGCCCTTCGTTACTGAACCTGGGGCGTAAACAACTCTACGCTTATTGCTTCATACAATATTACCATAAGACTATCTATCTCATAGCTATTTCACACAAGACTACTCTATTTTACACAAAACTACTCTATTTCACAATTAACTACTAACGCAATGAAACAGAATAAAAAAGCTTCAATTGAAAAATGATTTGACAAAACCTGCTAGATGTATTCTACTTGAAATAGGCAATATTATTGTATTTCGACAATTTTTAAAGTGATCGCCGACATCTTTTCAATTTAATCCCTTGTCATGTGATTGGATTGGTAGCTTGCTGTTGTTTATCTGAACCAAGGACAGCTAACATGAGGTTTCTAATTGACTGATCAGAGATTTAAACTTGATGATCTGCACCCTAATCATCTTTGAATCAGAATCGGAATGATTTTGAAGTAAATTGCTAGGGATCCCTTCTTTTCGCATAATGTTCTTTGTCCTAATATACTTCGGCATAACGATTTTGGCACAATTTGTTTTGGCATAATAATACTTCGGCATAATTTTTTTAGACATACATTTTATGTTGGCATAATCATCTTAAAGACTAATTTGTTTTGGCATAAATTTGATTCGCATAACGTTAGTAGGCCTAATGACTATTAGCATAACGTTAGTAGGCCTAATGACTATTAGCATAACAATATTTAGGCATAACAAAAGTTAGTGACAGAACCGAATTGCTGCAAAACTGACTCCACGTAGTCTTGTTTGTCCTACCCCTTTTTTTTTTTTTTTTTTTTTTTTGGGTGGGAAATTATCAAATAACTTCTCCCGCTCTGGGTGGAGCGGGAGGGAGTGTCAGACTTTTACTGACTAAAACCCACCGTGTTCCTTCAGATGCCTGTGTGCCAGGGCCACGATATCCCTTTCGGACAGGCTCGTAACCCTGGCAGGCATTGGCCCTTTCGGACCCCGTCAATTGGTGCTGACGTCTCTTTGAGGCGCGCGTGGAACACAACGCGCCGTCGACCCGGGCTTGGTCCTTATCGGACGGTGAGCTACCCATCGCTCACCGTCCGCAAGCCCGCGCCTACGGTGGCCGGGAATCGGCCTGCGATTCCCGACGCCCGGGGCGTCTCCTGCGGCGACTAAGGGCGCGAGGGCGTTGACTTTGCCTTACCCTCACGCGTTCCGCCTCCTCCTTCGCAAGCATCACTGTTTCGCAGAAGGAGGTGACGGCCTCCCATGCACTCTCGCTCCGAACCATGGCCTGAACCAGGGCCGGACGCGAGAGATCGCCGCCGCCGATCGCTGCCGTGAGGACACGGCGGTGCTCCGCCCAAGCAGGGCAGACCTCCACCGTATGCTCCACCGTGTCCTCCGGGCGATCCACACAGTGGTGACACCCGGGCGTTTCCTCCCGCTTAATCCTAAACAGGAACCTCCCGAAACATCCATGTCCGGTGAGGACCTGCGTCAGGCGGAAGGTGAGGACGCCGTGGCGCCTCTCTAGCCACTCCTCAAAGAGGGGATTTATCGCCACAATTGTGGCGTGCCCAGCGCTGGGTTGCGACAATCGCACTCTCCATGTCGCCATGAGATCGCGCCGGAGCTCCGTCCGCTGTGCCGCGATTTCCTGCGGCAGCGGAGTTATGCCCCGGAGTTTCGCCTCTTCGCGCCACATCCAAATGTGCGC
The DNA here is from genome assembly GCA_963921375.1 of Tiliacea citrago. Classification (NCBI taxonomy): domain Eukaryota; kingdom Metazoa; phylum Arthropoda; class Insecta; order Lepidoptera; family Noctuidae; genus Tiliacea; species Tiliacea citrago. The sequence goes on from OY992787.1 coordinate 14,285,778, forward strand.
GAGGACTTTCGCCTCCAGATCCCATGGCGGCAGTCCGGCAAGGAGGCTCGCCGCCTCACGGGAGACCGTGCGGTAACCCCGTACCATCCTGATGGCCATGACCCTTTGGGACGCGTTCAACCGCTGCGCTGGTCGCAGCCTCAGAGAACGCGCCCACACCGGTGCCCCGTAAAGGGCCATGGACCGCACGATCCCCGCGTAGAGCCTCCGGCAGGAGGCGTTTGGACCCCCCAGATTGGGCAGGAGCCGCTTCAAGGCAGCCCCGGCCCGCTCCAGTCTGGGAGCCAAACGTCGGAAGTGCTCGACGAAGTTCCACCGGCTGTCTTTGTCCTACCCCTAGAGTGTAATTTAAAATCGCGTAGGCGCGTAGGGGCGATGCGGCCCGCGGGCTGAGGAGCAGGCGGCTGCGAGCGAAAGCCGTCTGCGACGATTAGCACGCGTGGGGCCGCCGGAGGCCCGCAGCGCCGGAGCCGTGACAGAAACCCTGCCTGTTGCATGCTGCATGCTTGCTGCATGCTTGCTTGCATGCTTGCTTGCATGCTGTATGCTTGCTTGCTTCAAATTTCTGTTCTACCTACAATATCAAGGGCCTACAAATTTCATTAGAGCAATATTGTATAAACGTGTATAGTGTCTAATATTCTAGGTGTTAATAATTATTTCATTGTTATACCTATAAAATATGTTTTAATATCATTATGCGTAAATAAATTTATGCTTTAGGATATTATGCTTAAAAAAAATATGCTTTAGAACTTTATGCTTAATAAATTTATGCTTTAGAATATTATGCTTAATCATTATTATGGTTAGAGAAATTATGCTTAAAAAAATTATGCGTAAGCTGTTATGCGTATTTATATTATGCGAAAATATAATTATGCCAAACAAAATTATGCTAAGTTATATTAGGTCTTAAAATTTTATGCAAATGGATAGGGAACCAAATTGCTAAATTCATTGCTTCATATGTTAGAAAATTTTGTCTCCTCAACATCGTAAATAACGCAATGAATGTTGTTGAACTGTCAAATTGAAACCGATTCCTAATGATTGCGTGTTACGCAATTAGCCCGCTGATGGGGGCTGCTAGTTACCTCATTATATGAAAACGGTCCTTCTCAAACTTTAAAATCAAATTAAAGTTAATGGTTCATTTACATTAATTTCCAATTAGATGTGCAGGACATCACTCAGGCCATCCCTCTCAACACGTGCTCAATATTCGAACTCAATCGGTGCCATACCGGAGACGTATCTATATAATGTCTCTGTGTGAGCAGAGTTAGGTAAGAACTTAGCCGGTACCTACGAACTAAGATAATATCACGATACAATATTGTTTCTAATTCCACGTAAGAGAACTCGCAGCCAAAGCCAGTAACATAACAGTGATTGTAAGTCAATATCGCTTGATAAACAATAAATCGACGTATAAACAATCATAAACTTTGTAATAAGGGTGTAATAACAATCGAGGTTTCAATCTACTTGAAAGCCTATAACTACGAACGAAGCTATACATAATATTTAACCTATATGCTGTTATGCCATATTGCATTATTCATGGACTATTTGAGAGGGATAAACTACGAAAACAATATCTAACTGTAGCGGTATAATAAATTCATATTGGCGTAGAGATGGTCTGTTATTGAAAAAGAATGTTTATTCGTCGTAGCTGAGTAAGCATGCTTGTAATGCATGCTTATTGAATGGCTCATAACATTTGTACACACATTTTTTTAACCGCACATATATACATAAAATCATGCCTACCCCCATGCTACGCTGTTTACATACTCCTTTTGCTTCATCACGCTGGTTGCGAGTACCACGCACCAGACCTTACTGAAGAACATCACCAAGCATTTATTATATTTTAAGTGGTGGTTGAACTGCTCTCATAATTATTTTATTTTGTTACTGAATTGATGATTAAGCACAGTATTTTCCTGTTATTTTTTTTTGTAAGTTCCGCAAGTCCAGTAGAGGATAGTGATTTAGATAATTAGTTAATAGATTACGTAGTTGTTATTGTTAAATCTGTGAATGACGTATCCTTACACTACAAACACGCGGTTTTAGGGTTTCGTAGTCAACAAGGAACCCTTATAGTTTCGATATGTCCGTCTGTCTGTCCCCAGCCTAGCTCAGAGACTCTTAGTACTAGAAATCTGCAATTTGGCATGGGGGTATATATTAATCACGCCGACAAAGTGGTGAATAAAATCATGCAAAAAGGTTTTTTTAGGGTACCTCCCTTGTAGGTACGTAAAGTGGGAATGGTATTCTTTTTTCTCGTCTATCTCACGGTGTGGGGTATCGTTGGACAGGCCGTTCAAAAATATTACGGGTTTGTGAAAACCATTTTTCGATTCAGGGATCTGTTTTCGTAATATTAAGCTTTAAAGTGCAATTTTTGTTAGAATCAAGTGTCGTCCCCCTCCCTGCCAGCTGAATGGTTGTTTCTGGATATCTGAAAAAAATCATGGCATTAGTTTATACATATAACTAAATTAAAAGGAAAATTATCACAGTTAAGTAGGCTTTACAAGTTAACGAGTAATAGTCGACCAACTTACGTTTGCAGTTTAATAATTGACCGTGACGTATATCGATGTATGGCGACCATGTTTTTCAAGTAGAATGTTAAATTTGTTTTTGGGATAAATTCATCCCAACCACAGAACCCTTCATCAACATTAAAATTGGTACAGACCTAAATTTAATCTATGTCATTTAATAATCATTAGATTACCGGCTAACCAAGAGGTATCGTATTACCCAGTATCTGGGTTGTGAAGTTTAGATAGGCAGTCGCTCAATGTAAAATACTGGAATTTAACATCCGGTTAGACTGGAAGCGGACCCCAACATCTGCGGAATCAGAATTAGATAGGTATTGATTGATAGACGGTATGCAGAAGCACCAACTACCGACCAGCTACAACTACAACTATAGGCTGACAATGTAGCAAACTGTAGACTAACATTTCCAAGTTCCTGACAAGTTTTCCTGGTATAGACAAAGTTCCACAGAATTCCTATTTGGCCGCAAGACCAGAACCAAATTAAACACGACTATCTACTTCTGCACTTGATTGGTCCGATGCTTCGTTTTATAGTATCTGTATAAGTTTTTCACATACCTAAATGCAAGGTCTAATTTTATTAACTGAAAACCTCCTAAAGGGTCATGTACTCATCGTTCTGAACAAATTTTACTCTTCTTTGTCTGCCTAGCCTCTTCCCAACTATGTTGAGGCTTCCAGTCTAACCGGATGCAGCTGAATAACAGTATTTTACATGGAGCGATTGCCTATCTGACCTCCACAGCTCAGTTACTGGGTAATGCGATAACACTTGGTAAGACTGCTTGTCAGACATTCGGGCTACTGACGACCCGTTTGAAGGTCCACGAATGACAGCCGGGACCAACAGCTTTACGTGCTTTTTAGGGTTACGTACCTCAAAAGGCAAAAACGGAATCCTTGCAGGATCACTCGTGTGTCTGTCTATATGTCCGCAGATGGACAGATAGATCTGGCTGTGAGAAATCACAGCCTATTTGCTCCGAATCTACTGCAGGTTTCGAACGAGAATCGTAGAGAAATGTTTCTCGACGGAAGAGTAGACAAAAATTACGTTTCTGTGTAGACAGTTGACAGTTTTCTACCGAGAAGCGTAGACAAGCCATTTCTATTCTACAGTAGAGTAGAAATAGAAAACGTCATACTAAGCCTGCTGGACCGATTAAGTTGAAATTTGGTATACATATGAATTTCTGTGACTCAAACACGAACATGTAACGTAAATAACGGAATTTTGAATAAGGGGTTCACTTTAGGAGGAAATATTTGATAATTAAAAATAAATAGTTTTGCAAACTGTACTGTATCAAATGAAAGGGCTTACTCTGAGGATCTCCAATATACAGGGTGTAAGGGACAGCCCTCCGCAAATTAACAGGGTGCATTCAGCTCCTTATTTTGAATCATATTCCACTGAAAAACTCAGGAAAATGTTCATTTTTTATCGTTTTTTCTGTTACTATTCCTTTATTTCAATGTAAAATTACATTCTCTGTACGCAGTACTCCATTAATGTAAATAATAAAGATAAAATAAAAAATAAACTGTAATGGATATTGAAATTCTCTAACAATAGGTTACGTGGCGCGAGCGCGGCCATCCGGGGTGGCGGGGAAGGCGTTCGAAAGCTCGCTGCACTACCGTTCGCTGCGTGCGTTTTGCCACGGTAGAGATACATTGCGTGTAAGATAATAAAACAAATCAGGTTCATTGGATTCCCATAACGTTCCTGAAATAATTTCATGTACCGGTCATCTTAGTGCGATATACTGAATTCACCCCATCAGTCTGCGGAAGGCTGTGCCTTACACCCTGTATTTTTTTAATAATTTTAAATAGTTTCAAAGCTATTTAAGAAAATAGATTAAAGTTAACCATGTTAACCTATCTCCGAAACTACTGAGCATAAAAAAAATACAGATAATATAATAGTTCTATAAGTATGTATAGATTACAGGAAAACCTATAAGAAGTCTATTGTCTTAAAATAACATGGTAAATCTCATTATATTGTGCGTACAAACTTACATTTTCAATTGGAATGTATGGGACAATATGTTTTTCAACTTCGATGTTAAGTGTGTTCTTGAGATAAATTCATCCCAACTATGGAACCTTTCATTGTGCGTGGTCTGACATGCACTTCGCTGGTTTTTTACTACGGGATCAAAACTGAAATCACCAAAAAAATATCAGCTGCTCCATACCTCCCTATGTTCACATAACTCGACAAAATGTTCACCACGTTCCACGAAAAATGTTTATAATTATGAGTCGTGTACACTGACACCTTTTCAGCCTTGTGTTTATTTGAAAAACTTATGTAGATACTATAGAATAGAATACAATACTCTTTATTATGTATGTACATCATAAAAAAATGACAGATATAATAAATGTTGAAATTTTACAAAGGGTGACACAATGGGCGGTCTTATCACTAAAAGCGATATTTTTCAGACAACCTTTGGATGAATTAAAGGGAAAAGGAGACAATACTGCAGGCAGTCAGTGCTGTACCATTTACATATAAAATAAATACATACATACATAAAGCATACACTTATCTATATAAATATACTTTCGTTAGTCTTTCTCACTCCAATAAATTAATAGGTTATAGGAAATAAGTGATTTGTTGTCCATAAAAAATTGGAGGAATGAGTTAATGTTCTTTCGGCTTGCGGATGCACTCCTCTCGTGTTAGGTACGTTTTACATTGTTATGAATATGACCGCTTTAGTTACTCAGCAAGGGCTTCAAGTCAAGGACGCTTGCGAAGTGCGAAGAAAGCAAAAATGCTAAGAATTGTAAGTTACTGTCTGACTTAACTTGGATAATACTATAATTATATATATATTTTTTTTTTTTTTTAATTATGTACTTTATAAAATGATATTCAAACTACCGACTACATATTATTATCATGTTATATGTTATTGCAGTCCGCAGATATGTTTTTAATCAATTAAACCGGCCAAGTGCGTGTCGGACCACGCACAATGAAGGGTTCCGTAGTTGGGATGAATTTATCTTAAAAACAAACTTAGCATTGTAGTTGAAAAACATGTTCTCCCTTAAATCGAAATACGTCACGATAAATTCCAACTGAAAATTTAAGTTGGTCGACTATTACTCGTTAACTTGTAAAGTCTACTTAGCTGTGATAATTTTTCTTTTAATTTCGTTATATATACTACTGCCATGAATTTTTTCACATATCCAAAAACAACCATTTAGCTGGCAGGGACACACACATTGACTCTAACAAAAAAAAATCACTATAAAACTTTATATTACGCAAACGGAGCCCTGAATCGAAAAATGATTTCGACTGACTCACAATGTTATTGAACGAGCTATCCAAAGATTTTCCACACTATGTGCTACACGAGAAAAAAAATATTATCCTCACTTTGTGATTAATATGTAGGTATGTCCATGCCAAATTATAGCTTTCTAGTACTAAGAGTGTCTGAGCTGAGCTGGGGACAGACAGACAGACGGACATGGCGAAACTATAAGGGTTCCTTGTTGACTACGAAACCCTAAAAAAGGGAAATATTGCCCGTGTTGCGGGAAGTATGGGATTCGTAAAATGGTAAGAATTGTGATTCCTCTTTTTAATTAGATAATGTTAGATAGGTAAGGATATGTACAGTGATATTATATATATATATGCACTTACGTACGTAATGTAAGGCTCGTGGAGACCCGCGCGACGCGACGCCTCCGCCGCCGCCAGTAGAACAATATCCATGAAATTTTCAGAGTGTCGCGCCGGTCTGTACGAGCCTTTATAAGGTAATACGGTCAGCAACAGGTCAAGCTATACAAAATGTTACTTTTCTACATTTAAATAAGGAACTCTGTTTCGGTTTCGTAAGATTTATATTACATTGTAGTTTCTTTGACAGATTGTAATAGCATGACGTGTTGCCGACTGTAAAAAAGAATTATAAGTATGTCTTATTTTTACCCGACTGCTCCAGAACGAGGGAAAATCGTTTATTTGCATAAATGTGGTGGGTAAAAATATGTATAAAATTCTGTGCAAATGTATATTTATTCCGCCATGCACTGATGGCATGCCAATATTTAATGGAAGTTAGTCAGTTAAACCGTAACATACAATTATAGACGAACTCGTAAAAGAAATAGGTATTAAATTGGAGATTTAACGTTAAGAATTCTATGAAAGAAAGGACCTGACCACCCGGGAATTGACCTGTCCTATCTTGCTAACCTTACTATGTCGTATAGCTTATTCACTTACCAATACTCAACTGAACAATTTGTTCATTAGTAACACTAAAAATCTTAAAATAAAACAAATTATTAAAAAAAAAAAACAAAAAACCCGACTGCAAAAAAATGAACTGAAAGGATGGAAACAAGATGAAAAGTAAACCAGTATCCTTTAAGTACCAAAAATAAATAAATGCAGTCGGAGGCAAATTTTAAGGCGTTCGTAACATCCTAGTTGCCCCCGACAGCATTTATTTATTTTTGGTACTTTAAAGATACTGGTTTACTTTTCATCTTGTTTCCATCCTTTCAGTTCATTTTTTTGCAGTCGGGTTTTTTGTTTTTGTACTTATGAAGCAACATAGCTACTGGAATTGGCAAAATAGGTAGTGATCTTGCATTGCATGCCAAGAACCTGTTTGTTTGGAGTGTATTTGTTTTTGTTTTTGTTAAGTATTTACTTCTAATATAATGTTAGTATGTAGGTATAAGTTAGATATTATTATGTAAGTATTATAAATATCTATATCAGCTTCCGTTAAACACAGCACAAGCTGGGCTTGGTTTGGGATCGGTTAACCGTACGTGTGCTTGCATACTTTTATTCTGTGCTAAATAAATGTATTTTCTTTTCATTTTTTATTAAAATAAAAGGTTAGGAGAAAGGAGCTATATTGCGAGGTTTGCGGCATTGAGACGAAACGTTTAAAACGTGCAAAATTGTTATCTAGCCGCGCAAAAATGCGCAAGCTTGAATCGCAACCTCTAAAATCCCGTAGCCTGCCTAACCTGACATGTTCCAAGAGTTGTAGATAAACTCGGAGGAGTTGGATCAGCTAGAAACTTCAGATTCGGAAAAGATGCCAGCGACTACGTCTTCAACAGAATTGACAAAAACATTGTTTAAAAAAAAAAACTGTAAAGAACGGTATCTCACTGAACTTTTGTGAAATATCACACGTAGTGACGGGCAATAGCCATTAACACAGCTTGTATGCATTGTAACAATGATTAATATTTAAAAAAAAATACTCTACGCGGACGAATTGGCGGGCAAAAGCTAGTATTTATAAATCGATATTTAACCGAGCTTGCAACTTTCGTAATAACGTATCGTAGTAAGTTATGAATTTCAATTATGTTTGCTAAGTTAAACTATGTACTTTTAATTAATGTAAAATTAAAATTATATTGTAAACGTTTTTCAATTGAATAGACTTCTCAGCTTCCAGACTGAAATCAAGTGAACCCTTTTGTTTATGGCTACTTCGTATATTGAGCAGGGAGCCTGTTGCACCGACCATTCCACCCACCTATCCGAAAACACTGATCAAGAGGTGAAGAATGTCGAACAAAGTCTGAATCTTCTTTATTTTAATTAATATTTTCTTTCTATTTTCCAATTTGTTATTTTCAATTAGTGAGGTGTTGTAAATGCTACTTTAATATACATTTACTCCATCAAACACAGTCAAAACTTACCTTAAAGATCACATAAACACGCACGCCATTACTACGAATACAACACAAAATATAATTGACAGTCCTTTGTGTTAAATATTAACAAATAAAAATATCACGAAAGCCGGATTAACCTAAACAACTCACAAAAAAAATTAAAAATAACAGCCGTCTTTTCAGGTTATATACGATAATTAATTAGCAGTGACACAAAGAAATGTATTCAGTTTTTGATCGTTGAGCTAAAAGCTAAAAAGGGGAGAATTTATTCCAGAGGAAAATAATTACCGCTCGCAAACAAAGAGATTAACTTATTCTCTGTTGCCGGGAACTGAAATACGAACGTTATTCCACAAAGGCAACATGAATCAGATTCTCTTTTATTAGGTCTGCGTTGTTCTCCCCATCAATTTGTGTCCTTACTCTCATTAAGATTAATACTTTATTCATAAACCTCTACGCCAGTCAACAATGTATTTGCTTGTCGATTCATTTCTTTGTGTTTTCCATTTCTTGGTAGATGTTAGTAAAACGTGGAAATAGCTACAGCGCCTTTCGTATTATCTATCCTAACTGTATTTTAATTAATATATTAATCACACTATATATTATCACACTAATATTGTACAGGCGAAAGTTTGTGAGTGTGTGTGTGTACTTTTACTTCTTCACGCTCAAACGGTTGGACCAATTTTAATAAAATTTTGTATGGAAGTAGCTGACACCCTGGATTAACATATTGGCTACTTTTTATACCGATATTTTCATGAGATCGAGACTAACGCGGGTGAAACCTCGGGGCGCAGCTAGTAATTTTATAAATGCGAAACTGAGTTTGCAAGGTACCTGAGGTACGCTTTCACGCTAAAACGGCGGAAGAGATTTGAATGAAATTTGATACATTGGTAGACCATGGCCTGGCGAAGGACGAAAGCTACTTTTCATCCTGGGTCGCAGTCGCGGGCAACAGCTAGTACTATAATAAAAATGAAGTGCTGTTCATCGTTAAGCACATAACTTGAGAACGGCTGGACCGATTTGCCAAATTTTTGTTTTAAAGTGTTTGTAAATCAGTCTCAACATAGATAGCGATCGCTTTATGACCGAATCCCATCGCAAAGTCCTAATAGGATCTCTAGATGGTCCAAATTGCAGGTCCTGGGGCTCTACTCCGAAGCGATAACCCGAAGTATCGGACGAATGTTCGACCGTTTCTTGACTTCCAAAGTTTCCTTTTTTAAGTCTCAATTTTGACTTTGACTTATCTCTTTGACTGTCGTTTTTATTTTATTTTGCCGTAGTCAGTCACAGTCAGCCGTAATCAGGAAATAGCCGTACATTCGGCTGATACTTCGGATTTATCGTCGGAGTAGACCCCCAGGTTCTTGCGGAAAGAAAAAATTGAAAAATTGCCGGGAAAATTGGAAAATTCAAGAAAGGAATAAAAAGGAATTTTGTATGAATTATTGAAATTTGAACAGAACGACGGACGTCTGTCGGGTCACCTAGTTTTACATAAATATTAAATACAAATCCTTTTAACATGTAATTTTAAGCATCCGTCCAATTTATGTACGTTTTTTCTTAATTTAATCACGTCCTTATGCTCTTCACCGGACGACGTCATTACGTCAGCGCCGGCTGTCGCTGAAAACCAGCGCTGGGCTCTGTCTTGTATAGGGTCGCAACATAATGCTGAATGATAGCCGCTTTGCGTACATGTGACGCACGTTTCCCACAACCTTTTCTTATTTTTGTGTTTATGTTCTTTTTTGCGTCATGTTTACCACAAATAAACGTATTTTCTTTCTTCTTCTTTCGGTATTTTCAGTATAAGTCGCATAAAAATATAGGGTTTATTTTTACATCTCAAAACTCGAGGTTTGATGGTGGTACTCACAGACCCATGCCAACACCAGTCAGCGCCAGGTCAGCTCTGTTGGGCTCTCCACTAACAATACGCGTCAGCGGTCAGTAGCTAAGGGGATAATCCTCAATCAACACGTAGAGGCAGACGGATCAGTGCTGGCAGCATGAGGTTTAGCACAAAGCGCGATGGACTGAATGCTAGCTAATTATTCTAATTATTCCGAAAATCTAGTTATCCTAGTTCGGAGAATTATAGGTTCACGAGTATTACGTTTATAGTTGAGTACACACGATATGTTTCATACCTACCTTCTCGTGTCTTTAGAACACAAACAAACTATAAAGTATCTCCTACCGTATTCTCTAGTTGTACTTGTTCTACCCAACAAAAAAGAATAACGAAACATAATACTATCTTTTGTATTCAGCGAACATTTAGCTGTACATCATGGAAACGTGATTAACAGAAAGAAAGATGGATCTTTTCGATATTAAACCGTATCGAGCGTATTTCGAATTATGTGCTTCACATTTCTTTTACATAAGAACCATTGAAGCAGACGATTGGGATCTACGGATCCTAATAATATATTTTTAATCTCTTTGATCTCGATGGGATCCTAGCCCGTTACGGCTTCTTTCATATGTATGGATCGTTTCTGCATTTCGTGCTCATCTTGTTTGATTAAAAGACTGATTTGAGAATACTTGACCTAATTTTTGTTACAGGTATAGCTAGAACATTATTTTCGGACATGAATTTATACTGATAATGGGTCAGGTGGATAATAAATAATAACATTTATTCGGTTGTATGGCTACTTATAACCAACCGCTTAGAGTACTTATCTGCATGATTGTTTTGAGCGAACCTACTTTAGACACGAGCATTTATTTCTGTGTCCGTAATTAAATCAATTCTTGATTATAAACACGTTCCGTTTTTATTTTTTGTAGCTTCCATTGAATTGTTTTTGAACTATAAGTTGCGAAGAGTATAATATTATTAAATAGCTTTCGAACAAACTGGAAACTTTGGTGCACAAAAGCATTCATTTTGTAATCAGTGATTTTTAGCTTTCACTTCCATGAGCTCATTTTCCGAGAAAAATAAATTGCTTTTATAGATGATTTTTCGTTAAACTGCCGTTTCAGTCGAAAATAATTTAAATATTACCAATTGTTTCAAATAAATTGAATGGTATTTTTCGGAACTATAAAGTTCCGAAAAACACAACAAAATGCATTTCAGTTTAAACTTATTTATTTATTGACTAGCTGCGCCCCGCGGTTTCACGCGCGTAAGTCTCGATCCCGTGGGAATATTGGGATAAAAAGTAGCCTATGTCTCAATCCAGGGTGTCAGCTACCTCCAAACAAAATTATCAAAATTGGTCTAGCCGTTTGAGCGTAAAGAAGTAACAAACATTCACACACACACACACACACACACTCTCCCAAACTTTCGCCTGTATAATATTAGTGTGATTAGGATCTCCAACAAAAGATGTACACAATACATGACACATAAAGAAAACTCAAGTGTTAATAAATCGTACATAATAATATGTGGTACATTTTCTATCACAATATGCGTAGAGTTCAGATACTTTTGATGATTGCATTGTATTTGGGTTCGGCGTCAGCTCACTAGTGTAGTGACTCTGTATTAAACATTTACCAGTGTTCGTACTGAGTTGAAATGTATGCATTTATCGTCGCTCAACCCGTCTATCTTTCCCCTAACGTTATTCAACAGTGATACTAAATTGTGGTCCACTGAACTAGGCGAGCTCAACACAAAGGATCGATCAATGAGATTCCGAATATTCGAAAATCTCCACTAATCAAAATCTCTGAGAAACCGTTTCATTTGAAGGTAATATTATTGTACAGTTATTTGAAGCATTTTCAGTGAAGTTAAACCATTTAGTATCGATAGAATTTTTCAATGGCTTCAAAGAATAGGCGTTTTGTATTTTACTTTGTCATTTCAGTAATAGAGGATAATGAGGATGGGACGTCAGCGATGACAACTCGTCAGAGCCGTTTGTTCGTTTGTTTGTTTACATTAGTGTCCATCAAATTGAATATTTCAACTACTCGCACAACTTTTTTTTATTAATAAGAACCAAAGTTCTGAATAATTTATTACAATCTAGCCTAATGGACTTTAATAAGCAATTTGATTCTAACTTATTATTTTACGTGAAAGATGTTATAACTAAGAATAGTGTCAATTTGCACTTTAGGTCTGTTAATTTGAAAACACAATTTGAAAAAATAAATACAATTCATTTTATTTGGAGTAAGTTCAACGTAAAGGATCCGTGCGCTATATTAACAGATCGGTTAATTGTTCACTTTGCATATTAATTTTAATGGATAGACTTAATAAATTATCGACATAGCGTTGTAGTATGGTAATCGTGCTCATTATACTCGCAATTACAGTAAATGGTAATTAAATTATACACAACATTAATTTAAATGCAGCTCCACAAACGTAGACAGTCAGTGCAACGCATCTGCTCTGCATTATTAAATAAATATTATTTTCACGCTGTGCTTAAAAGACACTTACCGCTCACACAATTGGGCCAATTGTTTTTTCGGCAGCCAAACAGAAAATATATTTATTTTGTAAATATTTCATTTACTTGTTACCAGGATAAAGGTATTTCTTTGTTTACAAACGTTTATGGCAAGCGTTTTTATAATTTGTATATTGTGACATTTCACGTGTCGTGGTTTTCATGAGGAGCCTACGAAATGGAATGGCAGCCTCTGGGCATGCTTTTAAATGACTGGTGACCATGTTTACATACGTGAACTTGGCTTTCGTATATTATACCTACAGGAAATTTATTTTTTGTCAGTGTGCAATTTTTTACCATGAGAATTGATGCTAGTTTCATCAAAAGAACTTTAAAGAACTAATGATTTGAAGTGATTTTTTCTCTCTTACTACTTAATAGTAGTCAGAATCAGAATTAGTGAGCGGAAATGAGCGGAAATTATATTTTTTTTTCGTAACTTAATTTCGAAAAAACATAATTTCCACTTATAGAAAAACTTCTGTAGGTATCTAACTCTAGCAGTATGTTAATTACTTCAGAGCTACTAGCTTTTCTATTATATTCTACAAGTAATAAGTGGTGCAACTTTTTTGTATTTATTCCGATATCTTTCTTGCCATTATCCTTTCAATTCTTTTTGAAAATTACCTTCCATAACTTAATTTTTTTATTTTATTATATATGTTCACACAGTAAAATACATAGAGATACGAAATCTGTTATAATTTTAGTACAAAGGTAGTGCTTATTTCTTATGAAATTTCTTCCAGCCTACCTGCAAAAGGGGAGATGAAAAATAAATGTAGACAATAGTATGTGGAACTGGAAGAGAAAAGCATGAATAAGCGAAGTCTAATACTAAAATGTTAAATAATATATAAAATGTTAACCTACACGTATAACGCCAAAAATTTTACATATAGGTACTTAAATAAACACATAATGCATTCATAAACATACATGTATACATATTGTATACAGTGTGAGTCTTGACAATATACACATATCGAAATTAAGGAAACTTAGCTTAATTTTATCGACGGAAAAAATATTTTAAAAAATCTAAAAAAAAATACTAATAAAGTGTCTCTACCTGCTAAAGTAAAGTACGTAGCCAAGTGCAAGGCCTTTCTTTAACAGTTATGAACTGTTAAAAATACCATGTTTACTTTTAGAAAGCTGTTACGATGGAAAATAATTTAAAGTAATAAAAAAGGGTAGGTAATCGGGACTTATAATGAGATATTTTACAATTATTGTAATTTTTTTTTTAAAACGAACGACGACGAACGACGGACGAATTATGAACAAAATATCAGATTTTTGTTATAAAATCAACCTAATTCTCAATTGAGGGCGACTTTTTTCTTTAGTTTTCAATTTTTGAAGACGCCTATATGATTTCCGTATTATTTCCAGTCATTACTGAGTTTGTTTCATCGTGAAGATCGTTTAATTTAAAAGTTATACAGATTTGTTTACACAGGGGTCACGGAAGCGAACATGAATTTAAAAATGCTATAAAAAATTAAATATATTTATTAGTAGTTTTTAATCAGTTTTTTTTAAATATTTTTTCCGTCGGTGAAATTAAGCTAAGTTTCCTTAATTTTGATATGTGCACATTATCAAGACTCGCACTGTATAAATACTCACAGTTCAGAGGAAAGTTAATGCTCTTTTACTCGATATTTGAATAGACAAACAACTTTGTTACAATGTACCTAAGAAAAAAGTTACTGGAAACAAAAAAAATATAACAATATTAGATCCAGTTCTGACGTCGGTTGGGATCTATTTTGAATAATTTTACGTGTTACAATATTAATTGTATAATATAAATGAATAATCGACTATACATAGCAGCTGATATCCCACAGCTATCTATTAGACTGTCACAAATCTTCGGGTGAGCTTAAACTGTCATAACGAGATACGAGTATAACCCCAAAGCCTGCGTGTGCGTATCTAATCCATTGAAGACGGGATTACTGTCAGAATACACCCTTTTAAAAATGTATCCGTCGATGTCAGACCGTCTGAACCCGAAGTACTTAGTTGCGAACTAAAATGTAAGATTTACATATTTCAAGATGAAAATGAAAATATAGATATATCTACTTATTTACTTTGAAATGTAGAAAAACATTAAACGTATCACTCAAGTCGTGAGAATCGGATGAAAGTAACGTAGGTAATATATTAAAAATATCGTAAAAGAGATATTCATGCTCATCTTTGTTATATTTAGCAGTGTAAAAACATTGATTGATTGTGTGATTGTAGGTGATTTGGCAACTTTTCACCAAAGAGATATCCATTTTGAATAGACTGTAAACGCGAATAATAACAATTATGGTCATCATTATGAACATATTAACTTAAACGTCAATCGATACATTTTTACATGTTTTATGACCTACCACACAACATCCACAGGCTTCACAAAACAAGATATTTCCTCGAAATCTAACCACGTCAATGGCTTGTTCGCAGAATGTATAGCAGTGAACATAAAACGTATGGACGTCCCAGCTCTAGTGGAAATAGGTACGGAATCAGTGATCTTGGACTGCGACTACAGCACAGGCGAAACCCCAGGTCCCGGGCTAGTCATCAAGTGGTTCTTCAACGGGTCCACCGGACTCGTCTACCAGTGGATACCACCGCTGCTACCTCAAGTTATTGGACTTTTAAAAGGAAAAGTCGATATGAGCTTTAAAATATCGGGTAAGTCAGACACACACACAAATCATGTCGGGCACACACACCATCATAATCTGCCCAGCCTTTTCGCAAGTATGGTGGGGTCGGATCCAGTCTAACCAGATGCTGCTGACTACTAGTCTTTTTCATGGAGCGACTGACTATCTCACCTCCACAATCCTGTTACTGGGTGACAGGATATACCCCTTGGTAAGGCTGGTTGTCAGATGTGTACCTGTAAAGATCATACATCCATAAAATGTAATAAGTAATGTGATAAATTAAGACAGCTTCCAATTTCATTATCCTTTATCATCCAGGAGAGTGAAATAGTGGGGCTATCAGGATATGTCATACCCGTAGATGTAAACATTACGCAGAAAAGTTTTCTGAAGCTTTCCTGTTATTCGACGTGTCCCAGTTACAGATTCAGTATATTATTATATTACGAGTTCAGGGAACTTTGTAATACGTTGGTATGATACCTACTGAAATTATGACTGTTGACGATCTTGTAACCGTAATTAAGCTCAATTGGCAGTAACCGGAGTTGTCAACATTTTGTTTTTGTTTACAAATTGCGATGCATTGTGAGAGGCGCCATGTGTGAAAGTGCTTTTGTAGCTACGTCCGGCACAATTTGAACAGACAGCCGTTTACATCATATTAAAGATATAAGCCAGTAAGCAAGGATGGTAGCAGCCATCCTTGCCGACTGGCTTATATCTTTAATATGAGGTAAATATCGTCCCTAATCGAAATAATAAAACTTTGTAATGTAACCAGAATAAGGATCCTATTATTTGCTTTCTTTCAGATGAGCCGTTACAAGCCTACCGAGCCATTAAAATAATAAACCCTGGAACACACTTGAGCGGTAACTACACATGTGTGGTATCCACCTTTATAGCGGAAGATAGTCAGACGAGATCGATGTTAGTGTACAGTAAGTAATTACCATAGACAATTACCACTTAATTAATGTTCTGGTTGCATGTTACAATATCTATCTTCTATATATATAAAATTCAAAGTCCTGACTGACTGACTGACTGACTGACTGCTATATCAACGCACAGCCTAAACCGCTGATCCTAGAAACATGAAATTTGGAAGGTGTGTTCTTTGTGAAGAGTAGGTATCCACTAAGAAAGGGTTTTTCGAAATGCCTCCCCTAAGAGGGTGAAATAGGGGATGGAAGTTTATATGAAAGTTCGTCAGTTTTGAAGTTAGGATCTTCAAATTTGGTGTATAGGCTGACGATTGAAATTTAATTTACACGTATCTCAGCGTTTTTGATAATTCCACCCCCGAAGGGTTAAAAAGGGGGATGAAGTTGTGTATCAAAGTCCTTAATTTTCGAAGTAAAAAACACAAAATATATTATCTAGGGTTATGGTTGGACCCGGGTGTCACCACTGTGTGGATCGCCCGGAGGACACGGTGGAGCATACGGTGGAGGTCTGCCCAGCTTGGGCGGAGCACCGCCGTGTCCTCACGGAGGCGATCGGCGGCGGCAATCTCTCGCGTCCGGGCCTGGTTCAGGCCATGGTTCTGAGCGAGAGTGCATGGGAGGCCGTCACCTCCTTCTGCGAAGCAGTTATGCTAGCGAAGGAGGAGGCGGGACGCGTGAGGGTGAGACAAGGTTCGCGCCCTCGCGCCCTTAGTCGCCGCAGGAGACGCCCCGGGTGTCGGGAGTCGCAAGCCGATTTCCGGCCACCGTAGGCGCGGGCCTACGGACGGTGAGCGATGGGTAGCTCGCCGTCCGATAAGGACCAGGCCCGGGTCGACGGCGCGTTGTGTTCCACGCGCGCCTCAAAGAGATGTCAGCACAAACTGACGGCGTCCGTTAGGACCAATGCCTGCCGGGGTTGCGAGTTTGTCCGAAAGGGATATCGTGGCCCTGGCACACAGGCAACGGAAGGAACACGGGTGGGTTTTAGTCAGTAAAAGTCTGACACGCCCTCCCGCTCCGCCCAGAGCGGGAGAAGTTATTTGATAATTTCCCACCCAAAAAAAAAAAAAAAAGGATAATGGTTGGAAGCTAATGCAATGGTTAGTAATTGCAATGGGTGAAAGGGGGATGAAATTTTCTTTTTAATTCAAGTTTTTTTATTTTTTAAGTTAAAATCACTAATATTTCGGCTTATATAAAAAGAGAAAATGATAAATAAATGATAAATGATTTATTTTCTTTTAGTAAGTTTGTACAAACGCTTTTACACGTCAATCATATTTTTTTTTAAAAAGTGGAAACTAACACACAGCTTATATCGCTAGTCCTAGAGACATGAAACTTGGAGGGTGTGTTCTTTGTGAATAGTAAGTATCCACTAAGAACGGATTTTTGGGAATTCCACCCCTAAAGGGGTAAAATAAGAGATGGAAATTTATATGAAAGTCCGTCAGTTTTGAAGTTAGGATCTTCAAATTTTGTGTTTAGGCTGATGATTGAAAATAATTTATACGTGTGAGACACGTATAAATTATTTTTTGATAATTTTACCTCTGAAGGGTTAAAAATGGGGATGAAGTTGTGTATGGAAAGTCCTTAATTTTCGAAGTAAAAATCACAAAATTTATTATCTAGGCTTATGGTTGGAAGCTAACTCAACGGTGTTATTAGAATTTCAACCCTTAAGGGGTGAAAAGGGGGATGAAATTCATTATTTTTCAAGTTAAAATAACTAATATTTTGGCTTAAGGTTGGAAACTAACAGAACGTAAACCATTGTTTTTTGTTTTATTTCAACCCACAATGGGGTGAAAAGGGGGATGGCGTTTTGTATTGAAGTTGTTCATTCGCTAAATTTTGTATTCAAGTAAAAATAATATAAGCACACGTGTACCGTTTCTAACTTTTCATAGAATAAAGCGATTGCGATGAAACAAAACGAAATGTTACTCCAACTTATACAAATACACAATATTTATTTAAATATAAGGTCGTGGGATTGACTGGGCTATCAACACATAGCTCAAACCACTGAACGGATTGGGCTGTTTGGTACATCGATAGTTATGACGTAAGTATCCGCTAAGAAGGGGTTTTTGGAAATTCGACCTTGTAAGGAGGTAAAAACGGGAATTTTGTTTGTATGAAAAATCTTATTCCAAGACTTAATAAACCTAAAACATGGCATGTATACTTACGTAAGTAAATTATAAAGTTTGTCATTTTTAGGTTTTTCAAACTACTCCCTTAAAGGGGATTTGGGGATGTCAAAGTTTGTATAGAATAATTTCAACGTGCGGTCCGATAAACTCGAAACTCAGTATTTATACTTAGAAACAAAAATTTAGAATAAAATGTATCAAAGTTTTTCGAAAATTGAACTCTTTTTTTTTGGTGGGTAATTATCAAATAACTTCTCCCGCTCTGGGTGGAGCGCGAGGGCGTGTCAGACTTTTACTGACTAAAACCCACCCGTGTTCCTTCATTTGCCTGTGTGCCATGGCCACGATATCCTTTTCGGACAAACTCGCAACCCTGGCAGGCATTGGCCTTAACGGACCCCGTCAGTTGGTGCTGACATCTCTTTGAGGCGCGCGTGTAACACAACGCGCCGTCGTCCCGGGCCTGGTCCTTATCGGACTGCAAACTACCCATCGCTCACCGTCCGCAAGCCCGCGCCTTCTGTAGCCGAGCATCGGCCTGCGACTCCCGACGCCCGGGGCGTCTCCCGCGGCGACTAAGGGCGTGAGGGCATGAATTTTGCCTCTCCCTCATGCGTTCCGCCTCCTCCTTCGCGAGCAATACTGCTTCGCAGAAGGAGGTGACGGCCTCCCATGAACTCTCGCTCCAAACCATGGCTTGAACCAGGGCCGGACCGACGAGAGATCGCCGCCAGCGTCGCCTCCGTGAGGATATGGCGGTGCTCCGCCCAAGTCGGGCAGACCTCCACCGGTGTTCTCTGGGCGATCCACACAGTGGTGACTCCCGGGCGTTCCCTCCCGCTTTATCCAGAGTAGGAACCCGTGGATATAACAGGATGCCGTGGCGCCTCTCTAGCCACTGAAACTGACCCCTAACGAGGTGAAAAAGGGTAGTCAATTTGACAAGGGAGGGTTTTACTGCGTGGCTTGATTAACTCTAAATTATGACGTAGGCGTCTGCTGAGAAGGGGTTTTTGGAATTCGACCTTTAATGGGTGAAAAGGGGGGATTTTGTTTGTATAAAAAATCTTATTCCTTGAGTTAAGAAACCTAAAACTAGGCATGAAAGTAAATTATAAAATTTGTTTTTTTTTGTTTTTATAAACTACCCCCGGTAGTACGTTCTCGTGACATTTTTTCCGACATCCACGCGGGCGAAGCCGCGGTCAGAAGCTAGTTACCTATAATTGTAGAAGATTTAACATAAACCAGGGTTATTGACTTTATTGGAGTTTTTATCTCCATTCATTTTTTATACGTATATAATGATAAACATATTATGTTATAAATTAACATAATATTTTTATCGTAGAAGTAACAAAATTACTCAATCGGTTTTTTTTTACTGTAAATAAACTGATGTGTGGAGCAAGTTAGTGAATTTGTATACTTGGGAAGCCAGTTTACAAGGCATGAAAATATTGAAGATGTGCAAAGTAATGTTTAAATGCGGGATATAAAGTGAATGGTGCTATACATGCGATTGTGACCAACCAGTCGTTGCCCAAAAAGGCTCGACTGGCTGTTCACTTGCATCAAATGATGCAAGTGAACATGCTCATGCATGCTCATGCTCATGCATTAAATGACATTGTACAATGGTAAGATATTAATAAATTAAAAATAAATATTTCTAAAACGAATGTGCTTTGTTCCAAAACATTTAAAAGTGACCCTGTTCGCCTTAATGTTGCACTTAACAATAACAGTATAGAACAGGTATGAAATGCAAAGTTCCTGGGAAAGTGTGACACTTGATGAGCATTTTACTTGGAAGAATTTTGGTGATATGAGGAGCAGGGTGTAAAGTTCACTCATCCACCATAGAAAAGAGAGGATCCTCCGACCAGACGGGTGTTGTCTGGTTGGCAACTGCCCGACGGTTGATGTCGGGACGTTGTATATATGCTAGTTGCGCGGTAAACTCTGCTTGCGCATTGCAGGATTTGCGTGACGTCAGTGTGACGCGTAGTTGGCATGTGGCGATGTTGATGCCGCTACAGAATCACATCGAAATAATTTCGTAATCAATTCGTATTTGCTTTAAAACTAATTAAAAATATAACATCTTTGCGTACCGCTATAATGGCGTATCTTGCATACGTCTGCTCAGTATACGATACGGTATAGTTGTGTGGGGAGACTCTTCCGAAATGGCGAAGATCTTCATCGCCCCAAAAAAGTGCATTCGTGCAATATTCAAAATTCAGTGGTCTGACTCATGCAGGCCTTATTATAATGCTTTACATAATCTGCCTATAATGTTCCCACTGCTGGGACACAGGCCTCCTCATTCTGTGAGAGGGAGTGGGCCGTAATCCACCACGCGGGCCCAGTGCGGGTTGGTGGATGTCACATGTCTTCGAATTTTTAGTTCTAGGACATGCTGGTTTCCTCACGATGTTTTCCTTCACCATTTTGAAAGCAGTGCTGATTAAATAATTTACACAAAATAAAGCGCCTGTCTGGGTTCGAACCTACGACCTACTACTCGTTAGTCGAGGCCGTTAACCACTGGGCCACCACTGCTCTCTTATAATGCTTTGCCTAGGTCAATCACTCAACTACCCTGCAATAAGTTTTGTGTTGCGTTGCGGAAGTGATTGTTATGTTTCTAATCGATGTTGAGTTCCTTCAAAAGTGTCCCTGTAAATTTTACACGTTAAAGCACAGATATATTTAACTGAATGTAAAAACTTGTACTATTGCATGCTAAAATAATATTGGCCAAATGTGTGTTACTAAATATTTTATCTAAGAACTTCATGTACCTACCTACCTACCATATTTGATGCAATAAATGAATTGAATTGAATTGCATGGTGTGCAGGTGGTGCCTACGCTTATGTATGGAAGTGAATGTTGGGTGTGGCAAAAGAAGTATGAAAGTAGAATAAATCCTGTGGAAATGAGTTACTTGCGAAGCATGTGTGGCGTAAAAAAAAAAATATAGACTGAAAATAGTGACAAAAATTGAAAAGTACAAGTATACGTAGATGGTTTGGTCATGTTAAGAGGATGAACGATAGGCGACTACCAAAAGGTTTATAAAGCAGAGGTGAGAGGAAACGCGGGGAGGAGACGCCCTAGGAGGACATATAGCGACCTAATTAGTGATGTTCTTCAGTAAGGTCAGGTGCGTAGTACTCGCAACCGGCGGGCGTGTATGATCAGATGTATGAACGTAAACGAATCAAAAGGAGTATGTAAGGAGCGTAGCAGGTGGCGTTCTATAGTTTCTGCCTATCACGTAAATAAACAGAAAAAAAAAAACTGTTTTTTACTAGGTAAGAAATGTAGGTACATATTTCAATACTTACCATGTTTTCTACTAGTAGGCACGCAGCTATCCAAAAAAAAAACCTAATCTTGTTCTTATAAGTCTACACCTACAGTGAAGTTACTGTAGTAGTCTACAGTAATGTTAGCTTTAAATGTCTTTCACTTAATTAAAGGCTCGTACAGACTCGTGCGATATCGCGAGCGCGACAGGCACCGACAAATTTAAATTGTGCTACTAATGTCGCGTCACGCCTGCGATATTGCACTAGTCTGTACGAGCCTTAAAACTAGACGAAATTGAAAAACGTTACTTTGTAGTTCGTGTAAATTAACTCGGTTGTCAACGTAGAAATGTCTCGAATGAAAAGATATTTCGCTGAAAAAGATATAGGTACTTCTCAGTGGTTCCACTTCTCACTCCTATTTAAGTTAGTGTCTAGATATAAAAACAAGGTTAGATATTAAACTATAGATACAACCAACACGATACGTTTCATGTTTGTACTGAAATTCTCAGAGCATATTTCAGGTATCTACAAAAGATAATATCTAAATTAAAAGAATATGTACTGGATTTGCTTTTGTGTACTGAAAGTACTAACTACAATATTGAGTGAATAACACACATAACATATCATCACGCCTGTTAACCCAGAAAGGTTAGGCTGAGGTGTCTAAAGCACAAACACCCATATTTCGTTAACTGTTTAAGTCCATATAATAGGGGGCGAGCCTATTGCCATCAACCAGGCAAAAATCCAGACACCGGGCTGCTACTAACAAAATTATTGATGGAAAAACTCAATAACACTTTACCCGACCTGGGAATCGAACCCATGACCTCGTGCTGAGCAGTAGCGTTTGGGACCGCTAGACCAACGAGGCTGTGGCAATAGATAAAGGAGTTAATAATGATAACAACTATCAACGATCGATCCCAATGGGTTATGATTTCATGAACCTTACCAAAATATGGATTTTAATCACTCATGAATAAATATTGGTCTGTTTATTAGAATGTAAATAATATTCAGCAGTGCTGTTTATACTACAAACGTTTATATTATTGTGTGTTAGCGATAGGGAATTATGCCTACTAAATTCGATAATATATGCATAATATCGTGAACCGAACGGAGCGCGCGTGGCTACAATCACTGGGAAACTAGGATATAACCTATATAATTATTATAGTGATCAATTTCAAGATGCTTCGTTAACTAGAGACCAGATTATTTGAAAAGAAAATACAGTTTCTAAAGTTTTTTTTTTACTCGACTCTTCCAAACCGTTTAGTTGTTATACGATCTTTTGAAATATATATAATATGTCATCGTGTTTATAATCTACCCTAGCGAGACTATAAGCTATTGAAAAATTGTGAACTGCAAGAAACCATTTTCAATTTGACTCATTATTTTTCGATAGCTTATAATTTATTAATGGCAAACCGACAAATTGTAAACTATTAAACTTGCATGCGATGAACGCACCTTGCCATAATACTAAATAGCGAACTAATTGCGACTAACTTGGAAGAAGCGGTCGCTTGCCGCTGGCGCGGCACCGCTTGCTTCGCTCGCTCGGCTCCCGCGCGGTTGTTCACAGTTCAAACCTTTTTTTTTTTGTTGCCGGGGTGGAAAATGCTCAGGGATGTCCTGCGCCCTGGGGTGGGCGGAGGGGTCTGTCAGACTCTTACTGACTAAAAACCACCCTGGTGTTCCCTTCCCACACTTGCACCGGGGATCTTGGGAGCTAGTATTACCTAATTCCGCCCTTTTGGTCAGGGTGCCCTGGCTTAGTTACTGCTCGGCTACCGCCAACACGGTCTACCAATCAGGGACGGTTCACAATTTTACGGTTGATATAATCTGATAGATTATGAACCCTGTCAATAAGTGTACGTTCGTTCATAATTTGACGATTTTGCATTGATAGATTATTAAACTACCGAAAATGAATGCGTTATATTGTAACAGTTCACAATGTTTCGATAGTTTTTAATCTGGCTAGATAGATCATAAATTAACGGTACTCACAATCTTACGGTGACATCACACTAATATTATAACGGCGAAAGTTTGTGTGTGTGTGTGTATGTTTTTTTCTTCTTCTCGCTCAAACGGCTGGACCAATTTTTATAAAATTTTGTATGGAGGTAGCTGACACCCTGGATTAACACATAGGCTACTTTTCATCTCGATATTCTTCCGGGATCTAGACTTACGCGGGTGTAACCGCGGGGCGCAACTAGTAATATATAAAATATCCAATGGTTTTTAGTACTTACTGATAGCAGAAACTGTGTATGTTTAATTTCTACTGAAAATAAGTTGGTATTCCCAGTCTTGATTTGCTCGAATCAGTGTAGCCAAGCTCACTAACGGATAGTCGGATATAGAGACGTTGTACTGTATGATACTTATCTTATGTAAGAACCATTCGATCAATTGAAAAAAAGTGATAGGCATTTTGAAAATTCTATGACACCATAATAATTACAAACAAAAAACACTTCACTCAAAGTTGATTATTGAACACAATTTGAATTCGCTATCAGTTTTGATTAATTCAAAACTACAACACCTGTGTAACACGAGTTCATAATGCATAAGGTTTGCTTGCATCAATTTCAAACCGAATCGGCTGGGTTTAGGCTTCGCCTATGATAATCTAGTTTAACGAGACGCTGTATGGACGAATTAGTTCTACATAGGACATACCGATTTGCGCTGAAATCGAGTTTGACCATCAGTATGTAAGGCTTTGTTTCTCTTCCGTTTAGCCTGTGGTTTCATTCATATGCATACCAACGTGGAGGGAATGTATCATACCTAGTAGGTAGGTTGGGAGATAGGCGTATGGGACTTGGAAGCGAATATTCAATGATTTCCTTCACAAAATAAAATCCAATGTTTTGTGCAAAATCACTGATCAAATTTTCCTAGAAGAAGAATAAGGACACACGTAACAAGTCAGACACTAAAAAATCGAAAGCCAAAGTGAGTATTTAATAGGACAGTCACCGTACACAAAAATAACACGGTACTGATGTTTTTGATGTTGTTAGGGCATAAACCAATAGTCTAAAACCAAGATTGCAGCTTCGTAAGACCTGTGTTAACTGCGTGATGCTCGAAAAACCTCTAAATTTTTGGACTACTTTCAGTTTTTGACTTATAACTTCGCGCAGCCGTAACTCTGTCTGTCCATATTCTTCTTCTAGTTCGTAGAACCCGAGATACAGCACTTCATATATTCACCATTTTTCACAAAAAGTGCTCATCCACATTCGAGGAAAGCTCTCATTCCCCCCTGGCATAGAGTTGTTCCTTCACGCCTTCAGTGGTTGCGACACCACCTCTGCCCTTTTTTGGCAAGGGAAAACGAAGACGGCTTAGGCGTCCTTGTAGCTAATGTTATACACTTAAAAAATTGTAGATACTGAGATGACCTCGCATGAATCCTACAAAAATAATAAGAACTAACGTAATGTAGGCAGAAATAAATTCTCGAAAACGTGCTCCGATTTTATAAACTAAATTGTTTTCATTAGATTACTTATTACAGAATAAATTGTTCAGTGTAATTCACAGTTTTTTTCACCCCACAGGTCCGGGTAAGAGTTTTCATTTCGATCAAGAGAAAAGATATGTATTTTTAGTAACATTAAAATGTGTGGCGGAATACTTGTATCCAAGACCAGTGATGACAATATTATCAAAAGGGTGAGTACTCAGTTGTATTTATGTAGGTGTATGTGTATTTTGCGCACTTAGTAGGTACCTCGTAGGCGATCAAACGTCCGAGCGTAAGTTAATAGCATTGGTAACAATTGAATTCACTCCGGATAGGCCTGCGTCGGGATTAACGTAGTTGACACACGTACAGGCCCATCGCACACGAGCTGCATGGATATATACGTATATGTCTACCGTAGGTAACGGATGACTTATTTCCCGGAACTTAATAATAAATTACTGCTTCTGTTAGTGTCATACAAGGCTCTTTAGGGATTCCATCAAGTGAATGCGCAGCAATGTACATTCTTGGAATAGTATGATCGTGCGGAACGGACGATCCGAAAATCTGTTCATCAGTCGCAGGCCAGCGTGGCAACATAACGAAATTAAAAATAAATCTTGTAAAACGTAATAAAAAAGTTAATTATCAAGACTAATAAAATAAGGTATAAAGTATTTATTCAGAAAGTGAAGAGGGCGGAAAAATATATAAAAATCGTGAGACGGGCAGACGGCAATTTTATGGGTAATTCATGAAGGAGATAAGGTCAAGTGATCTTGTTATACGAATCTTGATGTAATATTGATGATCTTGTCGTACGAGGTTTGCACGCATTTACGACCAGAACAGATACAGGTTACAGAGATCTAATATTTATTATTATTGGTTAATATGTGGTACTTATATTGGCAATTATACGTTCTCAATATGTTCTAAATTGTCAATATCGATGTTTTGTTGCTCAGTAAGGTTTATTTTCGTCCCTATTATATATTAGTCCCTCCAGAACGTTTGATCTTGCTTTAGATGAACTGTATTTATTATTGCTTGTCCTTTTTTGGAACAAAATATGATGTTATCACATTTTGTTCCAATTTAAGACGGAACTAGTGAACGAACTCAGTCTCGCTCGGGGGCAATTTCTAAGTGACGTGTTTCACCCGACGTGCTTTAGTTTTTCTTGCTCGATTCCCTCAAGACACAGTAAAATTTTATAGCTATAAACTTTCTGAAAGATTAAACTTTTGAATGGCGAAATGCTAAGATTAAAGTCAGCCTTCAGACAAGTATAGGCAGACGTATTTTTGCAGTAATTCTTTGCCGTAAGGTGGAAATTAGGTTAATGTCCCAGTACTATCTCAAAGACAATACTTCTTCAGGCTTTTGACGTTTACTTATGTAATTTGAAAACGATGTTCTTAATAAAGCTCATACACCATTACTTCTACCGTAACAGCTTTTTCTTTGTACAGAGATAATTCAGAGATCATTTGGTAATTTCTATACGACCTAGTAACCCCTTCATGAGCGGGAAGCCCTACAAATCTATTGTAGGCTCCAGTCAGACTAACTTAATCTACAAAATAAAACCTTTTTTAGCATGCCACTGGAGAAAGCAGTAACAAACATGAGGATGGACTCCTGGGGGATGTACTCTGTGGAGACGACTGCGGTGGTCCACGATGTTGATGTCATCAGCCCCTGGGAGGAGTTCATCTGTCTCCTGAGCTTGCCCTTAGCTAATTATACTAATAATAGAACCACTATTTATTACCCCGGTAAGTGATATGGAACATTGAATAGAATAGATAATATATCAGAATTTTATGACATTCGTTTTAGTGTATAAGAGGAGACCGCGTATCGGCAAGCATATGTCGATCGGTGGGAAGTCTTCAGGATAGATGGCGCAGCGACCTTCGCTGAAAGGCTGAGCTGGATGAGAATAGCCAAGGATATTAGCAGTTAAATGGCATGCGATTGTAGAGGTGTATGTCCAGTACAGGGATACAAGATAGGCTGACGATGTTAATACTACAGATAGCGTTACATTTTACGAGGAAGGTAAAGATGTAGGCTATAAAATCTCTCCGAAGTCTGGATGTTTTTGCTCGTGATTTGTACGTGTAATGACACCCAATACATAGGGTAGCCTATCCTACCGTTCGGGCTATTAGAGTGGGATTAGATTGGATTCGTTATTATGGCCATTCAACCTTCTTGCTTCGTGTCTTCCATCTCTAGAAGCGTGTCTTTTTTTGGATCAACTTATAACAAGGTTTTTCTGACTTGCATTAAAAATATTTTTATGTTCAAGCCTGTGAAGTTTTGCTTGTTAATTAAATTTGACATTGCATGCTCGATCTCCTAATTGCTATACTAGTTTTGACAACAATTCCCAGTAAATTTAAACTTTACTAAGATTTTGTTGCACCACTTCTTCTTCCCAGCTAAAGCACTAGGAAGTGGCGCAGGGCGGACGTTTTCGGGTATTATCTTATATAATTTCGACGTTCAAAATGTGCTGATTCTCAGCCTAGGTCCAATAAATGACTTTTGTTTTTGAACTATACTTATACGCTTTATTTGTGCTCCTCCCACAGGCCACAATTGTAAAACTAAATTATCACTTACAGGTCTTATGCCAACGCATAGCGCAAGCATAGAAGTGAAGAAACCGATGGAACACCAAGCTAGCAGTAAGATATTTCATTATTTACTCATACTTTTCTTATGTAGGTACTTATTTTTGGAGTCATCAGTACATTGGTTGCTGATATTGAAACAAAAGCGATACTTTAATCAGATTTAAAAAATAAATGAGCCAATATGATGAACACGACTGTGAAGTAAAAATTTACTAAAATAAAAAGTGTCCGAAAATGGATTGAAAGTCAAAATCCATGGATAAGCAAATTCCCCGCTAAAATAAATTCAATGTCCCCCAAAACCGCGAACCCGACACTAAATGAAATTGTACAATCCTCCAATAAAACTGAGCTGATATTCAGTAACAATGCCGTCATTTCAATTAATTAAAACTTCCCGCCTTAATTACTGATCACAATTTTATTTTCAGATAGTCCGCCGTTCGGGAGGTGCACTTTATTATTTACTCTATTTATAAGCATTAACATTACTTTTTAATAAACTAAGTAACTCTGTACATACTGATCTAGGCTAGAATAGTTTAAGTCTATTATTTTATGGAAGACGTAGTCTTTTACGTTCATTAACATTGTTTGCTTCTTCTTAGGTTCATATTTTAGACTGAAAAAGTTAATATATTTTGATAGCTACAACCGAGTAGTTTGTATGTATTAATAAGTATTTAGACCTTCATTACTTTGTTAATTATGTATGTTTTTCCATATTAAAAGGTTGTTTTAGAACGTTTACCAAAATCTGTGATAATTTAGTTTAATATAATTGTCAAAACGACAAGGTACTTTTATGAAGCGTTTAATTTCCATTGTTTTACGATGTAGGTTAAACGTTACTGTAATTATTTTAATGTGACAGTATTATAAAAAAAAAACAAAGTTACCGTCTACATTACCGGTACTGATTGTAGCTTTTTGATATTATACAAACTGTAAATAAAACGCTTATTGTACTTTCATGTTTCTCTTTGTTTTATATTAACGACCGCCTTTTAAATAAAAACAGGCATTATATTAAATAAGCGCCCAAATAAAAAGCTTTTTATACACATCATCTAACGTTTGTGCCTACGCTAATAATTTCCTTTCCCTGAAAATCTACATGCATATTTTTTATATTATTTATTATAAGTAGGAATATGTTCGAAAAAGGTAACTTTTTGTATAATATAAAACAGTAAATCAGATTGTGTTTTCTCGCGCCCGTCACTGGCCGGCAGAAAACACATTTTCTTTTACAAAAAAATAAGAAAAACTTGGTGTAAACACGTTCTCTTGAGGCAACGTCAACTCGACGGGGCTCATGTAATGTTTCTAAGTACGTATAAAAAAGACATAAAAAGGCTTTTTATATGTTTATATGCCATCTTCCATCAGTTACAGTACGTAAATAATTTTTTAAGCTATAATTTCTACGGGGTTACGTCTTCATGAGAGGTAAGCTACTTTGATTTTCTTGTACGTGTATCATAAGATTTGAGTATCGTATCTGTCGAACTCTATATGGTACATTAGATAATATGTGCATATTTAGATGGGTGGTGATGGGTGAAATGTGGGTGTACTATAGGTACACCTCTGCCTAACACTTCGGGGAATACAGGCGTGGTGATATTGTTTGTGTTAGATGGGTGAATACTTAATCTGCCTATAATGTTCCCACTGCTGGGACACAGGCCTCCTCTTTCTGTGCGAGGGAGTGGGCCGATGGGTGAATGAACTTAGTAAAATTAGCTAATTTCAATACGGACGTGATTTAAATCTAACAATTTATACTTTAAAAACACGATATTCAAGTAACGTATTGTGCCATTTTTTTTAATTTCCTTCATACTTTTTAAGAGGGCCCGTGCCGGTCCGTCTATCGTCAACGCGAGCATGGTCGAAAAGTTTGTTGTTTCATCCAGCGCAAGTGAAAACTATTAACCAACGAGTGAGAACACGATGACATTGAACGAAAAATAATGTGCGGAATTTTCATAAAACTTGTTCCAGGAAATACGTGTTTTTGAGTAAGCCTTACCATTTTGTGAAATAAATGTTGGTCATTTAGAATCTCCATTACATTAGCCAGGTTTCTAACGTATTTTTTTCTTATCATTTACAATTTATGAGTACATTATGAATGGCCAAAGTTCAGATAAAACTTGTGCAAAAAAGCAGACTTTTGCAGGCTTATAGGTACTGATTTTGTTTTTCAAAAATTTTATTTTTTGCTGGCATAGAAACGTAGATATAGTGCACAAGATACCTATTGGTTCAAAAATTTCAAAGAAAGATGTGTTACAACGCCATAATCACGTACGAGCGTTTGTATGAAAAGTATGTCCGGTTGGCCGCTCATAAGTATGTCTATCAGAACAGAATGTTCAACATAGGTAAGTAGCATTGCATGCGAGTTTTTCAGCAAAAAAGGTCACTGCAAATTTGTCCTCGCACACAAGAACATACCGCAGAACGAGTATATAGAGTGAGTTTGATTGTTTTGTCACAGCACAATACGTTTATGGACGTCATATTATTGCATCGGTATCATCAATCAACAGGCAACCTACGATCTGTACACGTCTATTACCAGAAACCATTGGCTTTTAGAAACGAATTCAATCACGAACACAGCATGTTTCTAAAAGATTTTTCCAAATACAGGTTTATATTTTTTGCCTTTACGCTCATACCACATCGTCCCTGCATGTAGCTTCGAAAACCATCAAGGTTTTTTTTACTGTAAAACCTGTAAATTATAAATGGTACAGCGATACAGCGACGTGCGCTGTTTTGTATGAGAAATAAGGTATTTTGGAATCCTTACATATTATAAAACAAAAGTCTGTCTGTCTGAACGTGATAAACTAAAAAACTATCAAACGGTTTTTACCAATGGATACAGAGGATGCGGAGTGATTAATGAGGAATGTTTAGGTGTACAATTCATTAGGGTTTTGAGTAAATTGGCGATATATATATATAGGTATTGGTATATTGGCGAATAGATACATAACATTAATGTTCTATAGAATTGTACATCTTAAAAAGATCAACAAAAAAGTCCGAGATATCATATGTCTATCTTCTAAGCACCCACAGCATCCATTTTTATCTTTAAGAATTTTCCGAAGCAATTTTGACCGGTATGTTATTCATCCATAACCAATAAAATATGTTCTTTATATAGGTAATTTAATTTTAATTTAAATATGACTGCTGCGCTGCGTGTCGCGGGTTCGATTCCCGCACGGAACAAATATTTGTATGACCTACAAGTAGTTGTTCCGGGTCTGGCTGTTTGTGTATGTGAGTTTAAATGTTTGTAAACGCACCCACGATACAGGAGAAATCCTAGTGTGGGGCAACGTTTTAAAATAATAATAATAATAAATTAAACAATTCACAGATTCAAAATTAATAACGCGTAACAATATAATTATGGTTGATTGATACGATAGATAAAACGGCTGAACGGAATTGAATGAATTACTATTAAACACTTTGTAAATTGTCTTTAGTCCCTGACATCAACCCATGGACAAGATTGTCAAAATGTTCAGCGTATTGGATGCGAGGCTTTTGGCTAATTTGTATGTGTGTTTTTTTACTGTTATTTTGTTGTACTGTGCGTTTTGTTTGTGCAGAATAAATATATATATATATTTTTTTTATTTGGCACACAGATGTTAGTAACCTGGATTAACACATAGGATAAATTGATATCGGTAGTACGTTTCCGTGGGATAATTTCTGACCTCCACGCAGGCAAAGCCGCGGGTAAAAGCTATTTACAAGTCTTATTATAAAGTACACGATGTAAATCGATGAAAGTACATGAAACATGGAAATCTCCGAACGATAAAATGGAAGAAAACAGTTTTCTAAATTCAAAAGGTATTTTACGGAAAACAATTTCCATAAAATATATATTGACAATAAGTAGAACTTATACTTAAAAAGAAAAAAAGAAAGATGTTTGACCGTTTAACGTAAGCTCCCAAGCATATAAAGCTAATAGATGCCCGTCCATGAAACAAAGAAAACTAAATCGAACTCAATAAACAGAACTTAGACACTGTAATATAATCCTGTTTCGAGTAATGAAGTTGGCCCTAGAGAGTTAAAATGTCGTATTCGCCAAATGTATTGATTGAATCCTACAACTCGCTACAAAATAGGAGTTAATAATGAAATCCTACTAAGAAACTTGGTTTTTTGTATCCATATTTGTTGATTTCAATCTAAGGAAATTGACTATCTAAAGTTGTGAATTTATAGCCCGGTGGAAAGATTTTTCATAATAACACGGAACAAGAATGTAATGTATGTCGTCGAAAATTGTTCCAGCAGTTGTTAGATAAATGTTAGTAGATACATACGTGAGTTCCCGTATAGAGCTTATTACGCTTGTACATGTATGTACGTAAGGAGGTTAACTAGGGATAGAAATATTACAGCAGTAGATAAAGAGAAAAGTGAGCCCGGCTAAGTAGATACTCTCTCGCTGCCGTAATTTGAGAGTTTTCCTCGGAGAGTCGCGCGATATGTCTGCCTGAGTGCGTGGCTCCTTTAGCATTACCATAACTGTGCCATTGCTGTTTCCTTTTGGTCAAATCCCAAGGAACTATTCTGTACGACACAGAAACTTAATGAAATGAAGTCTGCAACTTAGTTTCTATGACAGCACCCATTTAAAAAATTTAAGAATATTTAACTACACTTACTATAAAGTATATTAATTGTATAATCTGGTATATAGGGATTTATGCAAGTGTAGTTAGTAAGATTTTGTAGAACAAATTGCTCGTTCAGTGACGAGTGTCCTCAGCGGGCAGCTTTCCTTTATTACCTAAAAGTATAACTCAGTTCTGTAGTTCGTAATGCGCAAACAGCACTTCTAGTAATGTCTGACTCCGCGGTGGTAAGTGCTAAGTTGCCTCTGTATCTCTGGCGATAAGTTCCTAATTGCACTTCACTGTGCGGAAATGGGGTAAAGCGGGCAACGTCGGGCGAACACGTACCACGCGTACGTGTTCTGAAATGTACTACGCTTTAATGCGTATGACACGCGGCTTGATGTTATGTCGAGCACTTCGATTTTATGTATTTCAATTCGATATGGAGGCTTATCACGACTCCGGACGAATGAAAGAAAAAACTTTTAAGGTGATTTCGGTGACGCGTGGATTACGCGTGCCACCTTATCTGCGACGGAACATGTTAAGCTGTCGTTACCCGACGTATGAACCTCGCCGGCATGCAGACTAGCTTATTACTCCAATTTGTATTTATCTTTCAAGGAACGTGTGCGTTAACTCTGAATATGTCTTTTATATTAGTGCGCTGGGAACTGGAGCGCAACAATTAGTGGACTGACATACTCCTAACTAGTTCAAATACTGCAAACATTTTGTTAGTGCCTCGATACACAAATAAAAAGCCCCAAACGAAAACAAAGTTTATTTGTGGCTTATCAAGTTTCAAACACTACGGCAATCTATTGTTCTGTCTTATCCGTGTGTACATAGTAGAATTCACTTTTAAACTAGTGGAGTGATCTTTTGGCGACAACACTGATTGCTTTACGTCGAAGGCAGTTACAACTCTTATCTAATTCGTAGTTCTTACATTACCGGCGTCCATAAAATCTAATGTTATGGGAGTAGAGGAAGTGAAATACAAATTATTTGTTTATAATAAACTTGTACTAGAGCGGCCTGTGACGCTGTCTGCATTCAAATAGGATTTTTAAGGAAATACAAAAATAAAGGGATAATAAATTTGTCTTATGTGCGATACATGTAGATAACATCCGATATGATTACATTATACGGCAGCTATAATAAATAGATATCGTAAATATCCATATTCGAGATTTAGTTTATAAGAAATTCAAGCATATATTTTAATACATAGAAGTGCGAATAAGTTCGTTTACGATTTATAAAGAACAACTTTTATAAGTAAAACACGGTGGTTTCTGTCGTAATTATTCATATGGAGTCACAATACGCCTGAATTAATTAAATTAACACACGCCAGTGACCTAACTACTAACTAGTTTTAAAAGGCTTCTTATTAAATCAAAGCTTGCGCCTGAGAAGTGGAAGAAACCTTTTTAATTAATATTATGTACTGAGTCTGCACCTTGTGACATCGTAATACTAATTAATTTCGTTAAAGGACATGTGTGAGTGAAACTTAATTACTTTAGTTAGTTTTGAATATAATATTTTTAAAATACCGCAGTCTGTTGACCCCCAAGTAAATAAAACGAGGCTTTAATAAAATTTTCTACGGATCTCAGATTTTTCTTTTTACTGTTCTTAGAGCGTTGCTCAACTGTGGTCATCGATCACCTATAAGCAGCCAATATCTAACCTTTTATTGGATTTCTACATGAAAGATTATTAGAAACTCTTATCGCTTTTGATGTGATCAGATTAGTGATCCCTATGAAGTAAAGTAATATCAATAAGGTCAATACACGTTTGAATACTACCAAATATAATTTCGACTCTCAGAAACCCTACAAGAAGAGAAGAAAAGACTTTTAGGTACCGGGGATCGTTAAAATAGGTAGGTACTTATGATTCATTCCGGGATTTTCAATACTTAAATACCTAACGTTGAAAAGCCAGCTTTTTCTCGTATATTAATGACGGTACACGGTATAATAAGTATATGTTTTCCGATTGCAGAAGAGATGACAAAATGCAATAATCAGAAAACAACTAGAAATTGGTCCGCCATCCTTACTTTGTCCACTTACAGTAGGTGGCATAATAAACTCCACGTATTTCGGAAATGACCACTAGAGAATACAATCCCGAGCATGTTTTTCAATCCCGGGCTTACGGGATTTTGGAAGCCTTTTCGCGGGATCCCGGGCTCATCCCGGGATTAGACTATGTGGTTTCTAATTGGGCTAAAATAAAAAAAAACACGAGTAATAAATAAAAAAAAATGTCTTTAATGTCTGCACAACACAAATCAGAATAATAATAAGAAAAGAAAAAACACAAACCAAAAAATACTATACTTTTGCAAGAAATTAAAAAACAGCACAAAATAACTATTTAGAATTTCGAAAATATAATCGCAGAAATATCAAAGCATCCAATGTTTGACTTCCGAGCCTGCTTCGTAGTTTATTGCCAACATAAGCAGCAGCTGAAAACGCTCGTTCATCTTCTACGCTGGTTGGAGGAATAGACAATAGATACTTATATGCTGTTTCTGAGTGATATCCACGAACACCTCCATTTTCGAATAGGCTCATTTCACGTCTAATACTATTTGCCAACCCCAATTCATTTTGTACTTGTACTTAAGGATCTGGGGATTTCATACTCTTGTTAATTTCCAGCTGTAACTTTTCCTTTAATGTCAATTGGAGTTGGGAGGTTTCTGACCTTAGCTCATCATCTGTTTGTGATCCTGACCTTGCTTCTTCTTCCGTGTAATCTCGACTATTAAGTCTTTTAACAATACTCTTTATTTGCTTCCTCACTAAAGCCTGTGTCAGAACTGGAAATAAGTACTGCCATTCCAAATCCGATAATAACTGATTTTCAGCATCCATTCGTGGATTTTGTAAATAATTTAACACGCCAGTTAAATCATCACTTCGTCGTTGCTTTATACGTTCCACTAAGGATGTTTTAATTTTTTTGGCAAGTGCTGAGTTTTGCTAGACAGTTGTTTTATAAGAAATTTCAAAGCGGCATCAGCTGTGCATAAATTAGCATCTCGCCGACAGATTGCTTCTACTGTCAATTTAATTGGGGTCAGCACATCAACAATTTTATTTACCAATTCAAAATCAACATCTTCTAAACGAATTGGATGATTGAGATCTATAAGAGCTTTTTGAATGCATGCTTTTAAAAGATAAAATCGCTCCAGCATTGTTAAAAGACTATTCCACCTGGTTTTACAGTCCAAAAGAAGTGACAACTCTTTTCCATGTTCAATTTTCACATATTTTTGAAGTACTGTTTCATTTTTCAATGGAGATCTTTTGAAATACACTACAACTTTGCGGATTTTCTTAATAATAAATTAATATTTTCATATTGTGTTAACTCTGGTACGTGTTCTGGCGCAAGATCATTTTGTGACATTACGATTAAACCTGATTCTGGACAGTCTAAGTCTTCTAAATGGTGTTCATGATCGCTGTCGTCCATATAATCAACAGTCACAGCTGGTTCATTTATAGTATCATCTGAGGTAGGGCTATCTTGCAAATTATTATGTTTTTCATAAAGCACATCACAGACCGCCAAATTGATACCATGTGCAAGACACAGTTGTTGTTCAGTGCAAATAAGCCGCCCCACCTTTAACATAACATTCGGTCCATCGGTTACAATAGCCACGATGTCAGTTTCTAAGGAAATGTCAAATTTACTTAGACGCTCTTGCAATATACGAAGACAATTTTCAGCTGTCAATAGGAACAAGTCCTAAGTTCCAAAATTTTTTATATGAATGAACGTTGACCGCCATGTATCGTTTATTGGAAGTTGAAGTCCACTCGTCGAAAGAAAGACACTTGTTGCAGCTGATATAACCTTGATGTTATGTTTTGATAACAAATGTGTTCAAATCCCTTAGTTGATCCACCCAAAGTCTTGAGGATGGCTGGGCATCGCTTACCCGCTTGCACTATTCCCGTCCTTCTCAACTAAATAATAACTCCACACTGACGTCGTATCACTGTCTTTTTTATGTCTAACAAAGTCTCCCGCCATTTCAAATACTTAATTTCAGATAATTGACTTTTAAATTTTAATGACGTAGCCTACGTAACCCGTACAGAACAATAAATGAAAAAAATAAAACCTGATTTGCATATTTTTACTTTCGTACAGGGAATCCCCGACCGACGGGAAATACCCGCAACAATATTATGATATGAGATGATCGGGTGATTCCCCTGTTGGTTCGTTGGGGAATTACCTTAAGAGTATTGCATTAAAGTATTCCGAGTGGGGAAGTCCCTTCTAAGTTCTACGACAAACATATTATTAGGGCTGTACCTGTGTAGTAAATAGTGGGTACCTACGTATTGTACGAGTTGCTTTTTGTCGTAATGTATTAAAATAATCTAGGCAAGGTTATTTTCAAGGCGCAACGGACTACGGAATACAAACTAGACTTGTTTGTGGCAATCCCGAAAATCCCGAGATTAGCCAAGTACAGTCCCGGGATTTTCGGGGCCAGAAAACGGTCGGGATCCCGGGATTGTATTCTCTACTCAAGACCCATAAATATGGGTAATTGATTGACAGCAAATAGTTAATATCGGCACCTACTCCATATATTTTACATGATTACGGTCTGGAGCTCTACAGCATTTATGATCAGTGATGATGCCTGTTGGTCCCAGTCAAGACTCCAGACAATAAGTAAGTCCAGTAAGTCTTCAATAAGTTATTATCTAATCTCTCTAAGTTGCCTAGTGACCTTCTAATGTTACAGTTTTACCCATTACGGGTACGGGTGATTGGGACATCAATGCTTCACAAGCCTCTCAAGACGGTGTCTTGAGCTAAGTATCTCAAGACGGTGTCTTGGGCTAAGTATCTCAAGATGGTGTCTTGAGCTAAGTATCTCAAGATGGTGTCTTAAGCTAAGTATCTCAAGACCCATAAATATGGGTTGACAGCAAATAATTAATATCGGCACCTACTCCATATATTTTACATGATTACGGTCTGGAGCTCTACAGCATTTATGATCAGTGATGTTTATAATGCAATGGCCTGTTGGTCCCAGTCAAGACTCCAGACAATAAGTAAGTCCAATAAGTCTTCAATAAGTTATTATCTAATCTCTCTAAGTTGCCTAGTGACCTTCTAATGTCACAGTTTTACCCATTACCTTTGTACGGGTGATTGGGACATCAATGCTTCACAAGCATTATCTCAAGATACTAGGCATAAAATAATAAATGGTATCTTGAGTTAAGTATCTCAAGATGGTGTCTTGAGCTAAGTATCTCAAGACGGTGTCTTGAGCTAAGTATATCAAGACGGTGTCTTGAGCTAAGTATCTCAAGACGGTGTCTTGAGCTAAGTATCTCAAGACGGTGTCTTGAGCTAAGTATCTCAAGACGGTGTCTTGAGCTAAGTATCTCAAGACGGTGTCTTGAGCTAAGCATCTCAAGACGGTGTCTTGAGCTAAGCATCTCAAGACGGTGTCTTGAGCTAAGTATCTCAAGACGGTGTCTTGAGATAAGTATCTCAAGACGGTGTCTTGAGCTAAGTATCTCAAGACGGTGTCTTGAGATAAGTATCTCAAGACGGTGTCTTGAGCTAAGTATCTCAAGACGGTGTCTTGAGCTAAGTATCTCAAGACGGTGTCTTGAGCTAAGTATCTCAAGACGGTGTCTTGAGCTAAGTATCTCAAGACGGTGTCTTGAGCTAAGTATCTCAAGACGGTGTCTTGAGCTAAGTATCTCAAGACGGTGTCTTGAGATAAGTATCTCAAGACGGTGTCTTGAGCTAAGGTATCTCAAGATGGTGTCTTGAGCTAAGTATCTCAAGACCCATAAATATGGGTAATTGATTGACAGCAAATAGTTAATATCGGCACCTACTCCATATATTTTACATGATTATGGTCTGGAGCTCTACAGCATTTACGATCAGTGATGTTTATAATGCAATGGCCCCAGTTAAGACTCCAGACAATAAGTCCAGTAAGTCTTCAATAAGTTATTATCTAATCTCTCTAAGTTGCCTAGTGACCTTCTAATGTCACAGTTTTACCCATTACCTTTGTACGGGTGATTGGGACATCAATGCTTCACAAGCATTATCTCAAGATACTAGGCATAAAATAATAAATGGTATCTTGAGTTAAGTATCTCAAGATGGTGTCTTGAGCTAAGTATCTCAAGATGGTGTCTTGAGCTAAGTATCTCAAGATGGTGTCTTGAGCTAAGTATCTCAAGATGGTGTCTTGAGCTAAGTATCTCAAGACGGTATCTTGAGCTAAGTATCTCAAGACGGTGTCTTGAGCTAAGTATCTCAAGATGGTGTCTTG
The DNA here is from genome assembly GCA_963921375.1 of Tiliacea citrago. Classification (NCBI taxonomy): domain Eukaryota; kingdom Metazoa; phylum Arthropoda; class Insecta; order Lepidoptera; family Noctuidae; genus Tiliacea; species Tiliacea citrago. Next base: position 14,324,907 of record OY992787.1, read on the forward strand.
AGCTAAATATCTCAAGACGGTGTCTTGAGCTAAGTATCTCAAGACGGTGTCTTGAGCTAAGTATCTCAAGATAAATATGGGTAATTGATTGACAGCAAATAGTTAATATACTACCTACCTACTCCATATATTTTACATGATTATGGTCTGGAGCTCTACAGCATTTACGATCAGTGATGTTTATAATGCAATGACCCCAGTTAAGACTCCAGACAATAAGTCCAGTAAGTCTTCAATAAGTTATTATCTAATCTCTCTAAGTTGCCTAGTGACCTTCTAATGTCACAGTTTTACCCATTACGGGTGATTGGGACATCAATGCTTCACAAGCATTATCTCAAGATACTAGGCATAAAATAATAAATGGTATCTTGAGTTAAGTATCTCAAGATGGTGTCTTGAGCTAAGTATCTCAAGATGGTATCTTGAGCTAAGTATCTCAAGATGGTGTCTTGAGCTAAGTATCTCAAGATGGTGTCTTGAGCTAAGTATCTCAAGACCCATAAATATGGGTAATTGCTAACTTAAAGTTTAAACTTTAAGGGGGATTTGATAAGGCTTTTCAAACTGAATATTAGTAATAATAGCAGAGCAACAATAATTTCATCAATTATCCTCAAAGATTAACTTGAAGCCCATCTCCCATGCTCTTTGAAAGACTGGTGATTTTCATTTATTACACAAAATTAAAACTCTAAAAGCAGGCTTAGCATGATGCTTTCTATTTCTACTCTATTGTAGAATAGAAATCGATTGTCTATCTTTTTTCGTAGAAAACTGTCAGCTGTCTACACAGAAGCGTAATTTTTATCTACTTTAAAACACTTCTCTACGGTTCTCATGCTAAGCCTATGGAACCAGGAATGGTTGGTTAAGTTTATTTTAGTACTAACCTAATAAGCAATGTGGAGATATGAATAAGCAGTTTTTTATACATGTATAAGATTTTGCAATATCAGGTGGCGATGACAAAGATAGGGTCAAAGTAGGTCTAGCAAAGTCTCCCGCCATTTGAAATACTGAATTTCAGATAATTGACTTTTAAATTTTAATGACGTAGCCTACGTAACCCGTCGTCACTGACGTAGCCTACGTCACTGACAGAACAATAAATAAAATAAATAAAACCTGATTTGCATATTTTTACTTTCGTACAGGGAATCCCCGACCGAGGGGAAATACCCGCAACAATATTATGATATGAGATGATCGGGTGATTCCCCTGTTGGTTCGTTGGGGAATTAAAGTATTCCGAGTGGGGAAGTCCCTTCTAAGTTCTACGACAAACATATTATTGGGACTGTACCTGTGTAGTAAATAGTGGGTACCTACGTATTGTACGACTTACTTTTTGTCGTAATGTATTAAAATAATCTAGGCAAGGTTATTTTCAAGGGGCAACGGACTACGGAATACAAACTAGACTTGTTTGTGGCAATCCCGAAAATCCCGAGATTAGCCAAGTAAAGTCCCGGGATTTTCAGGGCCAGAAAACGGTCGGGATCCCGGGATTGTATTCTCTAGTGACCACAGAACTGAATCAAAAGAGTGAACACAATATTATGATTTATCTCAAAGACCAAATTATTTAATCCTCGCATTACTATATAAGCATACACGGTGATACAACAGACCTACCGCTCGTCCCGAGGGCACACGTTAATTTAATTTTCATCAATCAATATGACAAATTATCAATATACACAGACGTACATCTAAATAGACACTTATATACGGCAATATTTCATTCCACAAATGGTACTCGGTGATCCGAAAAGTCGGACGTTGCTCGTGACAGCTCAAATAGGAGTAATATTGAGTTCTTTTGCTAAACAACGACCCATGTCTGTGTTGAAGGTAGGCATGTAACGTAATTTTTCTTTCTGGAAAGGAACAACACCGCTGTCGTACCGAATGTCTTTTTGTAGTTTATTATTTTTAGCCTTTAAACATGCTTTAAACATTGTTTACCTTCGCTTCTCGATTCATTCATAACGAGTTCTATTGTTTCGTTAGAGTCTGAAGCATTCTAATTAGCAATTAAGTGTTTGTTAGTTGCTCAAAAGCTTAATAGAAATTTAAATGGTAAACAAATTCACATTGAAATAAGAATCCTTAATTCATGATTTGATACGTATCTGTGTATCTTTGAATTCTTTCGTTCAAGGCACCGTGAAATTGCATGGTGAGTGCCTTATTCTCGTGGAAATAAAAAAAAAAAACGGAAAAAAAGAATAATGAGTTCTGTCTGATAGGAATAGGATAGGATTGGATGCTTTTGTTGGTGATTCCCAAAATATTTATTATATTTTAAAGTACATCTCCCGCTTACAAAGCAGTAGCTACCGATATTGCAGGATAGCTTTGCTGTTTTTCTTATTAAGGCTGTCTTAGGTAAGATATAAACTCTGGGCACGCCACAATTGTGGCGATAAGTCCCCTCTTTGAGGAGTGGCTGGAGAGGCGCCACGGCGTCCTCACCTTCCGCCTGACGCAGGTCCTCACCGGACATGGATGTTTCGGGAGGTACCTGTTTAGGATTAAGCGGGAGGAAACGCCCGGGTGTCACCACTGTGTGGATCGCCCGGAGGACACGGTGGAGCATACGGTGGAGGTCTGCCCAGCTTGGGCGGAGCACCGCCGTGTCCTCACGGAGGCGATCGGCGGCGGCGATCTCTCGCGTCCGGGCCTGGTTCAGGCCATGGTTCGGAGCGAGAGTGCATGGGAGGCCGTCACCTCCTTCTGCGAAGCAGTTATGCTAGCGAAGGAGGAGGCGGAACGCGTGAGGGTGAGACAAGGTTCACGCCCTCATGCCCCTAGTCGCCGCAGGAGACGCCCCGGGCGTCGGGAGTCGCAAGCCGATTTCCGGCCACCGTAGGCGCGGGCCTGCGGACGGTGAGCGATGGGTAGCTCGCCGTCCGATAAGGACCAGGCCCGGGTCGACGGCGCGTTGTGTTCCACGCGCGCCTCAAAGAGATGTCAGCACAAACTGACGGGGTCCGTTAGGACCAATGCCTGCCGGGGTTGCGAGTTTGTCCGAAAGGGATATCGTGGCCCTGGCACACAGGCAACGGAAGGAACACGGGTGGGTTTTAGTCAGTAAAAGTCTGACACGCCCTCCCGCTCCGCCCAGAGCGGGAGAAGTTATTTGATGATTTCCCACCCAAAAAAAAAAAAAAAAAAAGGTAAGATATAAACTCAAACTATAATATTTATTTCTAGAACACTTAGCCTATTGTATGCCGTTTTGTACAGTTTGGTTTTAGCCACACAACAAAAACATCTCAGGGTTTATCTGTGTGCTGGCGAGCCGCCCATTTTTTTTTACAAAAATGTTAATTACTACAATGATACATCATCATAATTCTCCTGCCCTTATCCCAATTTATTTGGGGTCGGCGCAACATGACCCTTTCTTCCATACTTCTCTATTAGTCGTCATCTCGGTAGTCACCCCCTTTCTATCCATATCTTCTGTCACACAGTCCATCCATCGTTTCTTTGGACTTCCCCGACTAGCCATCGACATTCATACTCAAAACTTTCCTCACGACATTTTCCTCATTCCTCCGCATCACATACCATGACAACCGATTTCCGAAAACTTTTCAGTCACCGGTGCCACTTTGAGACATCATCTAATGTACTCATTTCTTATTCTATCCATTCGTGCCACACCACACACACACACAACACACACGCACACTTAGCACTACAATGATACATAATTATGATACTTTTATAATCTGAGTCTCTGAGTTTGTTTCGGCCTTTCTTCTCAGAGTAGTCGGATACGAAACGCCGACCTCATCTAGTTTTTTTAAATATGATTGACGTGTAAAAGTGTTTGTACAAACCTACTTACAGAAATAAATCATTTATCATTTAATGATGATAATAATTTAAAGGTACATTAATACTTACTTTTGCTGAGTCGCATTTGGTAAGATTTGAATAGAATGTGTTGACATCAACGTGAAGTTTATCTGACTCTATTGAAGGCCAGTCTTATCCTTATTTTACTACAATGCAACGGGGCGGTTTAAAAGAAGATGTAGTGAATGTTTTTTTTTTAAGAGTCTACTTATATGGCTTCGCCGTGTTGAGAGCATGAATTAATGGCGGCTAACAAAAGGAATTTACAAGGCAGATGTGAGTGGAAACGCTGGGAAGGGACGCCCCAGAGGAACTTATAGTGACCTTATTAGTGATGTTCTTCAGAAAGGTCAGGTGCATAGTACTGCAACCGGCGTGCGTGTATAACCAGCGGGGTAAGTGCATAACACACTGTCAGTAGCAATGGGTTTAATTTTGACAGTTCAACCACATTCCTTGCTTTACTTACGTGTTGAGCAGATTTTTTTGTTCGAATATATGAAGCAATGGATTAGCATAATACGCAATTAGAGTGCAGATGTATGAACGTTAACGAAGCAAAAGGAGTAGGTATTTCAGGATCGTAACAGGTGGCGTTCTGTAGTTTCTACTTACCTCCATGGGAAGAATGCGTGAGGTTATGTATGTATGTATACTTACTGCTATTCAAACCAGGGACCGTACAACCCCGGTTAAGAGTTAAGCCTTTCGAAGGGGTAACCCATTCAATGGGTTACCTTTATAATGATGTAACCCATTGAATGGGTTTTATACTAGAAACCCAGTGAAAGGGTTACATGATAACCCATTGAATGGGTTTTATACTTGAAACCCAGTGAAAGGGTTACATAATAACCCATCCAATGAGCTCTATACCTACTTGAAACCCAGTGCCATGAAAAAAACCTAGTATTATGTTATTTCGATATCCGCCCAGCACGCGGAGCATGACCAATTCTATCTCTATTCTACCCAGGGACTATTTTGGTTACCATTTTAGAAAAACCCTATAGAAAACCCATTGCATGGAAAGGGTTTTTAATAGGGTTTTTCTAAGCAGTTAATCAAAAACCCATACGGTGTGGGTAATTTTGAATGGCTTAAACTAAGCCGTTCAAAAGAGTTACCCAAACCGTATGGGTTTTTATCAAAATCCCTTTCAACGGATAACCAAAATTTAATTTAAGCCGTTCAATAGGGTTACCCATATCGTATGGGTTTTTGATTAACCGCTTAGAAAAACCCTATCGAATACCTTTTCAATGGGTAACCAAAATGGTCCCTGATTCAAACGATTACCTGAAATGTAAGTATGCAGGACAAGACACCAGACGACAAAATATACCAGTCTATAAGACTGGCTTTAAAAGTAGGTTGTTTTAACATGCTGTAGTTATACCTAAGTACGTTCTGTAACAAAACTTGCTTCTAAGATTATTTTCATATTTTCCAACAAGAGACAGGCGCATCATATTTAACATAATTATATTTATAAAAATAAACAAATAATTAAAATACAATCTATAATTATAATTTTGTACCAACCAAATTGCTGAAGATGTTATTAAATATTTATACCACTTTTCGTTTGATAACTTAATAATAATGTTCTGAGATTCCTTTCAGAATTTATGAGGAGGGCTAAAACACTTCTGAGTTCGATCCTGATTAGAATGGCTAATATAACTTGTTACTAGCCAGTTTATTTATAATATGAGTGATCTTGTTATTGGTCGAGATATTTTCAAAACTGTTGTTCGTGGCTTTAAAAACTATGCAAAGTTTTTTAATTACCTGCTTTCCAAAACTTTTAAACAATGGTTTTCATAGGAAGTTTCGTAAAAGCATTGTATAGCTGTTTTAATATGTACTAATTAGGTTTACCTAAGGACAGCAATAATTACATTATTATGATTTTAAATTAGAACAGGGTCTACGGATTTAAATAATTATTATGTCCAAATTAAAGCAATACTTACAAAAAAAATGCTTTATGATAATTGTATTATTATTATTTATTTATTCATTTATTCAGTAGTACAGTTACATTTTTTTTTCATGAATATCATAAGTGATTCGTTCATTTATACTAACATGCTCATTAGGAACAAAAACATTAATCGTAAAAAAATTATAGGAAAAACCATACAGTACAATCAACAGCACATCAAAATACCACCAACTGTCAAATTTTCTCATACGATTTTGAACTTAACCAACAACATTTTAAGGCTTAAAATCATTTGGAGAAATTTGACAGTGTATTGAGTGTGAGTGTTTGGGAATTTGACTTGATGTGCTGGCGACTGTACCTAAATTACCTATAGGTACATACATATGTAAATATAAGCACTGTGGATGGAAATAAACATTAGGGACCTAATCTCCTTTTCAACCGACTTCCAAAAAGGAGGAGGTTATATGTTCGGCTGTATGTTTGTTTGTTTTCTTTTTTTTTTATTTATGTTCACCGATTACTCCGTCAATTGTGGACGGATTTTGAAAATTCTTTTTTTTGTATGGAAGGGTATGCTCCCGAGGTGGTCCCATTGCCACCAAATCAGAATCTGATGAGGGGATCCCATGGAAATCGAGGGAAATCCTCAAATTTTATAGGCATACCTATAGCGATTTGAGTATTTGTTATAGAAACTCGTGAATTTGCACTCGAAAAGCACCATTTGGTGAAGTGGAACTGATGATGAAGACCACAGATGGCCACCAGAACTACTTGATAATAAGTATTTCACCGTTGCGATTCTATTAGGCACTTTAATATGGTTGCTAAGCAATTTATTCTCGTCAAAATGCATATGGTGAAGTTGCCATCAGTTCTCCTGGTTCTTACCAGCAGAACTTTCTTTCTTTCTTTCTTTTTTTTTAAAAAAAAAAACGTTGCCGCACACTAGGAATTTCTCCTGTATCGTGGGTGCGTTTACAAACATTTAAACTCACATACACAAACAGCCAGACCCGGAACAACTATTTATAGGTCATACAATTAACGCCCTTGCATCGGGAAAAGCAATATTTTGTAAAAGGTGATGGATGAGCATTTGACATTAGGCTATTGTTAATTAGATAAATTACAAGCCGACCCACTAAAAAGTGAAAAATAAAAAACTTTTTACAAAAAAAAAACAACCGACTTCCAAAAAAACACTACAAAGTGTCTTTGGATCTGTATTTTAGTTTTTTGCCACCGACTTCCGAAATTAAAGTTATTTTTCACTTTGTAGTGTTTTTTTGGAAGTCGGTTGTTTTTTTTTGTAAAAAGTTTTTGAGTATAGGAGATAGATAGATAGATTACTCGTTATTATGTACACCATAAAAATTACAGATACAAATGTAGGTTTGACATAATGACAGTTACCTACCTGATCTCGTTATTAGGTACAAGTTTATAAGACACCACTAAAGTTTAAAAATCCACTATTTGACATTTCAAATCTTTATTGCTTGTTTTTTTTTCCATTTGGAGTTTGACATTTGCACCTGTCCTGTCAAATTACTATCTGAAATAAAAAAACGAACTTTACCTAGGCACCTAAAATTAAGTAGTCTCAGTTGCAAAAAATCTGTATGTAAGGGATCCTCGAAACTAAACTTGCAATTGATCAATTGCCATCAATTTCTATTGTAGTAATATTGTCAATCGCTTCAAGTGCACTTATGCGCATCAATGTGTATTAATCGCGTAAAAATTGACAATTGCAATTGATCGTTTCGGGGACCCTTAAGGTGTGAGTTGATTTGCTTGTCAAGGGTTCCGTTCTGTAAGGCAAAGGAAATCGCTACGGACAGACAAAATGCACATCAAAAAGATTCTGCAGATAATAGATACCTACCGATTAGAATTCAGTACGATTATTAAAAACTAATCAGTTAACAACTTCCTTCAATGTACTCCAAAGTGAGAAACTTGTCGTTACACATTTTACATTAAGTAGAGGTACGGTTAAGTAATTAGGTAGCAGTTAACTGTAAATTTCAGCTGAAATTAACAGCACTAGGTAAAGTAACGTTCAAGTTTCCACCAACGCTGCTCAAACTAGCTCAACTCTACTCATAAAATCTTAATAGAATACCGTCACTAGTTAAGTCCTTAAATATATCCCTATTCTGGCATATTGACCTTAATTCAGCAAAATAAAGGGTCAGGCATTAACTGATTAAACTGATACCCACCCTTCTCAAAGGGTCTTGTCAGAAGACAGCAAAAAGTCAATCCACCGAGGTTTTCGCTAAAATATTGATCATAAAACATGTTATGTAGTAACTTTCTAATATATTATACAGATTAATAAAATAAGTTTTCGTTTCGTGCATAAATTGGACAATTCTAATTTATTGTTATAGGCAATATTGATTACAATTATTTGGTATTCAAACCTCGTTGCTATTTGCTTTCAGGGGGTCTACTCCGAAGCGCTAAACCGAAGTATCGGCCGAATGTTCGGCCGTTTTATAACTTCCACAGTTTCTTTTATTGACTTTGAGCCCTTACCCCACTTCAAGTCACAGTTTTGACTTTGGCTTATCTGTTCGAATGTCTTTTTTTTGTTTGATTGTCGCCGTAGTCAGCGATAGTTAGCCGTAGTAAAGAAACGACCGAACATTCGGCCGATACTTCGGATTTATGTTCGGAGTAGACCCCCAGGTTGATATAAAGACAAAGCAGAAAAATATAAATGCATAGTAAGTTACTTCCTATAGGTATACAATTATTGTATGGTAAAGGTGGGTAAGTACGCACTGTATTATTATAATTAGTAATAAGATTTAATGTTCTCATGCAAGTGACGATGGTCTTAATGAGATTAAAGTTCTTTAAACCGAAGTAGGTATTTATTCCGGACTGAGATTCATTTTCTCATTAAAGGCTCGTACAGAATGGCGCGATATCGCGGGCGCGGGAGGCAGCGCAACGCGTGTCGCATCCACGATATCACGCCAGTCTGCACGAGGCTTAAATCTCCACGGGGTGTCAAATAAAATTATTAATTTCTAACTAATAATATAAATGCGAAAGTGAGTTTGTTTGTTTTTTAAGCTTTCACGCTAAAACTGATAAACGGATTTGAATGAAATTTGGCACGTGATCTAGGTTAAGTCATAGGATACCTACTTTTATCCCGGAAGAACGTTCCCGTGGGATAATTTCGGACCTCCACGCGGGCGAAGCCACGGGCAAAAGCGAGCCAAAGACAAAGACCGCACTTCTTCCTTTCATCGGCAAAAAACAAAACAACAAACACTACTTCACGATCACCAAAAAATGTAGGTGTTTTTAAAATCTCAGTAAAGAGAAATAGAGCTCTATGTGAAGGAGCCAAGGAACTAGTCCAAGAAACAACTACCAACATTCATGTACTTACCGTTGCTGTTTCCTGGCTAAAATTCATGGTTGCTGGTGTTATATTAACAGGTTTTTCACGGCGATACATCTCCGATGCCTCAGTGCTATTCTGTAACCATCTCACCGTGGAAACTTAGGTGAAGTGAGCGTGGAGTGAACTGTCAGTGAGGGATTGACACTGTTAACAACTCACTTCAAGCTCACTTCACCTACATTTACACGGTGAGATTTTTTCAGAATAGATCGGCCTCTTGTATTGGTGCCTTCAGTACCCAAAGCGGCAGTGAGTGACATTTTAAGTATAATTTATTACAGCTTGTCCCATGTACCTAATAGTAGGCTCGCCCTGGCTGCTATTGAGGACTTTGAACTGGAAAAACCCAATAATGGTTACATAACTTGCGAAATGGGAGTGTACTATGGGTACACCCTTACGTGAAGTTATGTGTGTGTTGTTACAGCTTTGGTGAATATAATACTTTATTATATTTTTGGGAAAAAGTAATTTTTTAAAAATTTGTAAATAATAGGTTGGGGAAAAAGTTTCTTCGCATTTTTTAAGAAAATTCTAAACATTTTTTAATATAGTTTATTTACATTTAACTAAAGTATGTAGGTACCATTTTGTTCGATAACTTTTTGCCATCTTGTAGGTAGGGGCATGATCCCATTGCTATAGAAATTTTGGGACTTCTGATCAAAATACCGCGACAAGTGGTTTTGGCAGTCCTCTCGTGATGTTAACCTGACACTGCCTAAAGAATTCTGAAGAGACCGAAGCAGGTGGAAATCTGAAGGTGCAAGGTCAGGACTACACGGCGGATGCATTAACACCTCCCAGCCAAAAGCTCTTAATTTTTGCTGAGTGGCTAAAGATGTGTGAGGTCTAGCGTTATCATGATGATAAACCACACCCCTTCTGTTGATTAATTCCGGCCGCTTTCTCTCAACTTCTTGCTTTAATCTCATCAGTTGTTCGCAGTAGAGTTAAGAATAGATGGTCCTGCCTGGTGGTACAGCTTATAATGAATAATGCCCTTCCAATCCCACCACACACACAGCATCACCTTGTTGCGAGTTAACCCGGGTTTCGCCACAGTCTGTGAAGCCTGACCGGCCTTTGACCACGACCTTTATCGCACGTTCTTATCGTACGTGATCCACTTTTCATCACCAGTTATCAGCTTCTTCAAAAATGGTTCGGTTTCATTACGTCGTAATAAAGAATCACAATTTAATGAGTACACGGTTCATTAGGTTTCTTTCAGTGAGCTCGTGAGGTACAAAAATATCGAGCTTTTTTGTGTACCAAGTTTTTTTCAAATGTGCCAAAACTGTTTTATGGTTAATTCCCAGTTCTTCAGCTACGTCGTAACTACTGATATGCCGATCTTGCTCCACTTTATCAAAAATGGCATCCATTTTATCCGTAATCATTTAATCCGACCAGAGCGACGTGCGTCTTTGACATCAAAATTTCCGGATTCAAAACGCTTAAACCAAATTTGTGCTACTCTCACAGACACTGCACTAGGTCCATAAACATCGCAAATTTTTTTTGCGGCTTGCGTTGCATTTTTTCCTTTTTTGTAGTAAAATTTTAAAATGTATCGAATTTCTTCATTAGATTCATTCACACATCTTGAAATTACGAAAAACAAAAATGAAAATCACACATTTTCCTAATTTGAATTTGGAATTATGTTCTTTAAAATTTAAACTTTCAATGATACCAAAACCAGCCAGATACAAATAGTATAGCCAAAGAGATTTTATTACAAGTTCATACATACTATAAAGCGAAAAGACTTTTTCCCCAACCTAATATGTGAGCACCATGTATCTATCACATAATTAATTTATCTGTCATTGATTCATTTTTAATTCTTTTCACCTATTGAGGTATAGTAATTTTATTCTAGGTGCATCGTCTTCACATATAATTATATAACTAATTTACCTATACAAAATATTGTAAAAAAAATTAAAAGAGTAACGGTGGAGCTTCTTGCCCATTCTTCTCTTAGATACGAAACTACCTTTTGGAACTACTGGTATCAATCCTTTTTTTTTTTTAATTCTGTCGTTCAAAAGTGTCTTATACAGCGTGGCGCTTTAGTGGCAACATTAATTTAACACACGTATACGGTTTCGCCTTTACGTTTTATGAAAATATTTTAATTTCATTATACGTTATTATTTAAGTATTTACAATTTTCTAAAATAGCATCTTGGAGCAACCTGTACTTAAAGAACTGTAGTGCAGAGGTAATTAGCCGGGGTCATGGATCATAACATCGAATCAATGAAATTAAAACAAATAACGTGCAAGGAGTAGGCGAATTGAAGGAAAGAGAAAGCTTTAGTATTTAGTTTGTTTGATTTTTTTTTATTTTGCAATTTATAATTTATTTGTCTTAATATAAATATTAGATAAAAAAATATATTTAAAAATATTATTTTTTATGATTACTGGCCACTAGCCCTACCCGTGTGTTGAATTAATGTCGCCACTGGAGCGGCACGCTGTAGTGCCTATTTGAATTAAATAGGCCGAAGGACAGCCAACATGAAGGTTATTAAGATTATACGAAGCCTCTGACATTTCTAGCATTCCGAATTCCGAATCAATAATGTCGAAAAAGTTTTGTTATATATATAAGATTTGTTATATAATAATGTCGAATAAGACCAGTTTTTTTGTATTTTTTTTTATAATGCAAATATTTTAGCAGATTTAGAGAAAAGAAGAGAATATTATTTTTTATGATTACTGGCCACTAGCCCTACCCGTGTGTTGAATTAATGTCGCCACTGGAGCGGCACGCTGTAGTGCCTATTTGAATTAAATAATTTGACTTTAACTTTGACTTTTAGAATTATTATTTGCTTTTGTAGTTCCCTCAGAACAATGATTGTTAAAAATAATTCTTAGCTCATACACCATACACAGAAATACGACAATTTATGACAGAATACAGTAAAAGAAAAAATTTGGATTCTGGTAAGCTAGCCAACTGTCACTTAATTGAAACAAATGACTTACGTGACGTCAACCTTTTTAGCCGCGATCAATTTTATTGGTAGCCCGGTTTATATAAAATACGATAGATCGCTACCCGAGCCTAGCAACTAATTTTCCAACAGTAGCTCTCTGAGATGAAAATCGCCTGATAAGATCTTGATACACCCTCATTTGATTAACGTTGCTAGGATCCTGACTGGATACCAAATCCATTATCTTGTTACGAGGGCTGTGTCTAGAATAAGTGGGCTGGGTTTAAGCAAAAAATCGAGGCGGTATCTACCACGACAGAAATCTCATCAATAATGGATAAGTTCAGGTATTTAAATCGCGCTTTCTGTAAGTAGAATTCAGATCAAGGAGATACAATTTGTTCCGAAAAATATTATGTAATAATAATACCATATTTATTTATTGAGTTTTATTTAGTAAGTTTTTACATTCTTACTGATAAATGAGCAGGCTGCATCCTCCATAAAAAGTAATTCTTCAGTCCAAAATGTTTCTTGTAAGAGAGTATACAAAACGCGATAACAGTACGTTAACGCCATCTCTCTTAGATTGTCGACACCGCTTCCAATGATTGGAATTCTACCTCTCCATAAACTACATGCTTTCAAACGAAACGGCTTACCAGCAGATAGCTAGTTCCACCGAGTGATTTTCGTAGCATTCGCTAGGTGGCAGGTAAAGGTATTTTTCTTCATCGGATAGCAAAAGCCCGTTCGATTGTAGTGTAGCAGAAATAAATATTTTATCTATAAAAGTAGTGAAAATCCTGCAATTAATCATAATTAAAATAATATCTAAAGAAAGCTACTTTACATACTTTAAAATGTGTCTCGCAGCATATACTAAACTACTTGGATCATAAGCACCGTACAAAAAAACAATTTAGCAGCAGACCAGACAAGAAGTTGCATTAGGTATCAGTCATTGATACAAAATAATATTTTTTTCTCGTCTAAAATCCGGTCTTATGAGCGCGAGATTAAATACTTAAACACTTTCGCTATGGAGGATTGGTCTAGTTAGTTATATAAAAAAACTAATAAAAAGTGCTCCTACTAGTTTTGCGAGATATCTACTATTATTATTATTTTGATGGACTAGTTTATTACTCCGTTAAGGCGCAGATATATGATTTTAGTGACTTTTAAATCTGTTATTACGCCTTCATATAATGCAAGTATGTTATGCAAAAAATGTATGTTAAACTAGAACGCATACAGATTAATTCTATATGTGTATTTAAGTATTGCAGTAAAATACTTTATGAAATAAATTTAGGAAATAATGTCTACCCAAAGCATAAAAAACGATATGACTTTCAAACTACTTAAGGTATTTTCATGGTTTTTTTTTTACGAATAAACTATTTTATTATCTATAACTCTATTTGTGGTTTTATTCAAATATTCATATTTTTGTTACTAGAAATAAATATTCCCTATGAAAATTAATGATGGCGCGGCGTGAGCGCGACGCGCATTTGTATGACCAAGGTCAACAGCGATTATCTGACCCTTAAAAGTATATATTACGTATGGTCATGGTATCGTTTTTATTGTTTAATACAGGTACCTCCGATACTACTAGATTTGAACTGGTAAGTAACTTATTTTTTAACTGCAGCACACGAATCTGAGCGGTCATTGATTTGGTACTATATGACTTAACCTCGGATGTTTGGGCTGTGACACCTGAAATGTAAAGGTGAATGAACCAGCTAGTAGTAAATAGGTAGCGGAAACCTTTCTCAGGTCATTTAAGCACCAGAAATAACTTAATTATCTGACTTGCAACTTGTTCTGTCCCATTTCCAATTTTTTAACATTAATATTTGGTTGGTCAACATTGAGACAGCTAGTACCTACATAAATCAAATTATTTTAACTTTTAAAGAATTATTAGGTACATATCATATTGCTATATAATTATGATTTTTACACAGAAGATACAATTTTTTTTTCAAACGGCAAGCATGCCTAATTACCAAAATTAAACCTTTTCCTCGTTTATTAGCTATTTTAATGAGGGGCTTGTGGCTAAGTAATAATAGCCGCACGGGTCGATTGATCAGGTTAAGCTACGCTTGCCACGGTTGGTCCGTGGATGGGTGACCATATTTACCTACTAAGACCCATCCGTGCCTCGGAAAGCACGTTAAGCCGTTGGTCCCGGCTGTCATTCATGGATCTTTGACAGTCGTTACGGGTCGTAAGAAGCCGGAAAGTTTAACAACCAGTCTTTCCAAGGGGTATCGTGCTACCGAGTAACTGAGTTGTGGACGTCAGTTAAGCAGTCGCTTCATGTAAAATACTGGTATTCAGCTGCATCCGGTTAGACTGGAAGCCGACCCCAACATAGTTGGTAAAAGGCTAGGCAGATGATGATATTAGGTATTTTAATAACTTATTGGTAAACAAGCCATAATAACATGCTGGAAGAAATTTTGCTTCAGAAAATACTAACATCCCGTTATTTATACTTAAATAGTTGCAGGAACACAAAAACAACCCACTCGAGTAGCAACAGGACTTCGCAAGAAACAAGTATCAGGGAGTGTACGGGTTAATGGCCCAATCGGTATTCCAGTGTGCATCATTGCAAATAATGTTTTCACCCGTAGCCCTACCAGACTTTTAAAGCCTAAAAATAACTGAACCGGTTGTACCTCAAATTGCTTATGAAAACCGGCCAAATACGTATAGGCCCACGCACAATGAAGGGTTCTGTAGTTGGGATGAATTTATCCCAAGAACAAACGTAACAGTGTCCTACTTCCATACATTCCAACTGCAAATTTAAGCTTGTACGCACAATATTGAGAGATTTACCATGTTAATTTAAGACCATAGACTTCTTATAGGTTTTCTTGTAATCTATAAGTATAAAACAATTTTCTGTATTTATTTCAAACATTTTGGCTGAGTAGTTTCGGAGATAATGGTAATTTTGTATAACTTTTCTTAAATAACTTTAAAACAATTTATTTTAAAATTATATAAAATATATTTGAGACCCTCACAGTAAGCCCTTTCATTTAATGTGTCACACGGTACAGATTTTAAACTTTTTTTTTAAATTTTGAAATTTCCCCTTATAAGTGACCCCCATATTAAAAATTAATTTATTTATGTTACACTTCCGTGTTTGGGTCTCAAAAATGTATACGTATAACAAATTTCAACTTAATCGGTCCATTAGATTCGGAACAAATTGGCTGTGACTTACGGACAGACAGACATACAACTGATCCTATAGGAGTTCCGATTTTTTTATTCGGACGTATGGAACCCTAAATACGAGAAAAAGGTTACAGTTAACTTTTTTTTAAATGTGGGACCAGTGGGCACATAACGCCAATGGAGAGATTTCGCATTCCGAAGGACAGCCAACATGAAGGTTATTAAGATTCAATATACGAAGCCTCTGACATTTCTAGCATTCCGAATTCCGAATCAATAATGTCGAAAAAGTTTTGTTTATACGACAAAATATACCTAATATTTCCGAAACTTAGTCAAATTAGCTCTCTTTTGCGAGAATAATCAAAAGAAAGCAGGAAACGATTAGGCCATTTCGTTTCTTTTGAATAATAAGACCAGTTTTTTTGTAATTTTTTTTATAATGCAAATATTTTAGCAGATTTAAATATGATTAATTATGGTTGGTATTGAGAACTGCGATATTCTATCAACTTTCTAATGCCATATATTTAACTCTGGCCAAAATGAATACGTTTAACGTTTAGAATAATTTAGATACAGTATTTAAATGCACAATTAATTATACGCATGCAAGTAAAAGACAACGAAAGTTATGGATTTTTTAATTATATTTCATGACTAGACTACCGTCTGGCACAACAGTTTGTTTCTTTACGAAAATTCTTGCTCTAAAGGTGGTAAGTATATCTACATAGTAATGTTCACGTAACTAGATTATAAAATTGTGACATACATATACTGCCATAACCTAAAAGTTAATTGCAGCATAAACTTAGGCGTACGTTAAGTAATTAAGTGACCTCACTTTATGTAATCACCTGATCTTGTTTGGTATGTCATGTTGTGGTGTAAGTGGATTCAATGCCGTCAGCTGCACGGTCATGGGCTATGTTCTATGTTAGAGGGTTTGGTTTCCGCACTTAGTCCTTCATGTGGACCATTGTGCGTGGGCGATGGCGGCCGTCATTGGTTTATTCCAACCAGCCCATCTCCCTCCAGAAGCCGGTCATGGGCTATTGGTCCATAGATTATAAGAAACCGATTCAAATATTTTTTTTACATTGATACCCCAAAAGATAATATGGGTTGAGGAAACCGATTTTGGTATCGCTAGAAGAACCGCACAAAATGAGAAGTGCAATCACACTATCACACTAATTTATAAAGGCGAAAGTTTGTGAGTGTGTGTGTGTGTGTATGTTTGTTACTTCTTCACGCTCTAACGGCTGGACCAATTTTGATAAAATTTTATATGGAGGTAGCTGACACCCTGTAATAAGACATAGGCTACTTTTTATCCCCATATTCCCACGGGATCGAGACTTACGCGGGTGAAACCGTGGGGTGCAGCTAGTATCACACTAATATTATAAAGGCGAAAGCTTGTGAGTGTGTGTGTGTGTGTGTATGTTTGTTACTTCTTCACGCTCTAACAGCTGAACCAATTTTGATAAAATTTTGTATGGAGGTAGCTGACACCCTGGATTAAGATATAGGCTACTTTTTATCCCGATATTCCCATGGGATCGAGACTTACGCGGGTGAAACCGCGGAGCGCAGCTAGTTACCTATAAAGGTAAAAGTTTGTGAGTGTGTGTGTTTGTTACTTCTTCACGCTCAAACGGCTGGACCAATTTTTATAAAATTTTGTATGGAGGTAGCTGACACCCTGGATTAACATATAGGCTACTTGCTACTTTTTATCCCGATATACCCTCGGGATCGTGACTTACGCGGGTGAAACCACGGGGCGCAGCTAGTAGGTATATAAGATGTTTAAAAAAGTTTACCCGACTTTTACTATGGTACCAACTTTGAAATCGCGAATATAAATTAGCTGTTCCATACTAAGTTCAATACCTACTGTTCTAATCTGTATAGGACAGCAGATGTTTTTTTCGCAATTTCAAAGTTGGTCCCATAGTAAGGACAATGCAACTTTTCCCTAGAAGCTTAGCCCAAATTCTGAAACACATTGCCCAAAGTTGAAACCAATGTTATTTGATAGATCTTATCGTCAACTAGCTGCGCCCCACGGTTTCACCCGCGTAAGTCTCAATCCCGTGAGAATATCGAGATAAAAAGTAGCCTATGTCTTAATCCAGGGTGTCAGCTACCTCCGTACTAAATTTTATCAAAATTGGTCCTGCCGTTTGAGCGTGAAGAAGCAACAAACATACACACACACACTCACAAACTTTCGCTTTAATATTAGTGTGATAGTAACTTTTACTATGGCACCAAAAAAATCTATCGTGGTAAAAAAGATACGACCATAAGAGAAAAATAAAATATTGATTATAAAATCGGTTAAACTTTTTTTTGATTATGCGACATTGATTCAAAGTAAACGTATTACTAATGCCTGCTTATTTTTAACTGACTTTCAAAAAGGAGGAGGTTATATCGGCTGTCCCATTTCAAAACCTATTATGGGACACTTTTTTTCGTAAATCGTGTCAAAGTGGCGCTAAGCATAGCTTTAACCAAAACAGAAGAATTTTCTAAGGAACATTTGTTTTAGTAATTATTTTCACAATGCGAATGATATGTGTAGTACCTTTTGTAAGGAAATCGGTGCGCATCAGTTTCCTAAAGATTCAGCAATAACAAAAAAGTTCTTGGAAACAGATTACCTACCACAAAACTAGTTTTTATAAAAAATATTCAGCATCATAATGAAAATGTCTTCTTTACCCTTTTTGGTTGTTTCTAGGTATTGAAAACAAGCACCGTTACCTGAAAAACAGCGGTCCCAACAGTGTTTCCTTGGACTACTAAAACTCTTTCACAAGAAGCTCAAGCTCGAGAAAAGCGGTTATCAAACATAAATATTAGAACGGCACTCTTTGAAGAGACAGACACATCCGCTGTGCAAACTCCCAGTTCAGAAGATTTGAGTCTTCCTGATAATGTATATGACTTTGACATTTTTACCCAAGATCATCACACAAACACACCAGATATTGCGAGTGAACATAACATACCTATGTATTGCAGTTCTTCAGTAACTTCTGCTTCTGTGAGCAGAAGTTACTGAAGAACTAGAGGAAACAATCCGTCACCCAGCCCCATATAAGTCTTCAGGAACACAGACAAGTGTTACTGTAAGAATCTTTTCTACAGATTTGTTGTTGACAGATGATGAGGCAGTTTTGTTTCACACTGGATTAGAATCCTACTCAAAACTAAATCTAGCGGACCGATTTTGAAAATTCTTTTTTTTATGGTACGGTTAACCATACCATAAAAGAATTTTCAAAATGCCTCCTAACTATTAATAGTTACGAGGCATTCAAAAATAAAATATTTGTTTGTTTGTAATGGATAAACACAAAACTACTTAACTGATTAAAACTGATAAAAAGCTACATTATCAGCAAAAACATAGGCTGTATTTTTTTTTATTAGAGTTCCCTACGAAAATTACAATAATGTAACCCAAGGTATCAAAAATTTGCCTATAAAAATCATTATTTGGCGTGAACTGCGAAAACTATTACCCACTAAACAGTCCGGGAGGCCGCAGTCAATCAAAACACGGATAGAATCGAAAGATGATGACATTCGTATCATGATATGAATCCTTATCCAACTAAATAGTTTTATAATCAAGGTTGATTACGTACATGTTAATTCCTCTATAAATTATTCGAATCGGACTTTTCGTTTAGAATTAACGACGCGACGGGTTTAATAAAAATGCTAAAAGCAAGAAAAACGGGTGTGAGCGAACACCCCCACGCTTGGTCTATTAGTACTACACATTATTTTTTTGTAAAATAGAAACAACTGAATAGCTGTTTGTAATAAATAATAAAGTTTGTCATAATATAATAAATAAAAATATCGCAATCATTAGTTTTCCGCAACCATCTTTTAAACGGGATGGAGAGTATTGAACTTTGTAGTTGAAGATACGAAATCCACGCGGACGAAGTCGCGGGCGAAGTGCTAGTGTTAGATACAATTCACTTATAACCGCTTACTGGATTTTGAAAAAATAGAGGATTTCAACTAAGCAGAACTCCATTACTGGATAGGAAAATCGCGTGACGATTTTCTTAGAATATTGGAAGAGACACGATCTTTGTTTCATAAAACTCGACCAGTTTTAGATATTTATCTAGCTAACATCAGGTAAAATAAATAATATATAAACTGATGATAGGTTGGCTTCTATTTTTCACAAGACCCGGCAAAATCTTGAAAAAAAAAACCTAGATTTATTTTTCCTTGTTTAGATTTCGATACCCATCACGTTTTGCTAGCTAATTTAATTTACATACCACAGTTTTTTTTTAAACTGATATTTCAAGTGACGAAAGACAGTTGAATACCCCCAAAAAAACTCATCAGATTATTTATGTTTAGATATTAATTTGACCCTGTATAATATATATATGTATACATAACTATGTAGGTACCTATCAAGACTTTTACTTCTCAAATCTATGCTAAGACGGTTTACATATGAGAGGCAAAAAATCACCAGACATATCTATAACACAGTAATATATCCACATCACCGTTAGTTGGTCGTTGTTTACCAACATGCACAGTTTCCATACAGAATTCTTATCTCATGTTCTCGTATAAGGCCATAACTTCCTATGAATAATTGGAAGGCACACCTGCAGAGATATCCTCATCCTTTGTGATGTAACGTACGATGCCCTGTAACGGAATACTCTTCGTAAATGGCTTGTGGTGTATTTAACTACATATATGATACACACCCGTATTTGTCCTCCTTTGTCAGTTCTTAACGGGATCATTCCTTTCAACAGTACAGTATCATCATTCACGATTCGCTCATTTACCGTGAAGTACTTTATCATTTAGAGTAGACGATTTAATTTTAGATTTGTGTGTTAGATTATATGGTGATCTTGTACTTACAGTTTCCATAGCATACTTTCCTTTGCTGTGCCAAATGTGTAAACAGTAAAAAGTAACTTTGTCAGTTCGAACTTACAGATTTTTTGTACAATTGTGGAGAATTGAACTACCGATAATATGTACTTTCGCATTAGGTTTGTCATGTTAACCCGAGCAATGATCGTGACTGAACCCAAGTCACCGCTTAGAGCGTATGTGTAGGTATGTAGCAACATATTGCATTTCAAGATTGCTAAAATGTTCGACATGTTCACACTTATGAACTCTGTATTTAGTAGTAACCAGTTGAATGTGGACCCTAAATTACACAAGTTTTACTGTACATTAATAACTCTATGGACAGCATTTTGCATTATATTTTCCTTTAAAATTAACATTTTAATAAAATTAAAAAATCTTGAAACATCCTTTCGATGTTTGTAAAGACAGTCGCAATCTCGTGAATACCGGCTTTTACTAAGAGTAAATAACGCGCTTTACATTTCGATGATAATATCTACACCTATATCTGATTTAATATTTTATCCATCAGATATAAAGAAAACTTTAAAACGAACACCGTTTTTTTTGAGACCAAGTGATTTTTAAGACCAAGTACCTGTTGGAAAGGATTTGGTAAATGCTTGAGTTCTTGTTGATATTGGTCATTATGTCAAACTAGCGGTAAATTCAAGTGCGCAGTCAAGGCGAGCTCTGCGCATACGCTTCACTCTTTCGACTCCGAAGACTGCTCCACTATCATTCCTTAACCATTCACTGCAGTGGCAGGACGTGGTGGTCGCAAAACATTAAGGAATTTAGAATAATATTATATTTATTTGAGGTAATTTATAATTTTAAGGTGAGTGACGCATTTAATTATTTTTCCGATCAAGAACATCTGCTTAGAGATATTATATAATTATTTCCGCATGAAAAAAATATTCGTGTATTTATTGCGTTGTTCTTTGCGTAAATAAATGTGCATTTTAATATTATTTTTATAGTAATTAAAACACATAGCTGTAATAATAAAAGTATGCTTTTTTCGAAACAAATTAAAAACTCATCGGGGTTGGACTTGTTTTTAAACTTTTTACCGCAAATTGAACGCAAACTGTCACTTATTTATTCAAACATGCCATCTAACTTTAACCGTTGTTCAAGAAAGCTCAGTAAAGTACAAAGTTAACAACTGTGTATTGTTTAAATTAATTGAACCGGTTAATTTAACTTGTATAAGCACGAAGTGCGCAACTAAGTTCCCACTTACAGTTTAACTTCATTTTAATATAAATAGAGATTATATATTTTGGTCTACTAGCCAAAGTTCATAAATTAATGCTGCTGCCCACGTGGATTTTTCTGAAATAAAAGTAGCCTAAGTTACTCGTTATAACATCAGCTAGCTATATGCCAATGAAAAACCTGTTAAAATCGGTCCAGCTGTTTCGGTCATTATCCGAAACAAACAGACAGACAGACAATTTTTTTAAATTGTTTGTTTGTTATACAGGGTGGAAGGGATATCGACGCGAAGCCCGTTACCATGGATTCAGTACATCATACTTGACCCCCATGCGTTGAAATTTCTCATCGGTAATTTTTAAAAAAAGCTGTTTCCTACAGAAGTGCAATACCTACTCGGTCAAAATGTATGGAACGCCGAATTTTTTTTTAATAACCGACGAAAAGTTTTAGCTGAGGGGGGTCAAGAAGGATGTACTGAATCCATGGTAACAGGCTTCGCGTCGATGTCCCTTCCACCCTGTATAGGTACTTTCATGTGCTTTTATTAAAAAGCTGTTATTTTGACATTACAAACAGACACTTTAATTTGATTTATTTGTTTGTCCCGGAATTAACGCACACCACCGAACACCCCAATTAGAATATTATGTTATAATCAATTGTTGTTGTTGTTTATGGTGTTGTAATAATACATACCTACACTGATTTTTTACGATTATGTATAAATACATTGTTTATTTATTAGTTGTTGTTTGATTATGGGAGAAAATTGTGGTTACATTACAAATCTACGCATGCACACAGTCGCACACGTATAAGGGGCTAGCGTAGTAAGTACTTCGTCCATTTTGGTTTGTTTTGACTATAAAACGGAAGTGTGACTCTAATTTACGTAGTTAAAATTATTTTTAGGATAAAATATTACTTCTTTTTTTTTTAACCGGCCGAGTGCGTGTCGGACTACGCACAATTAAGGGTTCCGTAGTGGGGGTTAATTTATCCAAGAACAAACATAACATTGTAGTTGAAAACTACTTCCATCAATATGATGGAAGTAGTTTTCAACTATACTACATTCCAATTGCAATTGTAGGTCTGTACACACAATATTGAGAGATTTATCATGTTATTTTAATATCATAGACTTATTATAGGTTTTCCTGTAATCTATTAGTAAAGAACTACTTTCTGTATTGTTTCAAAATATAAGGCTCAGTAGTTTCGAAGATAAAGAGGCGGGGATAGGTAAATTTTCGTCTATTTTCTTTAATAATTTTAAAAATATTTATTTTAAAGTTATAAAATATATCTGAAATCCTTTCAATCAGCCCTTTCATTTGATATGTCACACGATACAGTTCGCTAATCTTTTATTTTTAATTATCTTTTTTGACCCCCCAAAAGTGACCCCCATTTCAACTTAATCGGTCCAGTAGATTCGGAGCAAATCGGCTGAGACAGACAGACAGCCAGACAAACGAGTGATTCTATAAGGGTTCCGTTTTTTCTTTTGAGATACGGAACCCTAAAACAATTTACAGAAGTCGATTCAGTAAACGATTCTGAACAAAATGTCATAATGTGCATTAATTCAGTTAAGTGAGTTAGTTTAAACATTGTAGATGAAAACATAAATTTGTTCGTTCCTCACGAGTGTAACAAGAATATTGTTGTTTTCAGTTTCAGTCTAATCTGTTCACGTCACACTGAATTCTGAGTATTTCTGAGTTCATATGATCATTGAAATTAAATTTTCGTTTAATCTATTACAACTAGTTTAATAAAAGCTACAAATACATTGAATATGGCTCTATCTTAACATTTAATTAAAGTAATCAACCTATTTTTAGATCTGATAAACGGAAACATCATGAGTAGGTAATCGTAAGATAATCTTCGTTACTTCCGTTATCTGTGGGTTAACATGCACAACAAAATTATAAAACATAATGCAATTACAATTAGTGGGTCAGTCACAGTATCTTCTCAGGAATACGATCAGTCGGCTACGTCGAATCGGTCAGCCTCATAAGTTTAGCCTAGTCATAGCCTGGGACTGTGTGTACTTTGTGCAATAAATAAATCAATCAGTGAGTAAGGTTTGTTGTCATAAAATTCTTAAACTAAAAAATCTAATTTGAGATACAAAATTTAAACAAAGAAATGTCATTGTCAAAGTGACAGTTCAGGGGTAGTCAACATTTCCCTAGTAATCCAAATTAAGTTTTTTTAATTTTTTATTTAGTGTTTTTGGAAGAACGCTAAAGCAGCGTGTCAATATTAAAAATATGATAGCTTAAGGTAAGTCCCAATACGAGTATTATAGGTAAGGTAAACGAAATTGAAATAGAAGATTTATATTCTTATGAACAAGTTGCTCATGTTTATTTGAAATTAGGATTTATATAATATTATGATTCACATTGCGATTCGGACTCTGATGAGCTTGATGAAGAGTCCGAATCAGGTACACTAATTATGAACTGATCCGTCACCCTGTCTATAATGTGATCGAGATCACACATTTTATTACGTGTTTAACGCAATCACTCCACAGCAAAATTCTCATTTAAATTTTAGTAAAAAGCACCCATGCGAAGCCAAGGCGTTTCGCTAGTTGAAAACACAAAATGAAGCCAAATGTTTACGATCGATCGATTTCTGGGTTTAGGTACTTCGATTGTGTGTCCAATAAGATATTACTTCGGTGATCATCAATCACAGTCAACAGACCACTGGTTAACTTTAGTGATACACATTAATTTATTAGTAACAATTGATTTATTTGTATACAATGTGTAACTGAGTTAATGCACGTTATGAAAGTTGTTTGCTCAGAATCGATTTCTGTCATTTTTAATATAGTATATTTTTTATTATATACATTAATATTTATTAAAATTGTGTAAATTACAGTCACACTTTCGCTTTACAGTCAGAACAAACCAAAATGGAAGAAGTACTTACTATGCTAGACCCCGTGTGCGAATGTGCGCGTGCGTACATTTGCATGTGACCACAATTTTCTCCCACAATACCCCATTATACTTAACTAATTTAATAAATAAACAATGTTTTAAACATAATTGTAAAAATTCAACGTATGTATTATGATTATGAAATAATATTCTAATTGGGGTTTTGGTGATGTGCGTTAATTCCAGGACATGTCGTTGTTCACTTGTATTTTGGGATTTCCAGACTAATATTAGTACTAGTACCTTATCCGTATTATAACGAAGCGCGTAGGTATTTGTGTAGCGATTAAGAGGACTGCAAGTAGGTATAAAATTATGTTTTTGTTTTAAACCACTGTTATTTTGAAACACCTTATGATCAGAATCTACAATCTAGCATCAATTTTCTAACACAATAACTAACGTTTAAAGATATTTTTAAAATAAATGTTGAAACAGACTATTGGCGGTGTTATCAAACATTCTCCGTGCGATCATGTTTATTCGTATTAAGCCGCGTACGCACGTACGAACAAATTTGTTGCGTTACATGATACGCAACAACTTGGTTCGCACGTGCGTACCACTATCGAACATCGAACACTCTGTTCGTCAAACATGTTCGCGGCGATCCTTGTAGTGTGTTCTGTATGGACGGTGTTCGAAGAGCTTTAATAAATGTTACGCAACAAAACTGTTCGTATACCTAGATCTGGGCGGGGTGCGGGCGGGCGGCCCACCATCTAGGATCCGCTTTAGGAAACAACATTTCGTGAATCACTGCGAACATCAAAAAATTCTCCGCTATTTCACAATCGACCACTTCCAACGGCGCCGTCATGGCTACTAAGATAGAGTTCACGACTGTTGTTCGCGAACTCGACTCGAACTATGTTTGCGTTCGTGTTCGAATATGCCGTCCATACGTACGAACCAAATGTTCGGGTCTGGTGTTTGTGTTCGCTATGTTCGTGTTCGTACGTGCGTACGCGCCTTTACGCGTGGATCGTGTCCCGTATCGATCACCATCGCGTTTGGTACAGTTGTCATCATTATTCCACGTGCGTGGCCGATACATGGAATTTAGGATTCTGCCGTGTCAACCGACTATACGGCCACAGTGTGCCACGAACTTTGTTAAAGTTTTCATTGGTGTTTATGAGTTTCTTCATGCGCATAAATTAACAGATACAAGAGAATGTTGCCATTCTCACATCACTTGGCAATCAGGTTGGTGATTCATGTTATTGTACTATCTACTGACAATTGATGCCGATCATCGTGAGAAGTTTCTTTGGGTTGATACAAATCATAGTCTGAGGATCACCTCAGACTATGATCTGGGGGAATATTTCTAATGTTTGCTGTGGAACACTCAATGTTAAGGATCGTGCTACCTCATAATAATTTTACGGACAGTAGATCATCGTTTCCTGCAGTCTGTAACTTGAAGGGATACCACGTTCATGGACTCTTCCGATTGCTACAACGCCTTTGCCACTTGACAGTGTTCTACATTATTTTGCAGGTCTTCTGCTGTTTTAGCTATTAAAATAAACATTGTAATAACATCAACACCCACGGTCAACGAGTTATGTCAAAGTATTTCATACTGTAATATCATTTTATTGCCATTTTATGTAAATTGTGTTGTCAGGTTTTTTTTTACTTTTATTTACATATTATGATGTTTAGTAAAGTAATTTTTTCAAGCCGACTGGCTTGGAGTTTGACACCCGGGACGAATTATGACGAATATGACATAAGTTTAGAATTGCTTTTTTGCGGGCAATTTAAAAGAGTTTACAAAGAGGACACGTTATTGACCTACGAAGGTTTCTATAGTTTATCTTTTTTTGTTTTTCAGATATAATGAGGCTAAAATATACTATATATATTCTACTTATATCAACACTAACGTTGACTCATGCCCTTAAATATTTCGAAGACGAAGAGTTTGCATCTCTCGAAGACGAAACAGATTACAGACAAGGGCGGATACTATGGCCATATCCACTGAAGCAGAATGGGACAGAAAGCAGCAAGGACTCGAGTCTGAAGACTATACAAGAGCTGTTACAAGGAGATGACAAAGAGAGACAAAGGCGGTTCTTGTCTTATCAGTCGAAGAATGTTGTGGCAAACACGATGACGGAGATACTCTCCAACTACATTCCAACCAATGCTAAAGATCATTTGGATTTCCTGCGAGATACCTATCCTCTACCCAAAGGTAACAACTGTAATAACTTTTATGGCAGGCGTACCGCTTCTTTCACAATACCCAATTTACTAAACCAAATACCTGTAGACATCAGGGACTCAATGAATAGTAAAAAAAGCATAAGCTGAAAAAACATTACATCAACTCTATTATAATTTAACTGTTAACAGCGCGTTGATCAAATTTCAGGTCATGGCATGCTAAGACAGACCCCAGAGGTCTAATTGTGTGCTTTGTTTAAGTGTTGAGTGTAAAGAAGTTGTAATTTATAAAATAAATAAATAATAATAAACACATATTTTCTAATGAAACTAAATTAAATGGAATAGTTTGAAGCCGTAGTTGTGCAATGTATCGCCAAAATTATCGGGTGGCGTATCTCATTGTTCTCTTCGTTTTATTTTCGTACTCGTATCTAAAGTTTTAATTACATTATTGTTAACTTGAAGGTTGCGACAAAAACTTGACACTTAAAAGATCCCTTCCAGCGACAAGTATTGCTTTTGTAAGTTAAGCTGTCATGATCAAAATATATAACATTTTTATTCTGGGAGCAAATTGTTTTGTAACACAGAACATTAGGTATCAGGTTAGGTTTTATAACTTCCAAAGTTTCCTTCTTTGACTTTGAGTCGTTACCGGACTTCAAGTCACAGTTTTGACTTTGGCTTATCTCTTCGACTGTCATTTTTTTTCGCCGTAGTCAGCGGGAGTTAGCCGTAGTAAAGAAACGACCGAACATTCGGCCGATACTTCGGATTTATGTTCGGAGTAGACCCCCAGTTCTTGCATTTAAATCACGGTCACATATTTATTTATTTTATGGCCAGCATACGACTTCAATATTCAAGCTGGCTGTCATTTGTAGATCATTTACAGTTGTTACGGGTCGTCAGAAGCCCGAAAGTTTGACAACCAGTCTTACCAATGGGTGTCGTGTTACCCAGTTACTGAGTTGTGTAGGTCAGATAGGCAGTCGCTCCATGTATAATACTGGTATTCAGCTGCATCCGGTTAAACTGGAAGCCGACCCTAACATAGTTGAGAAAAAGATGATGATACGACTTCCATATTGACGGTTTGTTGGAAACATACATTAAGATTGGGACAGATATTATTGCTCATCTCGTCAGCTCATGTCTCAGACATGAGCTGACGAGATGAGCAATAATATCTGGTCTGTACTAAGAAAAAAATGCTATGGATATTTACATGGAACCGAGACTCTTTATCACATTTCTCTTCTTTATTACCTTTTTTACTTACGAAATAGTTTCAATAAAAACAGTTAACAAATAATATTTTATGACTACATTTTCAGGATATAAATGTCCACTTGACGAATACGACTATGTAATCGTGGGAGGCGGTACCGCGGGTTCCGTACTAGCTTCTCGACTGACTGAAGACAAGCCCAAAGCCATGGTACTGGTCATCGAAGCAGGAAAGCCAGAGAGTCTGCTCAATGATGTGCCTGCTTTGGTGTCCACGATGCAGCTGGTTGGTGACTACGTGTGGCCATACACGATGGAGCATCAACCTGGTATTTGTTTAGGTAAGTCAATAAGAAAAAGCCTTTATGAGTGACGATTAGCGCAAAACGGAAATGCGATTGGCGGGTGTAGCGGTGCGCGATTTTGATTGTTTATTTAGTATCTACAAGTTCATGTATTTTCTTAGCTTTTTAGGGTTCCGTACCCAAAGGGTAAAACGGGAACCCTATTACTAAGGCTCCGCCGTCTGTCTGTCCGTCTGTCACCAGGCTGTATCTCATGAACCGTGATAGTTAGACAGCTGAAATTTTCACAGATGACGTATTTCTGTTGCCGCTATAGCAACAAATACTAAAAACCAGAATAACATAAATATTTAAGGGGGCTCCTATACAACAAACGTGATTTTTTTGCTCGTTTTTGCTCGATATCGATAACGGCAACAGGTAGACGCTTGAAATATTCACAGAATATTTAGTTATATATTCACTTTAAAAATAAATAATTAAATTAAAATAAAACAAATATTTAAGGGGGGCTCCCATACAACAAACGTGAACGGAACCCTTCGTGCGCTAGTCCGACTCGCACTTGGCCGGTTTTCACTTCTGATTCTGCAGTAACGGTTACACTACACATCAAAATCAAAATATTTTTTTTCTTTAAGAAGAACTAGATACTTCCGAGGCACCCCGGAAAATTTTCTTCGCTACCAACTTAGATGAGGATGGTAAATTTTTCATCAGCTCATGAATCAACTATTGATCGTACTGACTATCGTCTTTTTACGTTACGAGAACACGGTGTGTTGTTGTGTTAACGCACATTAGTTCTGCAGCCTATCACCGTCCAAAGCTAAAAAATCAAATAAATATATTATGATAATTAACTAGAATATTTTATACCTAGATATCAATAATCTTCGTTGGTTTACTAGCCCAGCTGTGGCGACAAAAGTTTACTGAAGCCCTGTCTAATTATTTATGAAACTGCTTATCCAATCAAGTAGAATTTACTCGTAAATAGACTTTACAAGTATTAAATTCAACCTGATTTCAGTTTTATAAAACAAGGTGATCTTTGGCAATGTTATTATTGCTTAATGAGTACGGGGTCAAAAACGACTTGGAATTGTAGCGGGTAGGTAAAAGTATTCCTTCACAATGTAGTGTCGTTCTCCTTGAAGTTGACTCACACTATTTTGTCTTATGTTAATAAAAATATGCGAATTTCTCAGTTTAACTCAACTTATGTTCGATTGGTCTCCACAAACTAGCTTTTGCACGCGGCTTCGCATGCGTGGAGGTTGGGGTTTATCCCACGGGAACGTAGGTACTACCGGGTTAAAAAGTGTTCTGTGTCCTAACCCAGGTCATGGTGTACCTGTGGGCCCATCGAAATCCGTTCAGCCGTTAAGGCGTGAAAAGGTAACAGGCAGACTGATAAATACTAATATTATACTTCCACATCTATAGTATTAGTACCTATGGATTATAAACTCGAACCGCACTCATCAAAATTTTGTTTCAGTGCTGTTAGTGGAAGTGCTCAGGTGCGGTTCGGTCAAGTGCTGTTGAAATCAGTGCTCTTAGTGGAATGCCTCGATTTTTCTTATGGCTCCCCAGTGTTTTCTTTTTTTTCCTGATGTCGCTACGATTCTTACAAGAATAACATTACAACGACGTAAACGACGTTGACGTTTAAAAAAAAAAAAAAACATAACATAAAATTACGCCTTTATTCCCCGAAGGGTTAGGCAGAGGTTTACCTATAGTACAGCCACATTTCGCCAGGGGGGCAAACCTATTGCCATCAACCGGGCACAACCGGACACAAATCGAGAATCCGGGCAGCTACTGAGAAATTCCAGATGGAAAATCCAAAACACCTTTTTCTTACAATGTTTGTAAATATGTGAGCACCATGTATCTATCACATAATTAATTTATCTGTCATTGCTTCATTCTTAATTATTTTAACCTATTATGGTATAATAGGAAGACGATGCACCTAGAATAAAATTACTATAGTCATTTTATTCTAGGTGCATCGTCTTCACATAATAAAAATTATATATTTAATGTACAAAATATTGTAAAACATTTTAAAAGAGTAACGGTGGAGTTTCTTGCCCATTCTTCTCCATACGAAGCTACCTTTCGGAAGGGGCGACTAGAATCAATTCTATTCTTAGTAAATTTTGAAGTTCAAAAGTGCCATTTATGTGCCAGAACGTGCACGACTTGTTTTCAGCGCTCTCAGTGTAAACATTTAAACAAAGTGAAATTGTGTGTTGACCACGTAGTCTTTTAAAGTGATTGTGATGGATTCGAATAATTCAGGTAAGAATTAATGTAAATATGTTTAAATGATGTTTAATGTTTTTTAAACTATTCGTAGAACTTAAAAAATAGGCCGATTTTAATTAAATTTAGTTTTGTTTCCATATTTATTAAACATTTGCTTATATTATCGCCTCCGATCGGGCAATGTTTTTTATTGTATTGTATACTTCATAATTATATTAGGCTAAATAATGACGTACAATTAATATGCAAATGGTATATTTTGATAAGGATGGTCAGAAAAAGAAAAATAATCAACTTTTGATTCAAACGTTATAAGTAAAGTGTGATTTTCTTTGTTTTAGGTGCATCTTTACGACCAAATGCTGCAGCTTTTTGTAATTTGGACTACAAACATATATTATATGTATATCTAGAAAATCACTAGTGGTCCTGTTATGGTGATACGCCAGATAATTTAAGCAGTATAAAACAAACATTGCGTATTTTAATTAAATTTTTCATGAAAAGGAAAATGGTTTTTGGCTTTAAAAATAAATCAACTTGAACCCTCCAACTCGTGCAGAGAAATACGGAAAAGCATACAGAAGATCTAATCAAGAAGAAAAATCTTACGCATGTATTTTTGTTCAAAAAATATTGAAAATAAAATGTGATGAGAATTTGGATTTAATTTCTATTTTTTCACTCTCTGGCGGGAAATACATGCACATATTCGCAATCATTTCCGTTAAAATATAGGATTGAAAATCTAAATACAACTTTAAATCAACCTATGTGCGCTGGTCGAGCGCTTAGTAACGCCTAACATGGAGGTTGCTTTATTGTACACTGTTTATATATTCAATACCAATAAAATTGGTGTCACCAGCTTCAAAGAACACATCTACATATATATGATACGGAATGAGGAAGTCCTTTTGAGTGTCACTATGTCGGTATGTTTACACTATTACCTATGTTGTATTTCTTAACGAACTGTATAAGTCCGTAATTATGTTAACAGGGCTATAGTACCTACCACTTGAGCAATATGAACTGGTTAAGTGTCCCACATATATTTAATTATTTATACAATATCTACTTAACTTACCAAAAGATGGAAACAAAACACATCAGCTGACCTGTTATAAACATTAACTTTGTTTTATCACTAACTCATACCTTAACATTTTAATGCTATAATTGTAGCAATAAAGTTAATTTACTTTTGTTTTTTGACACAGGTCACTGTCCTCAAACAAGGACTAGTTTAATGTAGACTTTCGTAGTATTGTGAGAAAATAACATACTTACACACATACATACATGAACTCACGCCTTCTTCCCATGGGGGTAGGCAGAAACTATAGAACGTCACTTCCGTTTACGCTCATACATCTGGGCATACACACACGCCGGTTGCTAGTACTACGCACGAGACCTTCTTGAAGAACATCATCATTATGATCATTATAAATGTTGTATGATAAGTTACATGTCTATACTAAATACGTTTTTTATTTACCTGTTTGCATGGTACGGGTGGGTAAGTTTCAGTGATAATGCTGAGTTATGGACTAAACAACTTACAAAATTAGTCAAAGGCAAAGTCAAATTATTTATTTCAAATAGGCACATAAGAGGCACGTTTGAACGTCAAAAATTACAAAAAAATAGATTTGATTCTAGTTACCCCTTCCAAATTTTCGTATGGAGAAGAATGGGCAAGAAACTCCACCGTTACTCTTTTAGAAATGTTTTACAATATTTTGTTTGAGTACATTAATTATATGATTGTATGTGAAGACGATGCACCTACAATAAAACTATTTATTTACTACTTTTTATTTTTCATTGCTTAGTTTTTAATTCTTTTTACCTATTATGGTATAGTAATTTTATACTATACCAAGCAATGAAAAATAAAAAGTAGTAGTAGGTTGTTCAACTCTTATTCATCCTTATTCTTCTCTCGTAACTATTCTTGAATAGTATGTACATGTACGTGGTTAAAATATTAGCCAGTCAAGATAATAACGGCACTGAATGACTTGAAGAGGACCTACTGACAATTGCGTGCACTGACTGGACAGGGGCTGCAGACTCGACATAAATGATCGCGATCGAGCAATCGCTTTACAACCGAATTCGGTCGCACAGCCCTAATGGGGTCTCAAGATGGTCAAAATTGCTCGACAAGATTGTAATTTGTTCGTGCTCGTTAAGCAATTTTAACTGTCTAGCCCATTAGGACTTTTCGACTGAATTCGGTCATAAAGCGATCGTTATATATGTCGAGGGTACATGCCCAAATCCCACGGAGAAAACAAGACTAGGTCATCTCAAATCTGTGCGGTTTTTTCCTCAAAAGACCGTCTCAGACACTAATCTGGGCCTCATATGACCTGACCAAGATTATGTCTGGGCTTTAAAAGAGACTGTGACGTCTGAGTTTGTTTGGTCTTTCTTCTCAGAGTAGGTAGTCGAATTGGAAACACCGACCTTATCTAGTTTTAAAACATAATTTACATTTGACGAGTAAAAGTATTTTTGAAACGGTTCACAGAAATAAATATAATTTATCATTTATACAAAATTGCAGGAAGCACAGACGAGCGTTGCTTCTGGCCCCGAGGCAAGGCTTTGGGAGGTACCAGCGTCATCAACTATATGCTGTACACTAGGGGTCGCCCGCAGGACTGGGACAGGATCGCCGCTGATGGAAACTATGGATGGTAAGAACAAATATAATTCTCCATAGACTGTCTTTTGATAGTAACTTCGCCTGGGATGTACCAAAGTTAGAGCAGTATCCTAAGTCTGATTTCTTGGGTCTGGAGTCTGTAGACGGGCACCATGAGGTTCATGTCAACAACCCACTGTTTTTCCTAGACGTAGCACATAACCAGGTTGATATTATTTATACACATTATTAAAATAGCCACTTACTTTTGATACCAACTGTTATAACAAAGTATTCAAATCAGCCAATCATAAAAATGCACTGCCGAGCAAAAAAAATTGAAAGATTTGAGAAATTTGTCTATGGCCAAAAATATTGTTTTTCTTTTGCGGATTCCTACCAGAAATAAAATGTATAAAAATTGGGGAGTTTAATTAACTCGGTTAGGCCAACGGGTTAATGACCCAGAGCTCAGATTCTCAATATAACTCGCTGTAGTGATGTATTAGCATAGCTACTGGTATCTAGTTTATCTCCTATATTTAGAACCCAATCAATATTATTAAATAACTTGCAACCCGCCCCTCCGCACGGGTGCAATCTACTTATATTGCGAGATGTCAAACATCAGGATTTATGTGCTATATTTAAGGTAAATATGAATGTACTCACATATCCATAACCTTCCGGAATAATTTCTCTAAATGATGGTGAAAATTAACCGTATTGAAATCCACGGTGACGTTAACAGTAACTAACCGCACTCACCGACACGAAAAGCTACTTGTAAGGGGTTCCGTAGTCAACAAGGAACCCTTATAGTTTCACCATGTCCGTCCGTCTGTCTATCTGTCCCCGGCTTAACTCAGAGAATCTTAGTACTAGAAAACTGGTATTTGGCATGGGTATACATATTAATCACACCGACAAAGTGGTAAAATAAAATTTTGAAAAATTATTTTTTAGTGTACCCGTACACGTAAACCGGGGATGATTTTTTTTCTCGTCTATCGATGTGGGGTATCGTTGGATAGGCCGTTCCAAAATATTATGGGTCTGTGAAGACCATTTTCTATTCAGGGATCCGTTTGCGTAATATTAAGCTTTAAAGTGCCAATTTTTTTATTGTCCAGTGCTATCTAAATGGTTTGATTTTGGATATGTGAAAAAAATAATGACAGTAGTACATAATATACCATAATTAAAAGGAAAACTATTACAGCTAAGTAGGCTTTACAAGTTAACGAGTAATAGTCGACCAACTAACATTTGCAGTTGGAATGTATGGGAGAACATGTTTTACAACTGAATTAATTTCCGTAATTTGTAATATAGGTATTCTTTTAATCCAAAAATAATTAAAACTACGTAAATTTCAGTCACACTTCCGCTGTTCAGTCAAAACAAACAAAAATGGTCAAAGTACCTACTATGCTAGACCCCGCGTGCGACTGTGTGCGTGCGTAGAGAAAAAATGATTTTTTACATATTACCACCACAGTGTCCGAAGACTAAGGCCTTCAACCAGTGCGTCCTGCCCGTCATGACATTCGATGCCTAAACTTGGACACTGACAGTCGCCCTGGTCCACAAATTCAAGGTCGGCCAGCGCGCTATGGAGCGGGCTATGCTCGGAGTCTCTTTGAAGGAGAAAATCAGGAATGAAAAGAAGAAGAGTTACCGACATAGCTTGCAGAGTAAACAAACTGAAGTGGCAGTGGGCTGGCCATGTTTGTCGAGCAGACGCGTCTTGGAGTAGAGACCGCGTATTGGCAACCATGGTGTGGGACGCCCCCCAGCTAGATGGACCAACAACCTCAAGAAGGTGGCTGGGTCAGACTGGCTGCGGAAGGCGGAGGATGGGGTGTTACGGTGCAGCTTGGGAGAGGCCTATGTCCAGCAGTTTCCGATTTTTGGTTATACATACGAGTATTAGCAAAAATTTAGTATAGAGATTAACTACGATAATATGGCCCACCCCTCCAAAATTCATAACGTTTGAAAGTATTTGTACGCATGTGTGCGTAATGAGACGGCCGTCAAACAAAAACAAATCACGGATTTGTTGCTCGACTAGTGGCGTCATTAATCGCTCATTATTATTAGTATGGCGCTGCACTGACGTACTTTATGAAAACGACACGTGCCGTGCGTTGTCTTGCGCGATCAGCTAGTTAAGATTAGTTGACCAACAAATCTGGTAATAAGTGAGATATTACGAGTACTTACAACTACATACAAACTCTTTCGTAAGGATGTGACTACACACATTGAAACAGTAATTTGGAAGGGCGAGCCATGTTATCGTAGTTTATCTCTACCACTTTATAATCGTTCTAATTAGGGTGTTTGGTAGTGTGCAATAATTGGAGGACCTTGTGGCTAAATAATAACAACCGTACGGTTCGATCCATCAGGTTAAGCAATGCTTGCCGAGGTTTGTCCGTGGACGGGTGACCATCTTTACATACCGAGACTCCTCCGTGCCTCAGTCCCGGCTGTCATTCATGGATATTTGACAGTCGTAAAGGGTCGTCAGAAGCCCAAAATTCTGACAACCAGTCTTACCAAGGAGTACCATATTACCCAGATACTGGGTTGTGGAGGTCAGATATGATGTCGCTCTATGTAAAATACTGGTATTCAGCTGCATTCGGTTAGACTGGAAGCCGACCCCAACATAGTTGGGAAAAGGCTAGGCAGATTGATTTGTGGTTTGCGTTAACTCCTGGACATGCTGTATATTCTAGATAAGCCCCACATCCACATTTCATCGTTTACAGACCACTTTAAAGTTTAGTGCTTATCGTTAATCGCATTAAGTCCTCAAGTACGGTAGAAGTCCTGGCCGGACAAACGTCGTGAATCTCAACTTATAATTGAATATCATTGAATCGGATCAAATTTGAATAGGCTATTTGAATCGGCGATAGCTTCTGGCTCTTTATGGAATTAATATTCCAAGAATAACCACGTTTCCAATCATCGATGGTCAATTTGTTAGACAAGTCTTTTATAGCAAAAATATACATACATATAGAGAAGGAAAAAAGTATATATCAATTTTAAATCAAGATTTATGAGTAGTACCTACATATCGTTCTTTTATACTAGCCTTGGATTTCCATTCAAATTCCATTTCCAACAGTATTTTTTTATTTCTACAGGAATTACGACGAAGTTTTGCAGTATTATATAAAATCTGAAAAATCGGAACTGAAAAAGTACAAGAACGAACCATACCGGGGTCGTGATGGGGAGCTAACAGTCGAGAATGTTCCATTCAAGTAAGTTACCAACTGTTATTAATTTCAACTATCCAAAGTTTGTAACTTAATTAAAACTAAGACTTGGGATCATTTTAAATTTACCATCTGACGGGATGTTTCGTTTTCAGGACTGGTCTCGTCGAGGCGTTCCTTAAAGCTGGGAGAGAAAACGGTCACCCTACCGTCGACTACAATGCACCAGACCAACTTGGCTTCGGTTACACACAAGCGACTTTTAATAAAGGCCATCGGATGAGCGCCGCTAAAGCATTCCTCCACCCTCACAAGAGACGACGTAACCTGCACATCCTCACGGACGCCAGAGCCACCAAAGTGCTCATAGATCCTCACACTAAGAGAGCGTACGCCGTGCAATACGTAAAAGATGGAGTTAAGCGTACAGTACGTTGCCGTAGGGAAATTATTTTATCCGCCGGCCCAATAGCTTCACCCCAATTGCTCATGCTCTCAGGAATAGGTCCGGAGGAACATTTAAAATCGCTGGGAATCCCTGTTCTTGCAAATTTACAAGTCGGAAGGGTTCTTTACGATCACATCGCGTTCCCTGGTGTTATTTTCACTTTAAATACAACTAACGCCAGTTTGTTGGAGCCTAAAGTCGCTACATTAAATAATGTTATACAATGGTTACAGTACGGAGATGGACTGTTAACAACGACCGGTGGAGTCGAAGGCATTGGTTATATAAAGACTTCGGTTTCGCAGGATCCAGAGAATGTGCCAGACATTGAATTATTGAGTATGGGCGGGTCTCTCATTATCGATTCGGGAGGTGCGCTAAGGGAAAGCTGGAGACTTTCAAAAAAAATATTTGACAATGCCTACTCACCTTTGTATGGCACAGACACATGGTCAGCTATTATTATGTTGACGCAACCGAAGTCGAAAGGCTACCTTGAGCTTAAAGACGCTGATCCGTTTTCACATCCAAAAATGTACGGTAAATACTTTACTGATCCACAGGACATAGCAGCGATGTTAGAAGCTGTCAAATATGTAATTAAACTGGCGAATTCGGAAGCATTCGGTAAATACTGTCCTAAACTATACTTAGCAGACTACCCAGCATGTAGGAATTTTGTTCCCGGCTCCGACTCGTATTGGGAGTGTGCCATTAGGACGATGGTGATCACGTTACATCATCAAATTGCAACATGTAGAATGGGTCCCCATACTGATTCATATGCTGTGGTGGATCCTGAGTTGAGGGTATACGGCGTGGATGGCCTGCGGGTGGTGGACAGCAGCGTGATCCCGCGCCCGACGTGTGCACACACCAATGCGCCTGCGATCATGATTGCAGAAAAGGCTGCCGATATGATTAAGAAAACCTGGTTAAATGTGGTCTCATATCAGTGATATAGTTAAGTTAAATTATAAATAATAATTGTACTGATTGTTTAAGATTGTGCCTAATAGATAAGTGTAAATTCTAAACTGTGTAATTTTATTTATTTAAGAAGGCAAAGAAGCATTCGCATGTCAAGTATCAAAGTGCTGCAGCACAAGTCTATTTTTATAAAGGCCTCGGGAGATTATTATCATTCGCCTCACGACGTATTCATACTGTATTTGGATACGATGTGGCAATCGATGTGAATTAGGATAGGTTCTTAAATAGGAGAGTAAACGACCGATACTTGATTCAGCCTGCAGGCTAGTAGACATCTCGCCATCGACAAGAACTTCAGTGACGTTCTATAATTTGTTGAATTCGTATATCCATAGTCACAATAATGAAGGACAGGTAGTCTGATTGGACACAATTTGAACTGGGAAGAATAAGTGTGCCTAGTTTATTTAACGCTCCACTCCAGAGCGGCCCGTGGCTAAGCTACGCACTTGTACCTACTTAAATGCATGGCTGTTAAACAAATGAACCGCGGCTTGTCAAGGCCTGTCGCGGCCAATGCAGAGTATTCCCACCACAGGCCTCATTGGATCGATGGTTCTCACGGCCTGTCGGCCTGGTCTGGCGCGATCTGGCCTGTGAGAAAGTGGGCCGTGGGACCATAGAATTACATGGCAAACTGCTCCTGTAAACAAAGGACGGTCGACTCTAAAACCAGCATCAGTGGCGAATGGGTGAGAGTTGTCATGAGAGAAACCTGTTTCAAAATACTTTTGCAAATAATAATAGATAAGGCATTGCTTCGTGTAGTTCTTCGTAATTGTAGCTTACATATATGTAGTTTATTACACACGTGTGGTTTATTAATAAACGTTGCTCTAATTTAAATAATGATTAGCGACTGTTCAGCCAAAATTTTTTGACGTTTATGCGTCTTTTAGCAACTTTTATAAATAGAGGTTAATGTACAATTGTACCTCATACACACCCGTTAATAATGCATGTATCGAATTTATAGCCCACAAAGCTAATAAACGACTTTACACAATCAAATAAGCGGCACTCAGGTGCAGTGATGAATGTCAACAATTAAACGATCCCAGCTATACAAAAATACGTTTTGGTTGAATAACAAAATCAGCGAGCATCGTTTGATTTCATTATATTAATAGGCGGCGGGCGCGGAAAAGGGTTTTACGCCCCGTCATGTTTCCCCAAATAATAAAATTAATGGTTCTTCTATACAGAGATCCATTAAGGTGGTATTCAGTGTTTGCATTAAATATTACCTTTGGGAAAAGGACAAGATTGATTTTTAGTGTTGCTGTTTGAGAAGTGTCTCCGTATGTGACGAAGATTTTGAGGCTTATATGCAGGCGCTAAATTAATATTTTTTAAATATCTAATGTTGCAGAGTGCGGAGTAACGTTTTATTAGACCCTCATCAGAGGAGCCCTACATTAATAATAAAGTACCTAAATAATTATTCTATAAACAGGGTTTACTTTTTTTTTATAAATGTATCTAAAAATAAAAATGGCAAATAAAATCTAAAAAAGTCCGTTATAGATAAACATCTGAATCAAAGCTCACACGTGCTTCCTGCTGTCAAACACGAAGTTTTATGAGTGTGGGAAGACCCGCATAAAAGTAGGGAAAACTTGGCAAAGAGAACATTGCGTTGGCGCTAACAATGCCCACAGTATTCGAAGCAAGAATACTAACTAGCTGTAAACACTGTTCTATGTGTTTTCGTTGTCGTTTTTTATACAAATATCTGATATATCTAATCCAAGTGACCTGCCCTACTTCGCACGGTTTTTGTACACATAAACAATCCGGAATAAATTATCTTAATGTTGGTGTAAACTGCATCAAACTCCATTGCGAAGGTTAGAAGAAAAACGCGGTTACACAGACAGACACGAAAAACGACTTCAATTTATAATATGGAACGATTTTTTTTTGTATATATTTTTTAATATATATGTCGGATCGTCAGGATTTACTCTGTTAGATGCAGACATCATGTAGGCATCATCATAAGGTGGGTCTCGTGCAATGAAAACACACTGGGTACGAATTTACGATACACATCGTTTATTAAAATCACAAATTGACACAATCATTACAAATTACAATTACCACAATAACTGAGCAGAACGAATCGAGTACAGTTCCGCGATGTCTTAACTCCGATGCGATCAGACACTGAATGCTGAATTTCCTCCTCGCCATCGGCTCAAAACATTCTCATTTATATATTAGTCTATGCAAAACTTCACGACTCTGTAGAAACGCGCTAGAGGTGTGGGTAGATCACGTGATGACACCAGTGGCGCGCTTGCGATTCGTTTCGTGTCCGTACTAATGACCGGATCCGAAATATATTTATTGTAATAATAATAAATACTTACAATAAATATAAATATAATTGCTAAGGATTAGCATGATCGGTAGTCGGCTGGACTGTAGTTATTTCAGTCATTGCTGCGCCATTTGTCATGGCATGGTGCAGTAGTGATTGTTGAGTTTAATTTCTTTTATATGTTTTGTTGTGTAGTTTTAAGTATTATTAACACTAGTCTATAAGAACATTGTTACTAACAAAATGGACACCATGGTCTGACACAAAGTATTTTATTTATTTATTACGAACTATCAGAAGTTTTACATTTGGACCATAGCGATCGGTTCCAATTATGATGTATAGGAATCTCGTTGCAGGCTAGCAGAAATCAGCCGGCCAATAGAAGCCGTAACTACGATATGTATAGGCAGATGTTTTAGAGATCGCAAGCTAATTGGAAAAGTTATGTAGGTGTATCTATTTTAAATGTCAAGTAAACTGACATTTCAAATAGAACGCCTATTGTTCTTTACTTACTATTTTTAGAAATTCTATTAACATAAACCCCTTTCTACGACGAAGAAATTCCCACTTTAATCATTATTAAGATCGTAAATACCTGAATAAATTAAAACAAAGGGTGGTTTCTTTTACAACAGAATTTTATGAAAAAAGTTCCCTAGTTTGTACTTTACCGTCGTATTTATATAAATAAATACAGGGTACGAGCATCATGCAATTTGTAAGAAATTACTTGTTTATGCATATATTGTTTAATTCCCAGAATTGTTTTTATCAGGATTGCTTATACGACATTTGCAACATGTGCATGCGGTTCATGCTACACGCTTTCACAATGGAAAGGATTTTCATATCATGTATTCTATAAACTATGTAAGTAGGTAGATACTTACACTAGATAGGTAATACTCTATCAAAGTGTACATTTCCGTCTTACATAATTTATTTGCGCAGCTCTCTACGCTTCAGCGGATGGCCACTAGATCCGGATTACTTCTTCAACAACGGATCGTATCGACTCGTGCAGGTTTAAAACCCACATATTTCTTTGGATTATTTCCTTATTATATGTCGCGCAAAGGTTTGATTGTCAGTACCTGACCCGTTGCTGTATGGTTCAGGTACTGAGCAAGTTTTAAATACGCAGTTTTTAATATGTTTATGTGAAATCTTTTTAATTGTATGTTTTAATTGTGCCTACTATGATCCTGTGTTGGTGAATATTAACTTTTTTATTATACATTGCAACTAGCATTAGTTTATTTCAAACACATTAAAATGATTAGGTATTTATTTATAACCTCAATAACATACAATATATTATTATGACGAAACTATTTACACTAGGTACTTAATTAAATTACTAACTAAACATACAAATAATACATAAAACAAAAGGACACTTAAGCGTCGAAGTACTCATCCGCATCGCTGTCATTCCGTAACGTGCCCAGACTGGCAGCATAAAAAATAAAAATAAAAAAGCATGGCCACTTTGAATGGCAATGCTATTTTTTGGCCAATCAACGAACCAGCCTTCTGATCACGTAAAGTGTCGACATTACATGCACTTAGTTTTTTTTCTTGGTAAGAAGTAGGTATTAACATTAATCCAGATAAATAATTTTGCGATGGCGCTATTTACATTGTCAGTAACCAACTACTGACATTTGAGTTTAAATGAAAGTGAAGTGCCGTCTTATTATTTGAATGAGTAATACTAAATTATGGAAATTATATATAGCATAGTTATTTTAATTTTAATTTTTAACGTTAAATAACCCTTAAATTTGCGATGCCTGGAAAAGGCCGCTAAGTTGTAAGTACCTACAGTATAAAATAACAACAAAATGTGCACTTAGTTTGTAAATAAATAATTGACTTTCACTTTGACATTATTTATTGCACATATTTCTAATACGGTGAGAGCAGAGAGCAGTGGTGGCCCAGTGATACCGTCCGCGACTTACGAGTCGTAGGTCGTAGGTTCGAACCCAGACAGGCGCTTTACTTTGTGTAAGTTATTTCATCACCACTGCTCAAAAACGGTGAAGGGAAACATCGTGAGGAAACCGGCATGTCCTAGAACCAAAAATTCGAAGACATGTGACATCTACCAACCCGCACTGGGCCCGCGTGGTGGATTACGGCTCCCTCCCTCTCGCAGAGAAGAGATCAGTGTCCCAGCCGTGGGAACATTATAGGCTAATTAGAATGTATATTTCCAACCAGTGTGTATAAAATACAAGAACATAAGCTGCACGGATACTAGTATAATAAATTGTATGAAACAACGCAGCAACAACATGAATATTCAAAGCCGGTCCCTCAAATCGGATTTCAGTTATGCGTGACTCTAAA
Organism: Tiliacea citrago; assembly: GCA_963921375.1. Lineage (NCBI taxonomy): Eukaryota > Metazoa > Arthropoda > Insecta > Lepidoptera > Noctuidae > Tiliacea > Tiliacea citrago. The sequence goes on from OY992787.1 coordinate 14,367,550, forward strand.
CTGTTAGCAAATCGCCGATTTCCCGAGATTGATAACAATAAACTGAGCTGTAAAGGCGAAGGCATCAAATTTAGTGAGGCTTAAATTAACTAAGGCAAACGAAGGATTACAGATGTTCGTTTAAAAAGATTAATGCTATTTTTTTTCAGTTTTTTCAAGTCTTGATAAATATTCATTTGTAGCCGTCAGTGTTCCGCAAAAATATTACATAGTGGAAGTGATTCATAGCTTGTAGATTTGATTAAATTTATGTGCTTAAAATCTCAGCTTACCTATATATTGTTGTATGTCAGAAATCTGCGTGTAGGTATGTAGGGTTGGATTCAATAGCTAAGTGGCACGAAAGTGATCCAAAACCATTCTAGTATCTCAAACATTGCCAGTTAACTAGACTAGCAGGGCTGCCGATATACAACCCCGATAGGCTACTGTATTCGATATCAGACGATACCCACATTTATCATGTTTGGCCTGGGTCACATATACCAAAATAGATGGAACTATCAACTAGCCTACCTAGATTATGAATAAAGACATGATTAAATACAAAGAATAATGCATATAAAATAAAAAACCATTCGTTACAGAGAAATGCAATAGTTTTATTATTTTATTAAAATAATAAACACCATAAAGAATACATCTTTAAAGAAAACTGAGAAAACTCTCTTATTTTTGTGAAGGAGCTGCCATTTGCACGGTCTCACAGTCGCATAATTACTGGCACGGCACTTTTCAACATCACTGCAAATTGTACACTCTTTTGCTACATTTTCACTGCAAACAAGCTAAACTTCTTATTACAAAATAACTGCGGGATAATTGCCGCAGTTTTGGGGTGAAATCGACAAGTTTTATCATTTATCAAACGATAATTATAGTAGTTTAACTGTTCTTGATGTTAATCACTGCTATAAAACATGAAATCAGTTTCTCACATTGTTTGGAAATAAATTAATTATGTTTGGAAACCTAAGCCACTTCACCGTTTTTGGAAAAAGCTACCTACAACAGTAAGTATTTTCACACATTTATGAAACTCTTCAGAATACAGCTTGTTTTATAGGTGTCACACTGGACAATCAAAATGAAACCTTGTCTTTTCATCGGGCTATGAGAATTAAACTGTATTAAAAATTAAATTAAACGAGAGTATTAGGCAATAGAAAAAAAGCGAAATTAAGTGGAATGCGGAATTTGATGAAAGGCGACTAACAAAAGGTATTTAAAAGCAGAAGTGAGTGGAAACGCCGGGAGGGGACGCCCTAGGAGGACAAGTAGTGACCTAATTGGTGATGTTCTTCAAAAAGGTCAGGTGCGTAGTACTCGCAACCAGCGTGCGTGTATGACCAGATGTATGAACGTAGCCGAAGCAAAATGAGTATGTAAGGAGCGTAGCAGGTGCCGTTCTATAGTTTCTACCTACCCCTATGGGAAGAAGGCGTGAGTGCATGTATGTGAATGTATTAGGTAATAATCTGCATCTTTTTACAAGAACAGCACGGAGAGAGACGATACGAGAGAGAGTAGATATCTAAGGAGTGATGCCAAGCCAAATTACCAGCAAGATTTGGTTTCACAATAACCGTCACAATAAAAAATAACAGGCAAAGTTATGATGATGCGGATAACGGTAGCAAAAATGTAGCTTTTCTAAGAAAAGCGAAGGTTCGCTCCGCATAAAAGCAAAACGTAGTCAAACACTAGTTAATGATAATTACGACTCTGTAAATAGATCGACAGAACGAAGAAGATCAACCAACATACGTAGGTAGATATAATATTTGAAGCTATTATACACCAATATAAAAACATTCTCTAAAACATTGAGTGTGGCTTGAAAACTCAGGGATTTACATAAAGAGTCTAAAGATTATGAAATATCTTCTGATAAAGACATATCTTTATCAAGAGGATTGAATATCAGTACCGTACAGTAAATTAACAGTACAGAGACCAATGGGATAACAAAATAACATGCTCTGTTGAATAGGAAAAGACTTACACCGAGTATTAATAAACATTATTTAAAGAACTCCGGAAAAATAAAGACAATTCATTCAGAGAAACACTTCTGCACTACCACGGCATTCCACAAGCCTCTAGGAAAGTGTGATAAAC